>CM067479.1:21136564-21154163 GCA_034552555.1 Semaprochilodus insignis | reverse complement strand
ATATATATATATATATATATATATATATATATATATATATATATATATATATATATATATATATGAAAAAAACCCACAAAAGTCACAAAGATTGTCACAAGCTACATATGTTCTTGGGTCACTCTTGATAACCTGCTATGGGCTCTAATGTAATGGCTTAAAAAAGTCTGATTATTGCTGTCAGTCTAATCTAAACAAGGAAAAATAACAGCAACCAAAAAATGGCACAAAAGTTGCTTCTTTTGCAGGGGCTGGTTCCTGAAGTTTCTTTGCTGGTGGCAGCACATCCCATTCCAGAAATAGTACTCTTCAATATACACAAACGACACAATTATCTCTCAGAATGAATTTTACATTTTGATGAAAGGCAAGTTTGATGTAAAACTTAGAAAATGATACAACAACCTCCTCTAGAATGTCCTTGAATAGATGTTGTGAAGGGTTTTTTCTTCACCACAGGAAGGATTCTCTGATCATTCACTTTAGTTGTCTCCTGTGGTCTTCCTGGGGATATGGGGTTGGGGTTTGCTGAGCTGTCCAGCACACTATTTCTATTTGAGAAGGTACCAAATTGTTCTTTTGGCCACTCCTAAAACTTCTCTTTGATTTTTTTGTTTTTGCAGCCTTATGATGCCCCCTGCACTTTGGACTGCATATTGAGAGCTCCCATGAACAGCTACCAAATGCATATTTAACACTTGGAATCAACCCCAGGCTTTTTATCTCTTTAATTTTTCATGAAATAATGAGGGAGCGGTTCATACCTGGTCATGAAACCGCTTATCAGTTAACTGTCTAATTATGTTTGAGCCTGTGAAAATGGAAAGACTGTATAAAACTGGCTGTAATTCTAAATGGTTAATGTATCATTTTTGTTAAAGCCCTTGAATTGAGGCGGGAAGTTTACACTTCAGTGGTGACTTGATCGCTTCATTTCAGATCCATTGTGGTGGTGTACAGAGGCAAAATGACAAAAAGTGTGTCCCTGTCCAAATATATACAGACCTGACTGTATGGTGCTGATTGATGGAAACACTTTGGGCAGTGGAATATTAATTCAGAGTGAAATGAAGAGCCAAATATGCAAAATTATATTACTGTAAAAGAAAAGCTTCCAGAACTCCCACAATGAAATGTGTAATGCAAATATTTACCAAACTTTACAAAACATGACCCAGGAAAAAAGCACATATGAGACATCATCCTCAGAGAATAAATGACTGGGCATGCTAGAGGGAGAGAGAGAAAGAGAGAGAGAGAGAGAGAGAGAGAGAGAGAGATTAGGTTTGAGTTGAGGTAGAGCTCTTGGCTGCTGCCTGTCCCAGAGGAGCGCAGAGCGAGTGCTGCAGCTCCAGTCATTAGAGACAGCTCTTTGATCACAGGCGGACCTGCGCTCAGGAGCCTGTCAGCTTTTGCGGTGTATCGGCGCTCGCGCGTCAGCCTGGCTGAAGAGGGGCTCAGGCGATGATCAAAGCTGAGGTTAAGTCTCTAATGGAGTTGTCAGTTGAGCTAATCTTTCTCCTCCTCCCTCCTGCCAAACCTTTCAGCTTCTTCCAGCATATGCATTCTCTCGCTCTTGCTCTCTCTTCCTCTTTCTCTCTGTCGGTCTTTCTCCTACTCTCACTCCCTCGAAAGTGCTTTCTTTTTGTATCTCCCATTTGTCTTTGTTCCCTTTCTTTTTGTTTTTGAAAAAGTTTCTCTCTTTCTCTGTCCATCAGAGGGTTCCTTATAGTCTTCCTTTGTGTGTTTCCTCACAAATTTATTTACTTACTCCTTATAGCAGTGGGATAGGCAGAACATGTTTATTGGGTGGGCCTGTACAGAAGTGGGAAGGCCTCCTAGGAAGGTACCTTTTCAAAACACGTATGTGATAATATTAGGTCTGTTTCTGACAGCAGTCCTATTCGGACACCTCTGCCTAATAGTAATGCCATATTGTAGTGCCGCTTTTGATACCATTGACCGGAAATTCCCACAGATAGACTTGAGAACTGGGTTAGACTCCCAGGAACTGTCCCAAAGTGATTCAGTTCATACTTGCAAAGAAGGAACTACTTAAATAATGAAATAGAACGAAAGAGAAAATAATGTTTCACTTAGAGTGCCACTGACCTTTGGTGTCCACCGAGGTTCTATTCTTGGGCCGCTCTTTTAATTAATATATGCTTCCCTTTGGTCTAATCCTAAGAGATTATAGTTCATCTGACCACAGCAATGCACATGACACTTGGTTCCTTGGTTCCTTCAACTTGCCATTTCATCACCTTTGACATTACAAATATTAGTGATTTCCTAATCATGGGGGAACACACCACCCCCATTCTTAAATCCTTAGCCGAGCAGAACCCTACGATTTCTAGGAACTAGTCAGTTAGTGTTGCCTAAGGTAAGGACTAAACATGGAGAAGCAGCATTTAGCTAATATACTGCTCTTAAATGGAACTAGTTGACAGAGAGCATTAGAAGAGTCTCAACCCTAGACACTGGGCTCAAAACGTTTCTATTTGAGCCGCTTCCAGCTCAGTTTAAAACAATGTTAGCTCTTTGAATTTGAGTTTAATTTTTAATGCCACTTTTTTAATTAATGTAAACCTGCGTTTTAATAATGTTTTAAACATGTATTTATTTCTGTACTCCTAGAAAGATGCAAGCAGAAAGAAGCAACCTTTTTAACGCAAACTGATGTATATAATTTTGACCACAGCTGGAGCTTTGAATTCAAAACACATGACACATTAGCTCACTGCTAAATAACTCCAACCTTGATAGTCTGATAGCTAAGAAGTAATTATGGCTGACATATTAAGGCAGAGTGTGCATCTTATACATTCAGAAATGAGGAATTTCATTGTTTTAAAAAAAGCAGTCTAATAAATATTCTTTTACCATTTGATCAGACAGAGCTGTCATCAGGCTGGGTAGGTCGTGGCCAACCCACTCAATGGTAAACTCAATGGTACTCAAACTCAGTGGTATTGGTACTCCATTATTGGGCTTCTGGCTTATGAATTCAGCTGATATTAGGGTTACACAGATTTATCAATGATGATGATGCTGCCAATACGCTTGATGTTTTTTTACAGCCTGTGATAAAAAGATTGGGAAATAGTTATGTAAAAAAAAAGAATTACTATTTTTTTGGTTCGTAAAACCAAATAAAATGTCAGAAAAAAGAAAGGGAAAAAAGAAAGAAAAAAAATGTTCTATTTAACAGATTTGACATCATCTCATCATTTGAGATCATATTCATTCACAGTTCACAGCTAACACATGACAATTCTCAGCAAAGCACTTTAGTTGAAATAAAATTGTTTGGAATTTGTTTAAAATAAAATTATATTACTCAATATTATTGGTTATTAGAACTTTTAGATCCTTAAAATCATTATTCTGCATGTCAGTCAGGCCCTACTACATTGTGGGCTTACGTCAAATCATGACTTGTCATGGGGTGCCAGCCTGAGCTGAACTATGGTTACCTGGTTATCAGAAGGCTCTGGACACCATGTACTGTGGTGTTCATTAATGATGGTTGACTGCAAAGACTTGCTCATACAGGGAACCTAATGAAGGGCCTCTGAAGTCCAGCAGGTTGTACGGCAGCGCCAAAGCTAGAGCGTGCTTTGCAGCAGCAGCAGTGTCATCCTGCCTGAGGACAGCAAAAGTGATATTGGGTGTCTTGACTCACGGACAAAGGACAGCTCTCTCTCGCTCTCTTACACAAATACACACCAGCCGTAGTGCTGCGTGTAAGACATGCTTGGCCAGAGGGGAGAGAGGGTTTTGTGTTTGCTCAGAGCAGCTAAGTGCATAAGGGATAATTCCCTCCGGTGTGTTTGATGATGGATTATTGAAGTGCTGTGGCCGTCATGTCTAAGGTTAATCACTGCAACTCCAGCTTCTTAAATGGGGCTATACTTTGTAAATCTAATACATGGTAATAGAAATATTATAGATTAGAAAAAGAACCCCTACTCCATGATTACATTATAGCAAATCTTCACTTTGTCATAACTAAGGTGTTTTAAAAACAGACTTTAAGTTGGGAAGTTGCATCAAGCTAAAGGCCTGAATGTTTTAATGTAGACACAACAAAATCTGGAAATATCACGTTTTTTGTGATTCCCAGACATAGCCTATAAGGTATAGATCAAGTGTATTGACTACCATCCAAGTATATTTCATCCTATTTTAACATTATCCGTTTCCATTTCTTCCCATTTTAACATTTAACAAAGAAAAGCGTTCTGTGAATGAACTGAGGTTTATGAGGTGGGGCTTAATAGGAGGCTTGGAAGGCCTAATATTCACACATTTGAATGCTTGAATAGTACCAATGAACAAATGCTCTGATGAGTTTGGATATTCATATATCAAAACATAGTGATCACGTAAGTCCTGATCCTACTAACTAATTAATTATTAAGCCCCTCCTGAGCTGAAGTCGATGTTTTACAACAAGAGAACATGGAGGACCACTGGCTTAACTAGCCAAATCTGTCATATCATGTACTTGATCTTAAGTAACGTGGCTTACAGTTAATGCAGTGGCTTACAGTTAATGTAACCCATGTATGGTCTCTAAAGGAGTTTTAAAGGAGTTCCATTCCAACAAACTATTTGGAAAGTTTACTGGGGGTCTTCCAGGAACATGACTGGGAATCTCTGGCTTGACTAATCAATCTGTTTTATAATGAACTTAAATAACAGGACTTACAATTAAATGTAAGGGTTTCATTCCAATAAACTATTTGTAAAGCTTGCCAAAAAAAAATCTCAGCTTCATTTTGAAAACCTACTGTATTCATTGTTGTTTTAAGCCCATTGTGAGAATCTGTTGTCACCTTCATTTTGCATGGCCACAAATGGACAGACACTGCTTTTCTATCCACGCCAGTATATAGATTCTTATTCTCAGGACGCTGGTTAAGATTGACGTAGCTCTTAGTGCATCCTGTCAAGATTACATATTCAGCTTTTTGAGAATTAGCAGACCTCTGAAAGCTCAACAGCAGCTGCCATTAATGTCTGGAATTTTTGAAAGTGTGACCATTTAATGCAAGTCAAGAGCCACTCAGAGCTCCGGCCTAGATTTCTCATGCACTTCTTAAAGCACAGTGCGATCTTCAGCTGACTTGTAAAACAATATATGCTCCCAACTTTTAACTTTCATAAGTTCTGTTTGTACATGCCTCTCTTCCTTGTTTCCTCTGGAGTCCTTTGCCCATCTCACCGGAAGAGCAGTGTCTGGCCTTCTCACAGAGAGCAGAATCACCTAGAACTCTAGCCCATGTCCTCTAAATTCTTCCCCCCTTTACAGTTTCGCATTCACTCCACAACCACAGTCAATCGATCGAAGGTAGGATCCACACTTTCTAAAATGAGCTTGTAAGAGAGTGATGGAAATGGGGAAAATGCAAGATAAAAACAACTGCTCATTATTCAAAGCATACCACCTTAGCTGGCCGCAAGGGCATGTATGGTTGCCAGTGGGACTGACTCACTTTTTTTTTATAGATAATGTGATGGCAGGATACATTCTAAAGGGAACAGAAGCAACTTGACTACATAGATCCAGTTGTCCTAAATAAACTCACTGGAGGACTCTTCACTTTGTAGCAGGACTGTGATCTCAAAGTTATTTCTAACGTGAAAGCAGTGGAGTTTTACTAGCATGAAAAGTGGAATGGCAGGTCCAGTAATATGAACATCATTGTGCAGGCATTTCAGTTACTGAAGACAAGACTGAAGACAGAAGAATGCAGATGCAGAAGAAACTCTATTAGTGGTATTACAGGCCTGGGGAACATTGTGAGCTTTGGCCTGCAGCTTTAAGGTCGTTTGCAAAGAATTTGCAATGAAGTTCTAAACTTGCTTTAATTAAAAAACATACAAACAAACAAACAAACAAACACATAGCTTAAATTCCCACGTATTGCAAAGCCAATAAGTTTGAGAAAGCAATGCTTCAATAGAAAACTTAGGGCTAACTTAAAATAGATTGTTAGATCGTGTTACTAGGGATGTTTATTCTGACTAATTTTAATATTTGAATCCATAACTAATAAGCTAACACTACAGCTAACCAGTATAAATATAAGTTGTTTTTTTTCGCCTTCATTAGGTCATGTGCCAGTGTGCTATTTTGTGATGATATTAAGAACAGAAGTATCTTTACAGCTGCATCAACGATCAGTATTTACAGCCACACCAACTTTCAGTCTTTACAGCCGTGCCAACTTTCAGTCTTTACAGCCGTGCCAACTTTCTGTCTTTACAGCCGTGCCAACTTTCAGTCTTTATAGCCGCACCAACTTTCAGTCTTTACAGCCACGCCAACTTTCAGGCTTTACAGACACACTAACTTGTAGCCTCAATCATGTCCTTAACATTGTGTCATTGACACAGGTGTTCATATTCTCCAAGTATTTCATACTTATATGAAAGTTTGTGAACTTATGTACATCTTTCATACGAATAACATATTTACCTGCTAACACGTATAAGCAAAATTGTCACCCTGCAGCCCTGTTAAAGCATAACAGTGCTTCACTAAATTGTTGGCCTGTTTTCTCCCTGGATTTTCATGATGCAACATTCTGAAAACCCTAACAACCATTTCAGTATTGAAACAGTGGCACCTGCAGTGATTAATCCGAGTACTCAAGTACTCATGCCCATCTCTGTTACTCTGTTTGTCAGTTTAATGCCAGAGCAGAGGGTTAACAACCCACCACACATTTTCACCACTGATTACAAATTGCACAATGCAGATGAACTTAAATGAACTTGGCTGCTGTAAAAGTGACTTCCCAAAAGACTGGGTTGAAATTTGGCTGCTGACTGTGTCCCTCAAAGAAAACTGCAGAAGATTAGAGAAGCTTGTCTTGAACCCCCCAGGAGAGAGAGATTTGTTTGAGCGTGTGTGCTGATCAGAGCAGCACTGTGAAGCAGTGTGGTGCTGAGCACACAAAGACAGTAGAGAACAGATGGGGGGGGGGGCTGTCTGCACAGCTGGAGTTGTCTATACACTGTACACAAAGGTGTACTATGTTCTAGATTTCCTTTACTTTAGGCTTTTACATCAATCCAACTCCACATTCATCATAATTGTGTGCTGCCAGAGAAGGAAAGATGGATGACAACAGTGAGGGAAGATTTTAGTGGCTGAATAGTGAGATAACAGACCTCATAAACACTTGGGGTAATTTGAAATGGCCAAACATGGTGATAAGAGAATGAGGCTGTGGTGTCAAAGAAATGTCTGTGCAAACCAAAGAAGTGGGCTTAGCAGAATAGCCTACACTTTTATGCGTGGTTTGAACGCGTTCTGAGTGATAAGCCCAGCGGTCAGCCACTGGACCTCCTTGATTGCCCCTGATGGTGGTGAAACTGAAACCAGAAGTGGACTTCTGACAGAACGTGTCATGTGAAGCATTATTTGTTTCTTGAGATAACTTGAGCTGGCATAGGATTAACTCAAAGCAGTCATGTAGCATACAACACGAGGGTTCTTCTGTGCTGACAATAAGATCAATAGGCCAGTCTTCATGGCACATGTACAGGGTGAGCCCATTGTGCTGCTGTTGATGGAATAATATACATCCTACTACACAAACTGCACAATTAAATTATTAAATTACTAAATTATTATTACTTTTTTTGTCATTGATGAATTTTATCCATATAGCTGGGATGATTAGTAAATGATGTGGACAATCTCTGAATCAGGACAAAATTAACAAAAAATATTCATACTTTTATTATTTAGAGTATTATTTATTATTACAGTCAATTATTCTGTGTATTTAGGACAATTCACATTGCCATCAGGGTCCTTAAATCACTCTCAGGTATTTCCCACCCATAGATTATATTTAAAATGACTCTTTGAATTTGACTGCTACATGAATGCAGCTTGGTTTGGACACGAGACGAGTGAGAGAGAGTTGAGCAGCAAGAGCATTTTACTTAAGAGAAATATTTGAACAGGAAGCCAGGAGAGGAAGAGGAGGAGGAGGAGGAGGAGGAGGAGGAGGGCAGACTCATAGTTTAGATCCCCTGAAGCGTGCAGATTCGCAGAGAAGCACTTTGTGGTCAAAGCTAGCTTAAACCTCACTGATGTCACAAGAAATGCCTGTATCTTAGCAATGTGCATTTTGGTCATTTCAGTGGTTTGCATTCAAGTAAAAAGCAAATTTCAAGTCTAGCTTGTGTCACATCAGTTCTAGAGGTGGGCAGTCTAACAAAAAGTATATATCTTGATGATATATAATTTGTTTTATATGTATTTTTTTAGACATCTAAACAGTAGAAACAGACAAAAAACAGTAGGGCTACATTAAAATACTATTAAAAAACTGAATATTGTCACACTTCCGGGTTTCCCGGCAGCCTCCGATCTCCCGGACTCCATCTCCCAGAGTCCCTGATGATGTCACAGCCATATGGTCCGAAACACCCAATTACACTCCACTTCCTCGATCTAGGTCTCCAGATTTCTGATTGCCCACCTACACCTCATTTCCCCATCACTACATAACCCTCACAGACACACATCCTCCTTGCAAAGTAGTGCCAAACCTTGTTTGCGTACTCAGCGTTCTCTCCTGCTTATCTCTCTTTGTTATTCCTGTTATCGAACTTTCTTTGTTCTTGACTCTCTCATTTGGATTACCCCTTCTGGTTTTGTTCGCTACTCTGTTTGCTTACTCTGGATTTGTTCGCCTGTAGACAGACTCACTGGTTTTTGACCCTGGCCTGTCTCTCTCTCTCTTTCTCTCTCAGCCTCGACCTGTTCGTGATTGTTTCATATTTGTTGCTGATCTTGAATATCAATCTGTCAAATAAAGACCACTTGGCTTTTAGCTTGGCGCGTGTCAAGGTATGTTTGTTTCTGACAAATATAATAATTTTTTTTTTAAGTTTTTTTTTTTAAGTTCTTTTTTTTTTTAAGAATTTTTAAGTTTAGCATATTACGCTGCACTAAATCCAGTGGAATGGGCCACTTTTTGCTGTCTGTACTGACAATATGCATGATATTGATTAATATTATGATATATTCTATCATGATAAAAATAAGCACTGTCATATTTCCCAGCCCTATTCACTGAAAGCATCCAAAAAGGGTTGGTAGGCTGTAGCAAAACCTTCTGGAGCGAAAAGGCTTGGAAATTGACATCTTACAGTATTAACAAATATGCCAGGTTAAAACTAAAGTAGGCAGCATGTCAGACCATCATGTACACTCATTGTCAAAAGAATAGTTGCACAAAAAGCTTCACTGATGAGTCTTGATTTTGTCTTGGGGGAGATGACCCACTAATCCATGTGTGGAGGCACTGTGGTCAGCACCAAGATGAACGGTTTGTTGTCACATGTACCACATCTAGAAGGTTTAGTGTCACTCCACCTTCACCCCTACTGCAAAATCTGCAGGAACTGTGGGAGAATATTCAAGCTGCATGGGATGGATAAACATGGCGGCCTGACACCGTACTGAGAGACACCGCTTCTGTATGTGTAGCGCAATAGAGTCTAAATTTATCATCATTTATTGTTCCTGGTAACATCTTCCTTCCCAATAGCACAGCAATTATGAGTGTGTTCATGTGATTATGAGTGTGTTCATGTGACAGAATGTAGTTTAAAAAAGTTATTATTATTCATTTTATTTTTTATGATTTGGACTTTTTACTCCCTGCCACCCACTCACCGCCTAAGCAATTATATTTCAAGTCGGGGGGAATCTGTCATTCAAGTGTGTTAACTTGCCCCCAGAAACCAAGTCCTGCTTTATTTTTAAGGCTGACGTGTGAAGCACCTTGCATGAAAAAAAAAAAGCTGTCGTCTGAACGCCCGCTTAGTCAACATGTACTCATCTGCGTTACCTTAATATAGCTAGTATGTTGTCCCTTTACAATCCATCAAAGGTTATAATATGATTCACAGCAAAGACGACACAGAGAAGAAAGTGAAATCGAACTCCCTTAATCCTAATCATCCTTAAATATAAAGAGAGGTAATAATAGCACCATTGTGCATTCTCAGAGTTCTCCCGGAAACAGCCCTTTATACAGGCGTTTGTACTTCCAGTGAGTCACCATGGCTTGGGAAGCAGCAATCGAGCTGTTTTTTTTTTTTTCTGCTGAGACTGAAATAAGTCTCATACAGTAACGGTGAAACTCAGATGTAGCCTGCCCTAAGCCTAAAGCCCATCACTCCTAGAGCTCAGCTCTGCTCAGAAAAATAAATAAATAAATAAATAAAATCCCCCTTTTCTCCCGTCCTGTACCACGCTGGCAGTACTCTGACTCGCTTCTGGATGAGCTTGCCATTTTTCGTCTGCGAGAGAGGCAGGCAGATGCTGACCTCATGGATAATGAGTGGGGAGCTTTTGATTAAGTCATTTTCTGGTTTGAGAGTATAATTGAACTCCTGCAGAATCTGCATTTACAGTATCGATGAACAAGTCGTGAAGGGCAAATGTTAATTTGTCCCCAGCAGCCCAACAATTCAGCCTCATTTCTCTTCCTTTCGACCAAAGGATAAAAAAATCAGTTAATGTATTCAGTTTCAGTGTATTGAGCTGAAGAACATTCAGGAAAATTCCAGTTTTTCCTTAGGATTCACTTTCTAACAGCAATGCCACATGAGTAGCGATACAGATAATTGGAACAAGAAGGGTCGACACTGCTGTAGAGGTGATCAGATGTCTGTGTGGATGCGTGTGTATCGCAGACTGCTCGTAATTAGAGAGGGAGCTGAGCTGAGTCCAGGTGCCGAGATGATAAAAGTGTTAAAGGGGATCCCACTGAGCATCTGCCCTGTTCCCTGCAGGAGGTCCTTTATGCAAGCCACGGGCATCTCAGCCAGCCAAACTTACAGCCCACCAGCATGTGATCTGTGCCATGCACGCACACTTGCACAGTCACTGTGCTAAGAGCAAGCCAAGTACACTGTTTGTCCATAATCAAAATGCAGAATGGCATGAATATAGAGCATCCATCTATCATAATGATGGAGTGGAGCAGAGAAAAGGAGGGGTAGGACAGGTGTAGGGAGACCTGGAGGCCAGCGGAGATAACAGGAAGGGCACAAACGATCGCTTCCCTGAAAAATGATCCATTCACAATTTGAATTACCTTCATAAGACTCATACTTCAGGATGTGCAATCAGAATACGGAACAAATCGCAGGCTTGTTTATTCACTCATGTGAAAAGATCATGTGTTGTAGTGTGGTAGGACCCTACCAATATTTAATTGGTAAAGAGCCTATATAGTGGTTACACATGATGTCTGGTTCACACTCTGTATGTGAGGTATTGACATTTGCCAGGTATATACAGCAGTTTGTGATATTATGTGATACTTCACGTTTTGGTCACTATACATATTCAGTATATTCAAATATATACCATATATAAACATTATATTGTAATGACTACATATTTCCCTGTCACCTAATATATAGCTGTTAAGCTCGTCATGCATGCAAAAATGTGACGGAATGGAATTGTGCGATCAGTCTACGGTTCAGATGGAATTTCTACGTATGAAAGGAAACCAGTGATAATGAGCTCATCCCTTAAATGATCCCAGAATTGCTACTGGGTGTGGACTTAATAGTACTTAGAGTCGTCTTCACTTGGAAGAAGGAGGAATGATCTAAATGATCTGTTTCTGTTGGTCTGTCGACTTAGAGGAGATAGAAGTGAACTTTAACTTAACAGACACAGCTGATACTCAAATAAGCAAACATTACTCAGTGCGGCGAATCATGTCATAGCACTAAGTTATTGCTATCCCACTGATGAAAACGCACCTTCATTCTGTTTGATGTAAACATGTGGTTGTGTCATTTAATGACTTCGGTCAGCTTGAACAGTCGTAATGAACTCAAATAGTTGGTGTAATGTGGTTATTTAGTAAGTAAGAGGCCTACTTACTACACTGTTAAACGAAGTGGTACTTACGTTTCTTTAAGCATACTGTGTAGCCTCAAAGTTGCAATTGCTTGTTACATTTGTAGTTTGGACATGTGCCGATTCTTAAATCTGGTGATCAAGTTACCGTATGTTACCGTAGACCAGAAAAACCACAAATCCTGGATCCGTTACCCCGTTCCGTTTGCCCCAGTGTGCTTAACATCTACCACCTTCGTCCTTCAATCATCTCCAGTAGAAAACCTCACTTGTTATTTTCATAGTTTTCATGTGAGATGAGGTGCATTAGGTGAAGAGTCGGTGGAAAAACAGCCTGTCAATTACAGTCATTTTGGAGGCAGAGAGAGACAAAAGCCTGTAAGGATCCTCAATAAGTGTGAACGTGTATGTGTGTCTGTGTGTCCGTGAGACTGAGCTAAGAGGCTCAGGTCGTGAAGTGGAGCCAGGTAATGGCCTTCTGTGATTACCTTGTCCTTTCCGCGAGTGTGTCATGTGTGTGCTTGATGAAGTAATGGCTTTGCCCACACGGCCCATTTGGATGGCTCACGACTTAGTCTGTTTACGCAGAACTGGTGCCCAGGATACTGGCGTCTATCTGCCTCTATCTGTTCCATTTGGCTTCTTTGGAGAAGTGAAGAGAACAATAGAATGGCTCACCATCATGTTAGCTCACATCACATGGAGTAATAGAGTCATGGCAAACAGCATGTGTGCTGTTTATATTGAAGTAAGCTTTTGCTAATATGCCATCAGTGAACCAAACCCTCCTACAAGACTGTATTTCTAGGAGAGAAGGGAAACAAAAGTCCTTAAAGTGGCACTTTGAGGCAAAATGTAAGATATATCCATTGTTTCATCTGTTGCAAACATCCCTACTCACCCATTACTGCTGTGCTGCAAGAGTCTTTAGAGTGAGATTTTCCAGGTAAAAGACTAGGAAAACTCTCTTCTGATGATGTATCTTGAAGGTGCACTGAACTAAAAAATAGATAAATAAATAAAACAAACAAGGAAAAAAAACGACAAGTCCTTGGCGGGAGATGCTTTTTTTCCTTGATACTTGATACTTTTTTCCTTTTTTCTGCTAGCAAGCTAATGACGAAGGAAGCTAGATAGATAATATTACTACTAGGAAGCAAATCATATCTATATTGATATAAGGAAATATCTATATTGATTAGCCTCTACATCCGTGGATTTCTTGATTGCTATGGGGGATTACTAATGGATATATAATGTATGTGAATAATGTATGTTGGGCATTGTAGTGAGAGAACACTGATGATGAAAGGATGTTGTCAAACTGATGAGGCAAATAACATGGCAGTTGACCCATCAAAACATAGTGGTCGAGCTGACCAACCGCAGCACGCTGGTCTTAAAGACACAGGAGCTCTAACAGTGTATTTCAGACAGAGGGTGAATACAGATGTACCGTAAGAAGAAAAATACTGTATTTTGAGAAAATTAAAGCATGTAAATCTATTCTAATAGATCCCAAAAATAAAATTCTGACCACTGAAAATACGCATAATAGGTTCCCTTTCATTTTTAATGTCAGTGATGTTTCTACTGTTTTTTCTACAGTTGTATTTGTATTTTTGTAGATAGACTATCTTGTACATATTTCTTGTCTTATTATATTAAGTTATATTTATCTATAGTGTACTGGACTATTTATAGTTTATAGTTTAATAGTTAATAATTTTTGCTGAGCCAGTACCTACCTATTTTTAGGTTCATTCTGTACAACCTTCCTTGTTTTTGTTTTACTGTGCTGTATTGTGAAAACTACTGGCTGCTAAATTTCCTACGGGATTGATAAAGTATCTATCTATCTATCTATCTATCTATCTATCTATCTATCCGTTGATCGATTCATCTTGAACAATGATAAAAGGTGATAAAAGATTTTGGTCTGACAGTGACTATGTTTTATTTAAAGGGCCCATATCCTACATTTGTCTTGTATTTTTTCTTTTTCCCTCAGAATTAAACAAGACTGATATATGTAAATTGCCTTTGTTCTCATTGGCTGCTCTATATTGAATGGGTGGCGCTAAACTGCTGTGTGTGTATGTATGTATGTGTATATATATATATATATATATATATATGTATATATGTATGTATGTGTGTCTGTGTGTGTGTGTGTGTGTGTGTGCGTGTGTTTGTGTGTGTGTGTGTGTGTGTGCAAAAAAAAAAACCTGTGACTTCAAAATGGGCATATGTGGACTGTATATACTGGGGAGTGAACGGTACATTTTGAAACATTTTAATAGTGTCTATATACTACATACAACTTATTTATTCAAAGGAAGTGAGGACTAATCGCTTTTCCAAGATATGACCCCTTTAACAAATGGGTAATGCTGGTTACCACTGCAGTAAAGTATGTACATTCACAAACTTCTTTGTGTAGCATTTGATACACTTTCTACTCTTTGGAAATATATTACCATATGGTGTATGGAATGTGTGGACAGCATTCTTGCAATATGTTTGTTTTTCGGATGGGCAGTCCCACATAGCAATCTGTGTATTTCTGTGAACCGTGCAATCAGAAAGATCTCTATGTTTTATTTTTGCAGCTACTCAAGTCAGTCCCTCAGAGTTGCAAGATGTGTTCCAGGAAACCTCTTCCAACATCTTCCAGATTAATGCCAATGGTAAGTGGATATAGCCACAAGGCTCGAAGAGCAGCACGCACATCAATTATGTATTTTCTGTTTTCACATTATTTACTTCTCAGATCTGCAGCTCATACATTAATTTAATGAGTAAAAAAAGGGTCATATTTTGGTGTGATTTTAATGAAATTGTCAACGTTGGGCGAGTTCCTTAAAAGGATACTAAGTTAATCTGCCAGCTGAAACTTTTTTCTGATTGATATTGTCTCTGAGGCTAATTAAACTTATAATGACCTGCCTATTTGACAGTTTGTTCTAAATGTTATGCAGTGCAGAGAATCATACTTTTACTCACCCTGTAGCACAGAAACAGTGCTTATTTTATATCTACGTGTCCTCTAAATGGATCAGTATTTGATGAGGCTTCTCAGTTTTCGGTTATCTATGGGTTTTAGTCTCTATCTTTACCAGTGTAGTGCTAATAGGCTGCCAAGTGTTATGTATATAGCTATGATGCTACTGCCCAACACTGGAAATTGTGCTAATTATTCATCATGATTACAAAGTAAGTGCTCAGAGTTCTTCTTCTTTTATTTCATTTGCAGTGGTAACTTTAGAGAAGAGCCTTCAGTCATTGGGGACTTCCAGAGACACAGCAGAGCTACGCCAGAGCCTGTAAGTGTTTATACTCTTACTTACAATCTTCCTTATTTAATACATGAAGCAGTTTATTTGTACATAATAATATTCATTATTTTGTGTAACTGATGAAGAAAATTCTGTTGGCTTTTAGTGTGCTCTAATCACAGTGGTTGGGAGCAGAATAGCCATGCAGTATAGGCTGTAGTAGAGTCTCAGCAGTAGAAATGCCAGCAGTTCTGTTTTTATGTTGTATGATGATTTATGTATTATCCCAGCCAGGCATCATTTAACCTGACTACATCTGTTCATGACGACTAGCTCAGTACATATACATGGCACTCCGCTTATCGTACAGCTGTCGCTATCGGTTATAGCAGTGGAGAGTAGTCTTCCGATTATTTTGACAATTAATCTAGTAATGAATTTTAAAAGACCAAACAATACTGATGGACTTCACTGAACAATAACAAACCACGCATAGTCTTTCTGAGATTCTGAAATGCTTTATTAGAAAAAAAACCTTAGATATATAGATAAATATAAATAATATAATATATATAAAATATAATAATACAATTTAATACAAATAAAACAAAATAGAAAAACATATATAAAATGAATAATAAAAAGGAAGTAATATTAATAAAAATATTAAGAAAATAGAAAAATACTGACAAAAAATGCATAGAAATGCGCATATCCATATGATTCTTGCTATGAGTCACCGCTGCATGAATTTGTAATATTCATTACCACCATACAAAACTGCAAACTACTCATTGCCTAAATGTAGCCTAAATGCCTAAATGTAGCCTACTGCTACATTTTTAGCGATCGCTTTTTGAGTTTAGTCAAGTAATTGTGGCAGCACAGCACACTGAGCATGTGCTTGAAACTGACTGTAAGTGCTAAATTAGAAAATGCAACCCAACTGGAACCCGGAACAGCTACATCCACAATCTGTTTGTTACTTAAAAGACATCTAGCCAGTTTTACTGCATCATAGCTCAAAATACCATGGCCAACTTTGCACTGTACTTGAGAAGTGTGTTTCTTATTTGATGCAGTATTTCCACAATAAACACATATCTGACTGATTTGGAATTTCAATAAGTGTTGTAAATTCATTTCTTCCAGGGCAAACAGTTAGAAAAACAGCTGGCTAGGCTATCCTCACTTCTACGTTCTAAAAAAATAGTTAATTGTTGAAATTCAGAAATTTGGCCTTTGGTTCTAGTATGGCAAAAGTGATTTATTTCTTTGATCATTAATATTCTCAGTTCTAATTTGCAATGAATGTGACAATGTTAAAAGCTGCAGTGTGTTATTTTGGTGCTTTGTTTGTTATCCAGTCGATCTTTAGACAGTTCATGTACTCATTCCGCCAAAGTCTGTGTCAGGCTGAATATTTCTTTTGGTTAAATCAGTTACTGACTCAAATCATTTCGATTAAAACAGGAAGACTCTTGAATCCAGTCGGCAACCACTGAATTGCAGTGTGTATAAAATTGGTTGATTTATTCATACGGTTCTTCTGCTTGGATGATCTTTTGCAATAACCAAATAATTGGCAAAGCACCTGCGTAATCAGGTGGAGCACATGAGGCTACTTTTCTACACTTTAAGCATCATGTTTTAGCATGCCTGTTCTGTTTGTGTTTTATTTTTGCTCTAGCCATGTAATACAGCGTGACGAAACAAGGGGAAACGAGGAAGTGAGAGTCAAAATTACTTAATTTTGACATTTTGGTTTTGTATATTTGTTTCCTGGGTGACAATGAGCAGTGTCTAAAACCTTGCACACAACACTGCATAGACCATACAGCTGCAAATGGTCTGCATAAACATAAAATTGCACAGATCTTTTTTAAATGGAGAAGTTTTGTTATTAATTCTAGTATAGCAAATTGTTATGCTCTGTACTTCGTTCAGCAAAAAGCATTATCCATTATACTTTCAGATAATGTAACAGTGTTCAAGGCTGCAGTTAAATCATTTTGGCATTTGTCTATTAGGCTTGTTGTCTAGGCTTATGTGATTTTGTGCAAAATACCATTCGGTCACAATCTAACAGCAATGCTAGACAGAAGCATCACTCAGCTCAAGCCTATTACATTCAAATGATAAAAACATGCTGGTCCAACATGCTGTCTAACACACTGGTCCAGAATCTCCCATCGACTGAGATCTAGTGCCACTGAATTAACATGATGATCAGATATTAATCTCAGTGTTACTGAGCACTGCTAAAGTCTGAGTAGAGTGATAAATCAGTGTGATGATCAATTATTAATCTCAGTGTTACTGAGCTCTACTAAAGTCTGAGTAGACTGATAAATCAGTGTGGTGATCAGTTATTAATCTCAGTGTTACTGAGCTC
>CM067479.1:21061489-21135724 GCA_034552555.1 Semaprochilodus insignis | reverse complement strand
AGAAACACCTACTTTGTACTTCCCCCTCACTGGCCACTTTATTAGAAACACCTACATTACAATTCCACTCACTGGCCACTTTATTAGAAACGCCTATCTTGTACTTCCCCTCTCTGGCCACTTTATTAGAAACACCTGCCTTGTACTACTATTCACTGGCGGCAAAGTGGAGCTACAAGGTAGGTGTTTCTAATAAAGTGGCCAGTGATTGAAATTGTAAGGTCGGTGTTTCTAATAAAGTGGCCAGTGAGTGGAATTGTATAGAACCGTATATGCCCCTATAGAACCTTATAGAACGTGTGCTGTGTTTTTATTTTCCCTTAACTACCTCAGAATTCCTTGTTTTCATGGAATATGTGTGTGTGTGCGTGTGTATGTGTGTGTATATGTATATGTATATGTATGTGCGTGTGTCTGTGTGTGTATGTATGTGTGTATACGTGTGTGTGTGTGTATATGTGTGTACGTGCGCGTGTATGTGTGCGTGCATATGTGTGTGTGTGTATGTATATGTATATACGTGTGTGTATGTGTGTACGTGCGTGTGTGTGCATGTATATGTGTGTATGTGCGTGTGTGCATGTATGTGTGTGTTCGTGTGCGTGTGTATGTGTGTGTGTGCGTATGTATGTGTGTCTGTGTGTGTGTGTGTGTGTGTGTGCGTGTGTTTGTGTGTGTGCGTGTGTGTGTGCAAAAAAAAAAACCTGTGACTTCAAAATGGGCATATGTGGACTGTATATACTGGGGAGTGAACGGTACATTTTGAAACATTTTAATAGTGTCTATATACTACATACAACTTATTTATTCAAAGGAAGTGAGGACTAATCGCTTTTCCAAGATATGACCCCTTTAACAAATGGGTAATGCTGGTTACCACTGCAGTAAAGTATGTACATTCACAAACTTCTTTGTGTAGCATTTGATACACTTTCTACTCTTTGGAAATATATTACCATATGGTGTATGGAATGTGTGGACAGCATTCTTGCAATATGTTTGTTTTTCGGATGGGCAGTCCCACATAGCAATCTGTGTATTTCTGTGAACCGTGCAATCAGAAAGATCTCTATGTTTTATTTTTGCAGCTACTCAAGTCAGTCCCTCAGAGTTGCAAGATGTGTTCCAGGAAACCTCTTCCAACATCTTCCAGATTAATGCCAATGGTAAGTGGATATAGCCACAAGGCTCGAAGAGCAGCACGCACATCAATTATGTATTTTCTGTTTTCACATTATTTACTTCTCAGATCTGCAGCTCATACATTAATTTAATGAGTAAAAAAAGGGTCATATTTTGGTGTGATTTTAATGAAATTGTCAACGTTGGGCGAGTTCCTTAAAAGGATACTAAGTTAATCTGCCAGCTGAAACTTTTTTCTGATTGATATTGTCTCTGAGGCTAATTAAACTTATAATGACCTGCCAATTCGACAGTTTGTTCTAAATGTTATGCAGTGCAGAGAATCATACTTTTACTCACCCTGTAGCACAGAAACAGTGCTTATTTTATATCTACGTGTCCTCTAAATGGATCAGTATTTGATGAGGCTTCTCAGTTTTCGGTTATCTATGGGTTTTAGTCTCTATCTTTACCAGTGTAGTGCTAATAGGCTGCCAAGTGTTATGTATATAGCTATGATGCTACTGCCCAACACTGGAAATTGTGCTAATTATTCATCATGATTACAAAGTAAGTGCTCAGAGTTCTTCTTCTTTTATTTCATTTGCAGTGGTAACTTTAGAGAAGAGCCTTCAGTCATTGGGGACTTCCAGAGACACAGCAGAGCTACGCCAGAGCCTGTAAGTGTTTATACTCTTACTTACAATCTTCCTTATTTAATACATGAAGCAGTTTATTTGTACATAATAATATTCATTATTTTGTGTAACTGATGAAGAAAATTCTGTTGGCTTTTAGTGTGCTCTAATCACAGTGGTTGGGAGCAGAATAGCCATGCAGTATAGGCTGTAGTAGAGTCTCAGCAGTAGAAATGCCAGCAGTTCTGTTTTTATGTTGTATGATGATTTATGTATTATCCCAGCCAGGCATCATTTAACCTGACTACATCTGTTCATGACGACTAGCTCAGTACATATACATGGCACTCCGCTTATCGTACAGCTGTCGCTATCGGTTATAGCAGTGGAGAGTAGTCTTCCGATTATTTTGACAATTAATCTAGTAATGAATTTTAAAAGACCAAACAATACTGATGGACTTCACTGAACAATAACAAACCACGCATAGTCTTTCTGAGATTCTGAAATGCTTTATTAGAAAAAAAACCTTAGATATATAGATAAATATAAATAATATAATATATATAAAATATAATAATACAATTTAATACAAATAAAACAAAATAGAAAAACATATATAAAATGAATAATAAAAAGGAAGTAATATTAATAAAAATATTAAGAAAATAGAAAAATACTGACAAAAAATGCATAGAAATGCGCATATCCATATGATTCTTGCTATGAGTCACCGCTGCATGAATTTGTAATATTCATTACCACCATACAAAACTGCAAACTACTCATTGCCTAAATGTAGCCTAAATGCCTAAATGTAGCCTACTGCTACATTTTTAGCGATCGCTTTTTGAGTTTTTGAGTTTAGTCAAGTAATTGTGGCAGCACAGCACACTGAGCATGTGCTTGAAACTGACTGTAAGTGCTAAATTAGAAAATGCAACCCAACTGGAACCCGGAACAGCTACATCCACAATCTGTTTGTTACTTAAAAGACATCTAGCCAGTTTTACTGCATCATAGCTCAAAATACCATGGCCAACTTTGCACTGTACTTGAGAAGTGTGTTTCTTATTTGATGCAGTATTTCCACAATAAACACATATCTGACTGATTTGGAATTTCAATAAGTGTTGTAAATTCATTTCTTCCAGGGCAAACAGTTAGAAAAACAGCTGGCTAGGCTATCCTCACTTCTACGTTCTAAAAAAATAGTTAATTGTTGAAATTCAGAAATTTGGCCTTTGGTTCTAGTATGGCAAAAGTGATTTATTTCTTTGATCATTAATATTCTCAGTTCTAATTTGCAATGAATGTGACAATGTTAAAAGCTGCAGTGTGTTATTTTGGTGCTTTGTTTGTTATCCAGTCGATCTTTAGACAGTTCATGTACTCATTCCGCCAAAGTCTGTGTCAGGCTGAATATTTCTTTTGGTTAAATCAGTTACTGACTCAAATCATTTCGATTAAAACAGGAAGACTCTTGAATCCAGTCGGCAACCACTGAATTGCAGTGTGTATAAAATTGGTTGATTTATTCATACGGTTCTTCTGCTTGGATGATCTTTTGCAATAACCAAATAATTGGCAAAGCACCTGCGTAATCAGGTGGAGCACATGAGGCTACTTTTCTACACTTTAAGCATCATGTTTTAGCATGCCTGTTCTGTTTGTGTTTTATTTTTGCTCTAGCCATGTAATACAGCGTGACGAAACAAGGGGAAACGAGGAAGTGAGAGTCAAAATTACTTAATTTTGACATTTTGGTTTTGTATATTTGTTTCCTGGGTGACAATGAGCAGTGTCTAAAACCTTGCACACAACACTGCATAGACCATACAGCTGCAAATGGTCTGCATAAACATAAAATTGCACAGATCTTTTTTAAATGGAGAAGTTTTGTTATTAATTCTAGTATAGCAAATTGTTATGCTCTGTACTTCGTTCAGCAAAAAGCATTATCCATTATACTTTCAGATAATGTAACAGTGTTCAAGGCTGCAGTTAAATCATTTTGGCATTTGTCTATTAGGCTTGTTGTCTAGGCTTATGTGATTTTGTGCAAAATACCATTCGGTCACAATCTAACAGCAATGCTAGACAGAAGCATCACTCAGCTCAAGCCTATTACATTCAAATGATAAAAACATGCTGGTCCAACATGCTGTCTAACACACTGGTCCAGAATCTCCCATCGACTGAGATCTAGTGCCACTGAATTAACATGATGATCAGATATTAATCTCAGTGTTACTGAGCACTGCTAAAGTCTGAGTAGAGTGATAAATCAGTGTGATGATCAATTATTAATCTCAGTGTTACTGAGCTCTACTAAAGTCTGAGTAGACTGATAAATCAGTGTGATGATCAGTTATTAATCTCAGTGTTACTGAGCTCTGCTAAAGTCTGAGTAGAGTGATAAATCAGTGTGGTGATCAGTTATTAATCTCAGTGTTACTGTGCTGATATGAACAGGATATGACTGATTGTTGGCTCAGTTCATAAAACATGATATAATAATGGGATCAGCAGCAAGAACCAAAATAATGTTGCGATTCTTTTTTTTACCTTCATTTAAATAATTGAATTTTTCATGAAACATATTAAGTAGTGGACAGTATGAATTATGTTAAAATGACAACAGTAGAGTTTTCCCCATTTGCCTTGTCAGTCCTTCGTGTATTGTAAATGTATTCTAAATATGTTACTTTTAATGTATTGTAATGGACTGCATTACTGAATACATCAGTATTCAGCCATCATTGTTTGCACGGAGTTCATTGTTTGCACATGCAGATTTATTGAGTGATCACTTCCGCACATTTTAGTGCACACTTACTGTACTTTTGCAGAATTTAGCATATTGGGGGAAATGAAATGAGTAATTAATGAAAATAAATTATGACCTGGGCAAACATTGTAGGATAGTTATACTTCATATTTGACTTTTTCCAATATGTTCAGCCCATCAAATACAAACTGTGCACTAAAATGTGCAGAAAGAAAAACCTTGTATTATGAGGGGGTTGCACTTTTGCATACAATTCCTCATTCTGTAACAGTTCATGTGCAGATATGAGCAAGGCCATTAACGCATATTTCCCTGGTTTTATCTCCTCCCTTCCAGCACACATCGATTAGACTTTTTCAGTCAGGCTGTCAGCAGCTACAGAATTCATTGCTTGTCACAAAGTGGTCAATCTGAAATGATTGCGTCTGTGTAAATTGCATTACACTCACTGTGTCCACTGGCGTGTCATCAATTCCATCAGCTTTCTTTATGATGGTTTTCGAAATCTACTGACATTCATGTACTGTCAAATTGTATGTCTTTTTTTTCCCCTCTAGGCTCATCAATACCCAAACTCAATACAAATCTGGGGAATAAAAGTTTTATCGTTACTGGATGAGTAGATAGCGAACATCTGTTTGCAGCTGCCCCATCTGCTGTTTTGTAGGTGTGACTGCACACAGCATGGATAAATGCTTGTAATGCTTTCACTGCATATGGTACACTGCTTCCGTTACCCATGCAATCTAATACAATTTCAGCATTGTACTGACCAAACTTTAACTTTAAGCCAGTTCTTCAGTGCTTTCATCTGCTTTGTTTTCTGGTCAGTATGAGAGCTTATTAAGCTGGAGACGCATTCACATAGATGCTGAACTATGTATCAACATGCACAAAAACAGGAAAACAAGCATGCCCCGAGTGTAATCTGGTAATAGTCGGTGCAGTGAGGCTCCTCTCAAATTGCTAAAAGCACACTCTCCGTGAAAAGGTACAGGCTAGACTTCCTTATAATTAGCCTTCATCTTTTCATGGTCTACCTTTAGACGTTTCCTGGTAATAGGCTTGCTGGAGTCTGCCTTTGAATTAAGAAACGTTTAATATGAAATACAGGCCTTTTTATGTTTTAGTTCTGTTTTATAACAGTTGTGTTTTATGAATTAGGAGCAAAAATAGTCCTATTACATTTTACATTGAATTGTTTTGAAAAGTCATTGAAAGTCTAGCGGACTGGGGCGGTCCAGTTTTAACATTAACCCTTTACAAAGGCCAAGCTGGTGCTTCCCTCGGAAATCTACCTGGACAACACCAATGAAATGAAATACAAAACAAAACTTATTTGAACTTAATCCTAAATCCAACAAAAGCAAGTTGTCTATACTAACTGAAAACTAAACAAAACATGAATATATATGTGGTGCCGCCTTCTTACCTGGTGTGTTGACATTTTTTTATGTTTTTAGAACTTTTAGAAATGGGTGGCCAGGTAAGACCCCGAGATCTTGGCAGACTAAAGTATAAAAATGACATAGAAATTCAATAATAAATTAAACACATCACTTTTTTTCAGTCCACAACGTGCATGTATTCAAAAATGAGTTAGCATGATACAAGATTTTAACCGGCTAATTTTTGATCATTTGTCCTACCTTTGAATAGCCTACTTTACAATGTAGCACAGCTGAAAGGACCCAGTGCAAACTCCCTCCGCTTTATGAACAAATGAACCCTTTATTGCACTTCATTAAAAGAAGCATCTTTAGACAGGCACTTATACCTAGTTGCTAACTAGCCTAAGGGCAGATTTTCACCCTAAAGCAGAACTGATACTTTATGGATGACAGCCGACTGATGATGGTTGACTGTCTCACTTTTCATAACTGGGGTTACTCTTCATAACTGGGGTGGCCAGAAGAGTGACCAGAATGCTTCATTGCAGGGTGGCACCTCTGGCCACCCCATGCCTTTGCCTCTGTTTCCTACATGCTCTTTATGTACAGGCATGCCTAAAGTAACCTACACATTTCCCTAGTTTTTAAAACCATCGCCTGGATTGGATTTGCTTAAGGGACTTCACAAGGATACTAACAAGTTGACAACGGTTTAAGCTAAGCTCTCATGTAAAATACATAAAGTGGTAAAATGGTGTGAAATATAGCACCTCTGTCACAAAACAATATGTACAGTACAGTACGTGGCAAAATTGTACAAATGGGTGTAGTAAAATAGCAGCTAGCACAAATTCTAAAAACGTATGTCTGAGAGCTTCTGAATGCTGCATGGCAGCCCTCATATTGTCTTGTCTCTGCAGAGTCTTAAAGCTGAAGCTCTTCCCCTTTCCCTGGCAGACTACAGCAGAAGGGAAAAAACACAATGAAGTACCTATGTTCTGACTGGCTGGCCTGTGTTAAATCTCATTCAAAAAGATTGCTGGGCTGAAACACTCTTTATAACTTCAATGTGAATGGGCGGAGCTAACCTGCTGTAAGATGAATAGGTGGATAGGTGAAATCAAAAAAACAATGCGTTCAAAATGGGCCCCAAGGACAGGACATTTTAAACTTTACATAGTGCACCTAACTCTTGGGTTTCTCTAAAGGTGCCCAGACCTCATATCCATAAACTAATTCCAGTCTTCTCCATCATCTGTAACATACTGTATAATACATCCATAAGGGTCTGATGGTGCTTCTCTAATGTCCTTTGCTAATGAGGATAATGGTAAGTATGATGTTCAGTGCCTAAGATTATACAGTCAGTACCTCTAAAGCCAGAGGGAAGAAAAACACTTTGCTGTAATATACTTAAGGAAAAGAGGGCTGCCCATACAGGATTGTCTGTTTAAAATATATTAGCTATATTGCTGGATTACGGTTTGTCTAAAAATAAGTATGCAGTTTATGAAGCCGAGGCAAATATATTGTATTTAGTAAGGCAAATTAGGTTGACTGAATTCCTTTAAATTAACTTAACAGTGTGGAATCACTGTAAATGGTACAGTGTGCACGTCATGCACCTTTAATATAATTCTGAGATTATGAATAAAGGCATAGCAGTTTAATATTTTTAACAACCGTATGTCTGGTTTTAGTTAGCTTGGTAACACTTTCTATAAATCAAGTATCCATAATGCATTATGAGTGAATTAATAAAGATCTATAAGACATTCATTATGTTTTCTAATGTTTGAAATAAGTCTTTTAAATTGTACATAAGTGTTGATAATCACACAGATAAACTTGCAAACACAGTTTAAAGCTTCATAGTATAAACTGACATACATTGAAATGTATTTATAGATTTTTCCTGTTCTTAACATGACCTTTGAGACCTGTATCATAAGGCTTAGTACATTATTTCACATAATGCATCACTACATTAACCCAACATTAGTTGTTAAGCTTTATGATACCTTGATGACTCAAATCAAACTTTAAGAATGCGTTGTGCTTCCAAATGATTGGTTGCATATTATCAGCAGCAGCAAGAAGCAGTGTTCACCACTGGCATTTTGTCAGTAGAATTATATCGTAGATTATATAAGCGTTACCGTTTGAAATCAGTCATTTTGTGCATGTATACATTGTTTTTCAGAGGCTAGACGTCCAATGGCATTTCCATCCCCGGATTATTATTAACTGTGAGCCCAAGTCCTCTGTCAACCGCTAATCTGCAATGCTGAACAGGCAGGCAAGTCACAGGACAGGCTTTCATTAGCTTAATGCAAAATGTGAGTAGCAGCAAAACCAGACCATGAAGAAAAGCATGTATGTTCAACTTGAAGCAGTGCAAAGTTTGTTAATGTGCAGACCACAGAGACTGCATCAGCTCTGCAATGCTGAACCCTATATCGTCATGGTATTTTGTTTTTCTGCAGTTTGATATGTTGGAACAGACATAAAAGTACCAATAATTCCATATTTAAAGCTGCACTATGTAAGATGTGAAGCCTGAAATTATAATTTAAAGGTTGCACTGGCATATACACAGGCTCAAAAAGAAGGTCCGACTTGATGTTTAGGTCTCAAATGCAATATTAACATTATGCTGATGCAGATATGATGTAGTATGATGTAATATGATGCAGTAATAGATAATTCACTTTCACATGTATGCTCAGAAGACACAACTTGTTTTAGACACAACAAGATTGTCAGCTGCAAAGAACCAGACGTGACGCGTGCTGAGCCAAAGTAACAAGAGCTTTAATAAACAGAACAGTCACCTGGCGGAACAACAAAGAGCGGTACAGCAAATCACAAACCAATAAGAAAGAGCCAGGGTCTTAAGCCGGGGAAGCAGTCCGAGAGAAGCAGACAGAACAGAAGGAGAAGGCTGAGCCGTAAATCGGAGTTAGGAGAAACAGGTTCGAAAGCCAGAGATCAGAGTACACTACACAAGCCGATAGGGGAAACGCTAGAAGGAGAAGTCGAGGGGCGAGCAGGGGTCGAATACACAAAGACTGAATACGTTTTTGAAAACGCTCAGAAATGCAAATAGAATTTGGCAAAACCTCGCGATGTGTGTGAGAGTGTTTGGGGCTTATATACTCCTATACCAGCTGGCAGCAATCAATAGACTGGCGAGCCAGACCGAGGGGGATAGGAGGAGCGTGTGTGTGTGGGTGTGACGTCATCAGACTGTGCGCTCTGGGAACTGGAGTCCGGAGGAGCGGAGGCAGGCAGATCCGCAGGCGTGACAAAGAGTTCTCTTTGAATCCCCTTTCAACGCACTTGCAATAATCAGATTCATCTGCTAAGCGAAGGGGTCAGAAATACAACCAGTGTTACAAACTGTTCTTCTGCATGCAGTGTGCAAGAGGTCACCAAATCCCCCAAACCCCCTATAGTGTAGCTTTAATTCAGTATGCTGCCTAATATACTATTATCTCTGAAGTGGTAACTTTACAGAAGAGGGAATAAAAATTGTTGCCATAGCCTCTAGCTGATGTGCAGGACTAATCTACAGTAACCGGACCTGTTCAGTTGAGGTTATTGCTGCACAAGGGGATCACACCAGATGCTGAAAGCAAGGGTCCACATACTTTTACCACTCACATATATGAAATATTACATCATTTTCCTCAATCAATAAATGACCGGGTCTAATATTTTTGTCTCATTTGTTTAATTTGGTTCGATGTGAACATCTGGTGAGGTTTTAGGTCAAATTTATGCAGAAATATAAAACATTCTAAAGGGTTCACAAAACACTTTTTAAACACTTTTAAACACTTACTTGCTGTGTGCTGGCTAGAGCTCTCCTGTTAGTTTTTTCAAATCCTGATAGGACTTTAAAGGAGCAGTGTGTAAACCTCTGGTGGTAAGGTTGCATATTGCAACCTACTGAACCCCCTCACCCACCCCTTCATTAACGAATATATAAAAACTTTTACTGTAAACAGGCAAACTTTAAGAATACATTATTGTTCCAAATGATGTCGCATATTATCAGTAGCACATGACACAGTCTTCACTACTGGCATTTTGTCAGTAGAACTACATATAATATAATACAGATAATGAAAACAAAGGTTCACATACTTTTGCCACTCACAGAGATGTAATATTGGATCAGTTTCCTCACTAAGTAAATGACCAGGTCTAATATTTTTGTCTCATTTGTTTAATTTGGTTCTCCTTATCTACCTTTAGGACCTGTGTGGACATTTGACGAAGGTTTTAGGTTAAACTGATGCAGAAATATAGAACATTGTATATTTATAGCCGTTATCATCGTTGTTGGTGCTCAGGGTTAAAATGCCATTATGTTTGCTGAGGAACGCAGGTTGACTTGTTTAGCCCTCCAGACCCCTGTACTGATACTTGCATGTACTGACTCGAGTTTCAAGACTTGAGACTTGCAACTCAGCGACTTGTTCCAACATCTGCTACAATGTACCAAACTTGGCGTGTATGTGTGTGCTAATCCTAGAGTGACCCTGGTGCTGATGCAGCACTGACTGCAAGAGGCTTTAATTTGAGTTTTTTTTTCTCTTTTTTCTCACTGTCTAATCCCTCTTCATTTAAATTCAACATCATTACGACACACTGTCTTACAACACTGGGCAAGATCCTCCAGAAATATACTAAACTGTGTGTATTTGCTTTATCTCCCAAAAGGCGTAATCCTAAATTACTACTGGAGGCGTTATTTGTATTGAAATCAGCTTGTATTATGGAACCCAGTGTGGTCAGCCAGAGGCACACATGCAGGAAAGGTTTATTATGAAATTGTCACTTGCTTATTCCAGCACCTCATGTTAACCTTCGCCCTGTTTATTCACAATAGTTTAGAACTTTGCTGTATTTTGAAGTAAAGGGCGGTGGATGGATGGATGGGTGACTGGGTGGTTGGGCTTTATTTATAGACTTAGTTACACATAGACATAATTGAATACTGCACTCATAAACAGTGTAAGGACATCAGTGAACAGAGTCTATGATTTCTGAGGATACTTAATACATGAGGCTTAATATTTGGTTAACAATCTTAAGCCAAATTATGCAGTCTTACAATTAGTTTATAAATAATATTTTTTTAAACTTTGTAACACACACAAAAAAAATTTATCGGCTCATTTATTTCTATTTAATTTCATTGAATATGAGTGCTATAAATACTATAAATATTTCATTTAAAAAACCTTTGAACGGAGACTTCTTATTCATGCCCTTGGTCATATTAAGCTCAGTTCATCATATCATATAGCCATTAAAGAACAAAATTCTTGTCTAGCAAGTGGGTTAGAAGGCGTTAACCAACTGTCATCAAAGGAAACATTCAGCTACCTCAGAGACCCTCAATGATACAGTGTTTCACAGTATGTCACAGTATACATTATAATTGAACTGAAAGTTAGACACATTTTGTTTAACTGGTGACATGAAAAACTGCATTGTGAATAACTAGCATACAAATATCTGAACATACTTGGCCAATAAAGCTTGATTCTGATTCTAAGCTTCTGACAGTGGTAGGGATTAAATGACAAGTCTTCTGATTGGCCAAGGACTTTTGTTTTGTAACTGCTACAAAATTACTATTAACTTTACTATTTACTAAATCTTCTATTAACTTTCATTACAAGTTAAGAATGTTATTTTTTTTCTCCCTCTCCTGTAAACTTTTCATTTTGCAGATACAAGGTTTTGTTCTGACAGTGACCATATGGTGGTATATTAAATCAAAGCTAGACTATGTAAGTTTTGGGGATTTGAAGACTTCCCTTGTGGAAATGTGTGATTCCACCAACATGTGGATGTAATGGCGGTTGTGCTTCAGTCCCCATCCCTGAGCAGATGAATATGATGGTGGTGAGTGCATTGAAACAGTATTTGGAGAGAACTCAGTGAAGGAGGTGCCTTGTAAGGATGTTGGGGAATGATCTATTGTTATCATATCCTTATCAGTATAATGTTGATTTTGCATTGGAGACCTAAAACCCAGGCGTTCTATGTGTGAGTGACAAAATCCAACTTGACTCCTCTGACTTTCAAATGATTATTCTACAGTGTATGGCAACTTCTCGCAACACTCACACCCCATGTGAATAAGCAAATCTACTGCTTTCAACGCTAACAGAACATCCCGGGTGACGTGGTTGACTTCAGAGGATTAAGATGGTTACTTAGATAATATGTAAGTTCTTCAGTCATGAGCGTGAGGAATGGAAGTAGGGGTTTTACATACAAGCCCATAAGGTTGAAGTGGTTAATTTGCTATGGAAATTAACCTAACCCCCCGCTACTCTGTCCTACTGTCTCCTCACGCCCTCTGTCTCGGAGCAGGTTGTTTATTCAGAATAGCCGTTTTGCTCCTGTTTTTCGGCTCTTTTTTTCTGTGTTTCTCTCAATTGACCTTGACTGAGCTCCCCTCTGTGCCAGCCTTAATCCTCCACGCCTAGCGTCTCTGCGCAGGGCGCCAGGCGCACCTCTCTCCCTCTCTCTCTCGCTTTCTCTCTCTCTCTCCCCCCCCCCCTCCCCTTTCCATCTTTTTTTTTTTGCCCCCCTGCTGCACCTCAGCCATGATTCTATTACAGCCAGTTTCCACGGAAACCTCTCAGTTCCAGGGTCATACCTCCCAGATGGCGACGTGTCGCTCGGAGACCCTGGCTGACTGGCGCCCCCCCCAATCGACGCCACACACACACACACCACGCACGTGTACGCACACACATGCGCACCCTCCCTCTCTCCCCAGTTTCTGACTGAGCAGAGGTGAGGCCACTGCATGAGACCTAGACTAGCGTTGTGCTGCATGAGTAACTGATTTGTAAACAAAGTCATTCAGATTAGTCTGACGTGAAATGCTCTGTCCTAGACAAGCTAGCTGAGTCAGAATTGTGATGGAATCAGACGTCTGAGGAGTTCAATACCTTAAAATCATTAAGAATGGGCAAAGTACTCCTGTATGTCCCCAAACACAACTTTTAAGACTTGTGACTATTTTACAATCATCAACCTTACACACACCTTCTGAATTTTATATGTAAGTTCACTGGTGGTTTCGAATAGTACATAAATGGCTACATTTGTGCTGTAGACATTTTGAACCCTGGTTCTATTATATCAATTATATTTCATATCATAGCATTTGATATCAAACCAGTCTGAATAATTTTGTTTACGTCACAAATAAAAAATTCTGTGGAATTTTTGGAAAGTAGATGGAATTCCCATATAACATTTAACACTTTTATACAGTTCCGTATTCAAGAAGGTATTTGTCCTTAAAACCTCTCCCATGGCACACTTACTGGTTTAATGACATAACATTTGTAAAATGCATCCGGGGTTCTTTATTGTCTATTTGACTGACTATCTGCTGACTATACGTGGAGCAATGAATGTTTAAATTATTGTCTAAGGAGCCATTATGGTTATAGCCTACTTGCCGTCTTGCTCATTCTGTCCTGCTAACACACAAGTTCATTGTAGACTGGATCTCACTCCTCTCCTCTATAATAATTTGTATTAAATGAATCAGAAATTAATCTGATCTCTGTGTTAAATGAAGTCAGAGGAAAATAGTTCTAGCTACATACATTATGAGAACAGCAGAAAACACTGGCACTGGCAGTCGTTTAAACAGCTGTTAGCATTATCGTTTGGCTCTGAGAAACCCAGGTTTGTTGTCATGACTCAGAAAACTGACAAAAAGAAAAACTTTGAGTCAGTTGGGGTGTGGTCTCCTTTCAACCACCCAGCCTTCTGTTTTATTTTCTTGCCCGCTGATCTGGTAAAATCAGTTGTTTGGAAATATGTAGTTTAACATGATCATGTAGTGAGTTGCTGCTTTGAATGGCTGTTTCAGGTAAGTTGCAGGATGCTTTATATTATGCAACTGTTTAGAAGTGAAGTTAAGATTCATGTAGCTATTAAGCAATTGAACATGCATGAACGCTTCACTGTGTAAAGCCAACCTACGGAATGTGTCTCTGAAATAGCTTTGAAACACTCGGACGCAATCTCTGAAATTGCTTCTTAACAATCGGACACAGATGTGAAATGGCACTGTAAGTCAGCTGCTGTCTCTGTGGGTAATTGAATTTGACCCATCTTTGTAATCGGGGAAACACATACACAGCAAAACTAAGTGGCTTAATCATTCACACCCTTTGTGTGTCATTGTGCTTGTTAGCACATTAGGCATTCTGCACCGCTGTGTCCGGGACCTCTCAGGGACGCTGCTTGTCTTTGGAGCAGAGGACAGATCACATTACCTTTCATGGAATCTGTAAAGTCCTCTCTCCTCATACACACAGAAGGCAAACCTTGTGGAAGGAGGGAGGACTGGGTGATATACTATGTTTGCCTAAATACCTTATAGCTATATATTTCTTTGGTGATGAATTTGAAATAATGAGCATTATATCTCTAATGCATTGACTGTAAATGAGTCATTGTAACGTGCTGTATAGTAGGATAATAGTGTTTTACTCATTTATGTGTCTTATTTTTTATTCTATTTTGAGCACCTCACTCATGGTTTCCAACAAGGGTGATTCTAGACCATATGTGGGGAGGGGGGTTTCTTCATTGTCCTTCAAACTGTCCTTTGGACTCTCCTTTTTGTTCTGTTTTTTGTGTTTTGAACCATATTTTGGATTCTGGCATCAAACTTTCCATAAACTAATAATGCTGAGTAACCAGGGAAGTACAGTTGCAATGTTGTGGTCTTTGCATATGCAGAAAATCCTGATGGCGTATACAAATAGAGGACGTGCATCTGATGCAACTATTTATTAGTTCTGTCTAGGGATAAAAGATGGGCATCAAAACGATGTCTTTTCGGCCTTTTCTCACCTTGTCTAGTGCTGAAAAAAATAACGGACGCACTTGGGGTGGGTTAACACATTTGATTGACGAGTAGGTAAACACAAGAGATGAGTTTAAGACCCATGTAGAGACATATAGTACATACTGTAGAAAACTGCTCACAATCATGTTCTCAGTGAGACCACCACTCTTTCTGAAGTTACTAAAAGCCATTATAACAAAAATACTCAACCATCGACACTGATACTAGATGACATGTGGTTTAAAAAGTACACCATGGAAGGCAAGCAGTTTTACATTTGAAAAGAAATAAGTTGTTTAATCTTGCACAAATTACTTGTTGCATCATTTCTGCCAGTCCTACACGTCAACAGTTCAACAATAGTGTCTCAAGCATTGCTATGCTAACTGACCCTTAATAGCCTTGAAAATTGATTACATCCATGACCTGACCATTAACTGAAATGTATGTCATTCAGTGGGTCCTTCAAATTGTTAGCTAAAGCCAAACATTACACAGCCTTGGTGCTGCTGGCAAAATGAGATTCCTATAAAGGCAGTGAGGTGACTAAAAACTCAGTCTGTATATTAGAGTTTGTGTAATGAAGGTGACCGTACAGTAGTGCTAAAACGTTTGTGAACCCTTTAGAATTGTGTGTGCTTCTAATAAGGTACATAAATGTGACCTGATCTCCATTTTAATATCAAAGATACAAACATCTCCCAGATCCAATATTAAAAGGCTGTGCAGGAAAGAAATGTACACCTCTGGAATTGTCTGTTTAGTATAGGCAGAAATAAGGGTCAGGAGGTTCAATAAATTTGGGGACAGTCATGTGTGAGAGACCCTGCCGTATCTCTCCATCAACCTACCTTCACTATCAGAGTCTGATCTTCAATACACATGGTATGACTTGGTTTCTGAGTGTCTTGGAAAGAGATTCTTGTCAAACTGAAAGGAATGAATTTCAATCCATCAGAGGCAGCTCGAGGAATTTTAACACTAACGGTTCCCCTCACCCCAGTAGTGGTTGTCCCTCCAAGAATAAGGTGTATGAACTAGAAGATCACAAAAATCCAGCATAACATACAAGGATCTGAAGGCCTCTCAGTGTTCTTCCTGCAAACACTAAAAAAGAGTACTCGCTATGGGATGATAGCAGAGAGGAAAATACTGCTCTCTAAGAAGAACACTGCTGTCTGCTAAACGGTGCCATGGAAAGGAAAACTGTATTTACATTGGCCTAGTTAAATAAGGAGTTCCATACATGATACATACATGCCGTAAATCGCAAAACAAGCTGTTGAATAGGAAGCCAATTTTAGCTCCCTCATAGCAGGATTTCGGACAACTTTAATTCAGAGTTAGTTTGCTCTGCACATTTGACTTTTCACTTTTTCAAAACTTGAGCGATATTAAGCCGGCTTCGTTCAGCGTTTGACACTGAAGAGAGGGACAGTTCCACCTGTATTAACATCGTAATCACAATAGCAACCTGTGAGTAGCAACCATGCTGTGTGATGGTTATCCACTGTTTGCTGCTTATCATCTTAAACTGAATGGTTCAGAGCAAGTAACAACTTTACTTTGTGTTGTTGTTGAGACAGTCAGCAAGCAGTCAATATAGGTAACTTTAACTACTGGCAAGCTCCAAATAACTAGTATGGCTAACTAAATAGTATGCAGAGCTAGCTTATTTACATGGAGATTCATTGTATTCTTTGGTCTGTGTCTATTTGGACATGTTGCTTCTGTGTGATCATCACAACGTCTTTCTGTAAAACCGGCAAATCAGAGCAGTTCATTTTATTCTGTGACCAAATCATAAGGTTGTAAATGGGCGTGTAAAACTGCATCTGGGCATTTTTTTGTACCTTCTATGAAAACATCAGAGAACAGCAGAAAGTACTGAATAAATTCAGACACCTTTGAAAGTTTTCTAAAGACCAGATGAATGTTATGTGGATTGATAAGAGAGACATGTAGCTTTTAAAGGCTTGTTCTGTTTAACAAAACACTGCAATACACTTCATTCCAACCTATGAAACATGATGGTGGTAGTATCACGGTTTGGGCTGTTATGCTAACCCTGGACAAGCACAGGTTGCGATGCAATAGACCTGGTAATACTGTATTGTATCAGGGAGTTCTACAGCAGAATGTCAGGATGTCCATCCGTCAACTGAAGCTCAGCGAAAGGTGGGTCTTGCAGCAAGGCAACGATCCCAAACACACCACACCGCAGAATTTCTGTAATGGCCAAGTCAAAGCCCAGACTTTAATGCAGTAGAAATGCCATGGCAGGACCTAAAGCTTAGAGGTCATGCAAGAAAGCCCACTAAAATCATTGAGTTGAAGAAGTCTCTCTGAGGGAGTATAGACCAGATTTCCTCCAAGACAATAAGAGGGACAGATGAGCAGCAGTGGAGTGATACTGATAGCAGTGATTCACATACAGTACTTCTGCCAGCAGTAACATTTAGTGTTGGATCCACTTGTTTTATACGTGAATGAAAGACTGTGTATTGTATGTGTGCTATTCGTTGTACTAGGTCCTCTACATCTTTTGTTGTGACTTAGAAATAGGTAGAAATGTAAAGAATGAAGGGCTCATAAACCTTCTAGCACCACAAATAGCTTAGAGGTATAATATATAATCTGTTCTATGGTATATACTTCATGAAAATATGACTCACCAATTGCTACATAATGGGCCTGATTAAGTGCATGGTTAATTTCAGATTTAATAAATATTATGAGGGTAATCAGATAACGAATAAATGATTAAAGTAGACTTTTCTATCACCAAGTGGCTCAAACAGAAATAGACTCAATTTACTCACAACTAAACCTAAATGATTTTACATCTATTTAACAAATCCACTAAATTAATGTTCTGTGAAATGTATTATTCACAATATCAACATGCCAGATATTTGTTGCTGAAAAATGTACCATGAACACCATTAGCTAAATGAAGCCGGAGCCAATAAAAATCTGTTCTGCATTATTCTCCTTTTTCTTTTGAAGCCTCATTAGTCATCAGCACTAATAGGTTGTTTCTTTTTTGTGCCAGTCTAACGTTGAGCAATCTTGAGGTCTGTGGTCTCTATAGGATCCAGAGATCTAGAGCTGTTTTCATGTATAAACATTCTGTCAGCTGACACTTCAGACAGCGTACGTCAACGTGATTGACATAAGGTGGTCCGTTAACTCTGGTGTGGAGTGCAGGTGACACATTGCGCTTCATTGTTTTCATTTAAGCAATGCCATACGAGTACCTTGAGTGTGAACTAACTTTACCTTTTTTAGAGAGATAGAGAGAGAGAGAGAAAAAGTGAGGTATAGTGATGGAACGACTGACAGAGGTGGGTGTAGTTCAACAAAAAAGATGCACACTCTTCACCACAGGAGACAAAAATAGCCTCCGAGAATCTCTTCTCTAAATATCATCACAAGGAGACGCTTTAAAAGTCATTTTGGCCTTTAGTCACTGTAATAAAGCTGCATGATGCCGAACTGAGTGAAGGTGTTTAATTGACTTTGTACTGTAAATAGATGTTTTAATTATGTGTTTTAATGACAATTGTTTTCTGTTTTATTATGCATAAGTCAGTTTGTAGGGCATTTCGGGGGGTAATTTAAGCGAACAACACCCCCCTCCCCATCTCCCCTTCTGGTCAAACACTTGAGCCTCATTTTCTGGGTGACCACTTTCCAGGAATTTAATTGGATAGTATTGATCTCTGCATTTGTGTGTTGTAAAATTAAAGTTGTTGAATGAAATACGTGTTTGTTCTGTGGGGAGGTGGAGGGAGGTGGAGAGAGCTGTACATTTGGATTTGAAAAATCACATTTTTTTCCCCCTTCCCTTTAAGAATAGAAAGACACCCTCCATAAGGGTTAGTAGGCCCATTTAACATAATGGCCCCATAATCTTATTCACTTCGATTTTCATCAGAAAGCTACAAAATTGTTCACTGGAGTTTCGCTGACTATAGGCTAGGGGGCTCATTTTCCCTGGATGGGGGGAAAATCATGCTGAGGCAGTGGAGCAAGATGTCCTTTTCTAAGATTGTCCATGTTTTTGGTTCTAGAAATTCAAAGTTGTCTGCTGCTGATGTAGTTCAGCTTTACAGTAAATAGATGTTTGGACCTTAAGGTGGGCATATTTCCCTGTTCCCCCTACACTCTTCCAATTCTTTGTGAAGAACTTGATAATTGCTATAGTATAGTATAGCATAGTACTATGATGGCATTTGTTTAAAACTGACTTCTTTTTATTTACATTTACGGCATTTGGCTGACACTCTTATCCAGAGCGACTTACAAGGCTAATCATATTACAGGTGGGCCAATGTAGTGTTAGGAGTCTTGCTCAAGGACTCTTATTGGTGTAGCACAGCATTGTCACCCAGACCGGGATTCGAACCCCAGTCTCCCACATGTGGTGGGTAGTGGTGTTATCCGCTGAGCTACGCCAACCACTAAAACATTTACACATTTAGCTGACGCTCTTATCCAGAGCGACTTACAACGTTAATCATATTACAGGTAGGCCAATGTAGTGTTAGGAGTCTTGCCCAAGGACTCTTATTGGTGTAGCACAGCACAGTCACCCAGACTGGGATTCGAACCCCAGACTCCCACATGTCTGTTTACTTATCTTATTCATATTGGCCAGTATGAAAGGTTTCAAAATGCATTCAGTGCCATTTCCATTCATTTTCTATTCGTTTTGACCCCTGATATGCATTGCTGGGCGTGTACACATACAAGTTATATCAATGCTTTGTTATGATTAGTACCACCTTTAGGAAATATGACAGTGCTCTGTACATCAGCTGTTGTCCTTTTCAAACCTCTTCTTGTTACAAATGGATCACGGCATTTTGCAATTGAACTCTGCTTATATTCATTCCTGCTGGACCACTTATACAGTACAATAGGTTCAATATAAATATATGAAGCAATAATTACAGTTAATATGTTTTTTTTTTTACAGGTAATTACAGTGAAGCAATAATTATAGTTAATACGTTTTTTGTCTGTATGCTAAATAAATATGAATTCTGAATGTGTTTCTATTAGGAAGAGCAATTATGTTGGTCAGGTGCAGCTTATCAAATATGAAAGTGACTGTTGCAGTAGCTTCAGCAGTAAGAAGGTGATGGAGATGACAAGTAGTGGCCAACACACTTTGCTTAGGCTGTGATGTGTGACAACCCAGATTTGTAGAGAAACTGGTTGTTCTGTCCACAGGCATCCGTGCGAGGATGAGCCTGATGGTGTCATCTGAAACTAATTGATACGGCGTCTGCTCAGCCCTGTCTTCCACCTACCCCTTATTCATTTTGCGGAGGAGCTCTCGTCTCCAATGGCAACAGTTTCAGCTCCACCAGAATGACTGCTCTGGTGGGTCTGGCTTGTCTGAGAACATGGTTGTGCATGGCTACTGCTGGCTAAGCTGATGTGTTCGAACAATGTTGGTTGGTAACACGCCTGTGGATTATGCTTAAGCCAGTTTCTAATGCACAGTCTGGCTGTGGAAGAGAAGATTGAGGCCTGAGCTGTGGAGCTAGCCCACCACAGTTCACTCCATCAGGGGAGCGGCTACCTCAGCGAATCCCTCCAACCAGCAGCTATGGTGTAGACCTGGCCGGATAATCAAGGTCATGCACCATGGAAAACAAAGCAGGTTGATTTGAATATGATGAGTAACACTTCTTTAATTCTCCATGACTGTGTTCTTACCCTCGAGATGGTGTGGGCGAAGCTGAAAAACTTGCGATACCTCTGCTGAGAATTGGGAAGAGACTTAATTAGGGGCACTTTGAACGGGCTCAGTGCATTATGGTCTGGAGATGAATGTAGCTCATGAATATTTCATAGAAGCTACTTTGATAAGTGTTGTTTGTGATCTTTCTCAGATGGAACGATTTCATAGAAAACTTTTCTTTATTTTTATTCTTTTTTTTTGTGTAATAAGTCTAAAGCAGTGTTCAGGCACAAGTTTATCTGACTCCAAGCACTTTGCATTGCAGTAAATGCTTTATGTTAGAGGTGCTTGTAGTGCAGAAATATTAGTGTTCATTTGCGTTTTTCTGCTGAAAATGAAGCAACATGCAGCAATAAGGTAACAGCTCTCTTCAACGGTCCCAATGCATCATCTTTAATACATTTGTTATCTTAAAGAAAGTTTTCTACATTATGGTTTAGAGATTAAGCCCATGTTGGTAACACAGATATTGAATCTGTAAGGACTATAAGTACACTGAGTTACTAATTTATTGTAAATCACATTTCACAGTTTATTTAAGAGTTTTTATTTATTCTTAACACCTTTGACAAAACCTATTCTTAAACGTCTTGTGGGTTGACATGTTGTAAATGTTATGTGTAGTTGCAGAATTCATGATTTTGCATTCAAATAACAGAAGTGGGAGTGGTTGCATTTTTCAATTTGGCCTTAATGTCTTAGTGTTTAGACTAGTTGCAGGTTGTGAGTTGCATACAATGTAATTGCCATACTAAACATTCATTTACTCCACTAGTTGGCAGAAATAGTGGCTGGCATTTTTTTCATATATTGTGTTGCTCTAACTGTGTAAAATAAATAATCTACCACAAGATATTTATCTTACGTTTGTGTTTTTGTATCATTTTATGTCAAGGGAACGGGTAAATGAATAACCTAATATACAACCCCAATTCCAAAAATGTTGGGACCCTGTGTAAAATGTAAATACATGTAACTGAAAACAGAATGCATCTCATAGACCCATATTGTATTCAGAATAGAACACAGAACACATATCAGATGTTGAAAGTGACACATTTTACCATTTTACCATTTAACTCTATATTAGGAACACGTTACAAAAAAGAAATTTATTTGCCAGTGCTCATTGAGCTGGAAGAGGTTCCAGCACTAATTCTGAAGGGTTTTGACTGAAGGGTTTTTCACTGATCCACTGTTAGGCAGATAGTGTACAAATGGAAGAAATTCAACACCATTGTTACCCTTCCCTGGAGTGGCCATCCAACAAACATGAATCCAGAAGTAAAGCATATAGATCACTAAGAACCCCAAGGTAGCATCCAAGGATCTTTAGATCCCTGTTACACTGGTTAATGTCAGTGTTCATGAGTGCACAGGCAAACACTGAACGAGAATGGTATGCATGTGAGAAAAGGCATGGAGAAAGCCACTACTCTCCAGGAGGAACATTGCTGCCCATTTAAAGTTTCCTAAAGATCACCTGGATGAGCCAGAAGGCTACTGAAGTAATGTCATGTGGACGGCTAAAGCAAGAGGGGATTTTTATGGCTTAAATGATAAATGTAGATTTTTTTTCTCAGATCTGTAGCAAATGGTGTTTCAGTTTCTCCTCTCTCTCTCAAAGATGAAATGTTTAGGTACTGTTTGTCTGATTGGGACAGTAAGGTGGTCTAACAAGTTCCATTTTCTCTGTATCATTTTTTGAATAGAATTATTTATACATTTTTTGTCTTTGACTTTCTCTTTCCTTTGGCGAATGGTTTATCTCCTCAGAAGTATCTCCTAAAATGAATATCTTGTGCTTAATGGCTGTTTTGACGGGAAGTTAAATAAATGAAGGGGGTCTCTAACTTTTGCACAGTACTGTAGCTTGGTGTGATAGCAGTTCATGAAGGGCATGCTAATTAGCCAATGGGTTCATTCAGGTGTGCTGGTGTAGGGAGAAGCCTGTGCAGTGCTGCGACTGTAGAGAAACGGAGTTTGGGGACTGTGCTTTAAAGTAATGGCATAATGTGAATTAGATGGGCTTCTCTAGTGTAACTTCGCAAATCTACAGAGCAAAGTTCTACTTTCTCTGATTAGCATAATGACTTTGGGCCCTTCTAACCCTTTAGACAAAGAGTGTGCCGAGGTGCTTCACTGGGATTTTACCAGTCTGAATATCAGTGCACACCAAATTCTCCATTCTACTGAATTTTAATGTTTGTGTTAGGATATATCTCATGCCTTAGTTTAGTACCGCTGATTTGACATTGCACATGGCCTCATATACTGTGTATACACACACACACACACACACGCACACACACACACACACACACACACACACATATATATGACTGCCGAGTAACCCTGTCTAGGGTTCACACTGTGCTGTGACAGTGCATGTGGTGGCTGCCATTTCCTCAGTCATGTTCCTAATCCTCTCGCTGGCTGGGAAGGAGACACTGTGCGTATGGTGGAGCGATGACACATCAGAATGAGATTCATCAGTTATTAAGCCAGCAGGCCTGAGAGGGAGCCAGAGCCAGAAAACTGGGCTTCACATTAAATCTGCTCTTTGAACCTTTTGTACTCAGCTGGACAAAAGAGTCTGCTGATTAATTGCTTGGTTAATTTAAATCTTCCCTGCATTTTGGCAAAATTGCATATAGCTGTAAATCAACTTTGTGCCACAATAGATTTGCTAAAAAACTAGCCTTTATATTGTTTTGCTGTCCTCTTAACTAATCCAGTCCAACTGTCCATCGCACTAAACATGCTAGTTTGAACAATTTTTAGTTTTCTAAATCAGCAATGGTTTTTTAGTCTTCTTTAGGACTTGTTCAAACTTGGTTAGATTCAAAGAACCCTGGTGTGATTGCTTTGTTAGCATGGAATGTTAGAACCAGTGAGAACGCTGCTGCACACCAAATAAGTGGGCCGAGACCCTCCAAGAAGGTCAGTCTAAGTCTGACACTTCATTTGACACTAGAGGATATGTAATTTCACTGATTTTGGCCCCCTCACACTGTTGGTAAACAACAGTAATGCACAGATGGCTTGTTTCTCTGGGGACTTGCATAAAACTGAAATACTAAGCCTTTTGATGCAGTCAGATATTGTCTTTCTTTGTATTTTGTATTAAATCACTGCAGAGACCTCTATGTTCCCTTTGTGGGCCATGTATATGGGAAAAACCCAAAATGTGTTTCTCCTCTTGCTTATGCCTTTTGTGGGCACACTGTGCAACATGTGGAGAGATGCATAAAACGTGCATGGAGATATTGCAGGTGTGGCTGATTATGCATTCTGCAAGTACCATTGTTTGTGGTGGTGGTATTTCAGCATCTACTGGTGGCCAATTTTACATGGATCAGTCTCCAGCTTGCTGGGAGACTTTCTTTCACAATACCAGCAGACACTGCAGAACTTCTAAGTTCTAGATGGGTCCATTGTTAAAGCCACATAGTGTGAATGATACTAAAAGTGTTTTATTAAACAGCCAGTATGCGTGAACAGAAAGCAAACAATTGAAGAAATAAATAAAACAAAAAGCCTACTTAAAACTTGCTTGAGTGAAACAAACAGGTCACGTTTTTAGACTACCCCTCGTGTCCATGGCTGAAAACATTATCCAGACTTTATGTGGCTTATTAAGGGCAAGTCTCTTATTCATTTTACTGCTGGATGTACGCTGATGGAATGTTAGCATGGCCAGTTGAACAGCGATCAAGCAGCAGGCAAGCAGACAGACCGAGGAGGAAATTGCCGGCTTGGTTATGCTGACTGTCTTAACATTGACTCTCTTTTTAGCTTTCACTCTCAAAATTACTCAGATTGAAAGAGAGCAAAACACATTGAGAATACACAATAAAAAACGTAATACGTAGAAATAAAAGCTGGGACATGAAATCTGCTGAGTATAAGAACTACTGAACCTGAACTTCTTCATTGTTACTTCTTAGTAGTGAAAACCACATAGGCTGCATGATTAGTCTGAGAACTCTCTCCAGATACAGTTTTGCAAAGCTGCCCCATTTACTTAAACCAAGCTGACCTGAAAACATTTTAAAAAGTAAGTGGGAGATAAACAACATCAGTGACTGCTGAACAACACATGCATGGGAAGGCTGACTCACTGATTTTGGTCAGGGTAAAAGAAATAGGAAAACCCAGACATATCAGGTTCAGCAGAATCAGGAAGTCTATGAAATGATCTTGTAAATCGATACTAATTATTATCAAACACTGAAATAATGTGCCACGTCATCATTACTGAACAAGATTCCTCTTTGCATACAATTATTTCAGTCCTCTCAGAGCATGAGAGGTTGGCTACATAAAACATTTAAAATAACTACAAGATTGTTAGACCAAGACTTACAATCTTGAAACTTATATTGTGAACTTACCTGCTTACCTGCTCTGCTTTTATCTGTCTGATAAAACAGATCACTTTTAAATGCTGTACGTTTTGTTGGGTAATTCATTGTCTATTTGTCACAAATCAAAAACTGGAATACTTTAAAGCTGCATTCCGCAAAAACACCTTAATATTAAAGCATTAGTGTTACTGAGTCAGGAGGAACAACAGTGTGATAAAATATGGTGAATGTGTGCTGCTCCAAGTCGCCCTGTAAAGCCTGAAATGATCTTTTAAAAGTCAGAGGCGTTGGTTTGGATTTTGAGGGAGTTTTTCGAACATTATACTGTTGAAGAAATGATGACAACAGTAGCTTTTAAGTAGTTGATTTAAATACTCAGTAACCATCTCCGGCTCCAGGTTCTGAGTTCTCTTTTAGTACTCTTTCAAAGTACTTGCACCATCAGACTTGTAATCTCAGGAACGGGGTCTAATACAGAGCTGAAGTTTTCAGCGCATTGTTTGCAATTATCACGTCTCCACCAGAGAGGTCTCCAAATCTCTACAACTTGCACAGTGCAGCTTTTAATTTAAGAAATGAAATACACTTATCATCAAAAGAATAACTGCACAAATAGTTGCACCCAGAAAGAATCAACCGATAGACACACAGACATACACTTTCACGGACACATTCACACCTAGGGGGCAATTTAGCGTCTCCTGTTCACCTGACTGCATGTCTTTGGGGAACCTGAGCACATGGAAAAAACCCACACAGACACCGAGAGGACATGCCCAGGCCCTTCTTGCTGTGGACCGACAACACTACAGACTGCACCATCATCTAAAATGTAATTCATATCGAAGATCGCATGTCAGAATATTACTTCATTTAATTGTGGCCATTCACGGCCATTACAGTGACATCCAGCGCAGCCAGCACAGGCTACTGTGGGGTGTAGAGAGGTAAATAACAAAAACCGAAGTGTTCAGATATTTATGTCCCTATGTTGTATTTTAGCACCTTATAATAGACTTAGTAACTGGGAGCTTCATGTTTGTTTCTAGCACTGAAAAACAATGATATGAAACTGTGTATCGGTCATTTAATGGACATTATTATTCATAAGAAATACTTTGTACGTGTATACTGTGTACCCACAAACTCCCTACCTAATCAGAAACCAAACACAGCTTTAGCTTCCCTGGGGCTTAGTGTGTGGTTAATATGTACACACTTTACATGATTAGCTCCAGCCATAGTAAATCAGGTGTCTACTTCAGGCGCGTCACAGCCGAGACACAGTTTCCACTCATACGCGACATCTGGCACTCTGTCTCAGAAATCGACAAAAATGTGAAACATAATCACAGCAGGTCATGTGTGGCGTGGCCCCTGCTGCTCTGTCGAGAAACAATGAGGAAAGATAAAAATTAGATTGACTGAGTGATTTCCCCGCGCTTCACCTTTGAGTCCACTGTCTGAGGGAGGATTCTGCGCCTCTTTTCTGCGGTCTGAGAGTGACAGTGACATGCCCATCATGCTGAATACACTGGAGCCGTCTCTCTTTTTTACCTCCCTGTGCTTCGTTTCCGCCCTCCATCTTTAAATCAATATTTGAGGGAAAGGTGGTCTACATGCTGTGTGCTGCATATCTCTGGGGAGCAGCAGGCTCTCCGGCCGGCCGCGCCGCGCTGGGTTTTAAAGGCAGGGATCAGACAGTACAGAGCACAGACACTAAATCAATGGCCTTATCCACAACCTCACTCCGCCTGAGGAGAACAATGCATTTCTATCAGAAGATTATATTTGCTCAGGAGCCTCTGACCCCCCGGCCTCCTCCGCCACCCCTCTCCTACCCTGCTTTAAACTGGAAATGATGTTCCGCTAGCCTTCGCTTTTTTTCCTGTTTTCTTATATACCCCTTATTTCAGCTTTCAGTGTTCTTTATTATGTCTTTCAATATGTGCTCTTATAACCTTGTGTTTCTGTCCATCTTGGTCAATCATGTTGCTGTACTGTGTAAATGTCATTATGTGATTGCTTACCTGCTTATTACATCATAAATTACACTCACATTTCATTTACATACTGCATTCAACTTATATTGAACAGTTTGGGCAAAAATGCTGAAACACATGGCACGATGTGAACGTTTGTTTTTCTTTCTGTCAAATATTGGTCTTCCAATACATAAAAAAAAAAGATGTCCACATTATGACCACCTCAGCGTATGTACGCTCAGCTCCACTTTCCACATAGGTGCACCTTGTAGTTCTACAATTACTGACTGTAGTCCATCTGTTACTCTGAATATTTTGTTACCCTGTTTTTCAATGGCCAGGACCCCCACAGGACCACCACAGAGCAGGTGTTATTTGTGAGTGGATCAGACACAGCAGTTTTTAAACAACTCAGTGTCACTGCTGGAATGAAGTCCACCAACCAAAACTATCCAGCCAATAGCGTCCTGTGGGCTACATCCTGTGACCACTGATGAAGGAATAGAGGATGACCAACACAAACTGTGCAACAGCAGCTATCTCTGACTTTACTTCTACAATGTGTAGCAGCAAGGTAGTAGTTTTCTAACAAAGTGGACAGTGAGTGGACACAGTGTTTACACACTCCAGCAGCGCAGCTGTGTCTGATCCACCACCACATCAGTATCATTGCCGTGTTGAGCATGACCCACCACCCACATAATACCTGCTCTGTGATGGTCCTGTGGGGGCCCTGACCATTGGAAAAAAAGGGTGATGGGGGATAACAAAATATGCAGAGTAACACAGTCTGTAATTGTAGAACTACAAGGTGCACCTATAGGGTAAGTGGAGCTGATCAAATGGATAAAGAGTGTAGATACATTGAGGTGGTCATAATGTTATGCCTGGACAGTGTACGTAAAACAAAATATTCTTTCTACAGAACAGTGGGTTTATAATATGTGATAAAACAATGTAATAAATAAACCTGTTAAAGCAGCTGATTACTGTTGTATTATCTTCAGCCAGTGTCATGGTGAAGATATGGGTGGGCTCTGCGTTGTCTCTTTGTTGGAGAAAGGAATTCATGATAAGTGGAGAAGCTTGGCCCACTGGGTCAACTGCTTATATGTTCTTAAGACTCATCTTTGAGTCTGTTTGTATTTGTGGCAGAACAGGCAGGATGAAGAATGTGTGTGGTGTTCTCATGCTGTCTGATCGCATTACTGTATTTTTTCTGTCTTTTTTTCCTGCTTTCTTAAGTTTCTCTCTGTCTATTAGCTCTGCAGAAGGGGGGGCAGGTTGAGTTGCGCCAGAAGCCTAAAGCGTTGCACTCATCAGCTGAGCTCTGCAGCTGGGACAGGCTGCACTGCACAGCCAGCTTCTTATGTCACACAGTCGTTAATATTGATTCACTTAACTGGCTGAGTCTAATCTATGCAGGGCTAGTCAGGATCGCCGGGGGAGAATTTTACGCCTCAGGATAGATGCCATGTTTGCAGTCATTTGACTCGGTTCATAGCCCTGCAAGACCCATAACATCTATCTCTCTCTCTCTCTCTCTCTCTCTCTTCCTCTCCCTTTCTCTCTCTCTCTTTCTTTTCTTTCTTTTTCTCCCCATATCTCTCTCTTGCTCTCTGTTGCTATTTTCTCTCATATTCTCTTTCTTTTGCTTATTTTCTGCTCTCTCGCTCTTTCTCCCCCTTTCTCTCACACTCTTTTTGTACTGTCTTGCTCTTGCTCGGTTTTGTCTCACCTTTTTGCTTTTCTCTTTTTGCTTTTCTTTTGCTCCTTTTTCTCCATATATATCATTCACTCTTTTTCCCTTTCCCTCTGTTTTTCTCTCCCTGTCTCCCTCTTGCTCTTGTTCTGTTTTTCTGTCTTTCTCTCTTTGTCTCTTTTTCCTCATTTTGTCTCCTTCTGTTCTCCTTAATCTTTTTCTTTCTTCATCTCTCTTGCTGTTCTCTCTCTGTGTATTGTCTTCTATTTCTCTGTCTTGCTCTCTCTCTTTCTTTCCCTCTATATCTCTCTCTCTTCTCTCTCTCTTTTTTTCCAGACACTCCACACAGCAGCAAACCAATAAAGTTATTACAAGCACCAGCCAACTTATCAAACAGCTCTCTGACATCATCAGTGGCTCCTCACGGGTAAAAGCTTCCTTTGCTTTGACTTTAACTTCCATATGTCTCTACGATTGTAGAGTAAATTGTCCATTTGCGGTCTAACCATGGATAACGTTTACCTGAGTCATGAAGTGTCTGGGATTTTCAATGGTGAATCATCATTAGCAGAATAAGGCCTGAGCTTAATCCAGAAAACTGGCAGTGCATCATCCAACCCCATGACTCATAGCTTTGCATTGTATGTCACATACTGCATGAAATGGAATTTATGAATACATTCATAATAATGTATGACATAAGTAGCGGAAGGATACTAACGTGCAATGATGAAGAGAAGCTGAACCAAGCTGAATGAATTATGTAATGGTTATATTCTGTATTCATTTATTTCTCTTTACTAAATGAGGAATTTTCTTTCTACAGCAAGACCGCCTGCGTCTGACAAGGCTGAAGACAGAACTGTCGGAGTCTGTGCAGCGTTATGGTGACCTGCAGAAGGTGAACACAGACCTGCAAAGTCTCTCCCTTCATGTGCTTGTCAGTGTGTAATCACTCAGTAAAAACACACCATGGCTCTGACGTCAGTTAATAAAGATTGTGCGTGATGGACTGGAAGCTAAAAAACAATCTGTTTTGAATGTGTCTTTGGTTGGATTCTTGCACTTTTGCTTGTTCATTTAATTTGCATACTAATATCATTTGTCTTTTTGCATCAGAAAATTGCAGATCGTTCAAGGGCCTTACTTCCACCAGTGCAGAATGACAGAAAACAGGTGAGTGGTGGTAATGTTCTCAGAAGCCAGCTTATACAAAACCAGCTTATATAATAAAGCATTATTTCTTGAAACAAGCAAAGTGATCTGTCCCTCCAGTAGTCGACATTAAGTAAACCTTCCTAGAAATAGGTAGAATGATAATTGTAACAATCTCAATGTTGCCGTGCAAGAACTACCAGTCCATAGCATGAACTAATAAACAAATAGCAAGTAGCAAAAACTACCAAACATATGCAGTGCTGTGAAAAAGTATTTGCCCCTACTCTGTTTCTTCTATTTTTGCATATTTGTCATACTTGAATGTTTCAGTGTTTCAGATCGTCAAACTAATATAATTTAATATTAGACAAAAAAATGTAAAAACGAAATGCTGTTTTTAAATGATGATTTCATTTTTCAAGGAAAAATGCTGTTTAGTTCAGTTTCACTAGCCACACCCAGGCACATCAGAATTTAATATCACTTATATAGAATGTGTCTGGCAGTGTGAAGCAGCTTAAAAGCAGCACTTTCTAAAGAGATTCAAATAAAAATGAGAAACTAAGTCATTAAAAAAGAAAAGGTTATAAAGCCATTGCTAAGGCTCTGGGATAAACACATTATCTGGAAATGAAGAAAGCTTGGAACAGTGGTAACCTTCCTAGTGGTAACCTTCACCAAGAGTGCTTCGACAACTCTTCCAGGAGGCCACAAAAGAACCTGACAAACATCTAAAGAACTACAGGCTTCGCTTGCCTCAATTAAACACGATTCCACTTTGAGAAAGACACTGGGCAAAAATAGCATCCATGGGAGAGTTGGAAGATGCAAATCACTGATGACCAAAAAGAACACAAAAGCTCGTCTAACACTTGCCAAAAAACATTGAGATGACTCCCCAGAACTTTTGGCATAATATTCTGTGGACTGATGAATCAGTGGTGGAACTTTTTGGTAGACACATGTCCTGTTACATCTGGCGTGAAGCTAACACCTCAATCCATCATAAGAACATCATACCAGAAGGCAAACTTGGTTGTGGTAGTGTGATGATCTGGGGCTGCTTTGCTTCTGCCGGACCTGGACAACTTGTTGTAATTGATAGAATCATGAATTCTGCTCTCTATCAGAACATCCTGAAGGAGAATGTGCACCCATCAGTTTGTGACCAAAAACTCAAGAGCAGTTGGACAATGATTCGAAGCACACAAGCAGGTCCACCTCTGAGAAGAGTAGGCCAGAATTCCTCCATAGTGATGAACAGGGGTTGGACAATGAAACTGAAACACCTGGTTTTATACCACAATCATTTATTAGTATGGTGTAGGGCCAATACAGCGTCAGTTCGTCTTGGGAATGACATATACAAGTCCTGCACAGTGGTCAGAGGGATTTTAAGCCATTCTTCTTGCAGGATAGTGGCCAGGTCACTACGTGATGCTGGTGGAGGAAAACGTCCTTTTTGGTGGTATGCTGACATTACCCTGGATACCGTGGCTCTTGATACATCACAAAGACTTGCTGTCTTGGTCACAGATGCGCCAGCAAGACATGCACCAACAATTTGTCCTCTTTTGAACTCTGGTATGTCACCCATAATGTTGTGTGCATTGCAATATTTTGAGCAAAACTGTGCTCTTACCTGCTAATTGAACCTTCACACTCTGCTCTTACTGGTGCAATGTGCAATTAATGAAGATTGGCCACCAGGCTGGTCCAATTTAGCCATGAAACCTCCCACACTAAAATGACAGGTGTTTCAGTTTCATTGTCCAACCCCTGTAAAAGATTAATCGCAAGTTAATGCAAGTGTTTGATTGCAGTTATTAATGCTGAGGGTAGCACAACCAGGTATTAGGTTTAGGTTCATGGCACTGTAACAGGGGCTTCCAAAACTATAGCTGCTCTGGGCGACAGTGTTAAAACACCCACAGCAGATCTCGAAACATAGAGCAAAAACCACACCAACCACACCAAAGTAAGTGCAGCCAAACTATAACTACCAAACCATAGAAAGAACCACCAAACATATAGCAAGAGCTACCAAAATTAAATCAAGGACCATCAAGCCACAGAAAGTACTGCCAAACTATCGCAAAACCCTCCAAGTTATAGCAAAAACTTCCAAACCATAGCAAGAGCCTACCAAACCATAACCCCAAAACTACTAAACCCACAGCATGGTTTGCCAAAGCTATAGGAGGAACCACCAAACCTATAGCAAGAGCTACCAAATCTCAGTAAGTACTGCTGAATATATGGCATATAATATTTGATTACCAACTTATGATATTTATATTATGGAAGTTCTGTGTTAAGATACTTTTACAGGTCCTTTTTGTTAGAAGTGCACCAGGCTTCTCTGGTCTCTGTTCTTTAATGCTAGTTGAACCTGTGACAGTGAGAAGCACTCTAATGCCGCTGTGCCTGTGTGCCGTGTGTTGTGCCTACATCATAGCACGTTTGTTATTAACTGCTCTATAATATGCAGCAATGGACCTGAATGACTTTGAGCTGCAAGGATGCTACGTGCATGATTAAATAACATATGCTATATCGCATATCAAGACACCGAATAAACTGATAGTGACACCGCATGTACGTGAGTGCGCGTGTATGCTTTGGCAGAAGATGATTGATTTGTCAGCCAGGCGGTAAATTTCACTGCAGCTTAGCCAGCTAAGAGAGATAGAGGATTGCAGTGAAAGACACCTGACAGACAGACAGAGCAGACAGACGTTTTTAGAAACCGCATCCTTTGAATGATTCAGAATGGGAGATTAGTCTAAATAAGGCTTTTCAGCAGGCATTCTGAGTTCTGAGAGGCGAGACTCCCTGTAAACGGGCACAGAGCTGAATGCTGTTTTTGAAATACATGAAAAGTGACACCCATAAGGTCATATCCCTTCAAACTTGACATCTGTTTTTTGATATTGCATACTGTCATAGCATGTCAGACTGACAGCAAAAAAAGAAGAAGAATTTAGTTCTTGGATGTCACTCCAAAACTGCACATCAGAATTCCTCAACTGCCATGCACCTGTGATGTAGACATGGCAGCTCACAGATACAGCCTGCAGTCTCAGCTGTGCTTCAAAACGCCACTCCTTTTTTCTTATTCACTCCACACTCTGCCGGGTAGCGTCTGGAGACGTTTGCTTTCATGTGCAGCTGTGTCACCTGTGGCTGCCTCCCTCATGTTCTCGTCTCAGCTGTCGGTTCTTCTCGCAGACTCCCAGCAGCATGAGCCATCAAAGGGGAATATGCAATTGTATTAAAACACAAACGCAAAGATCACAACCAAGGCAAACAATGCGGTGGAGTAGTTTGTAAAGTATCAGATAGTGTTGGAGTGCTGTTTGATTGCCGAGCTCCACCTGAGTCTCATTTCTTGAAGATCAAAGCAGGAAGCGACTCGGTATCAGCCCAGGCAATCTCGGAGCGTGTCATCAAACTGACTCCAATTTGTACAGAAATGTTTCCCCGGGGAAGGGTCTCGGGTTGTTTGAGGATAAGGCCAGGCACGTCTCTCTGAAACATCCGAATCCTGCTAGCTTCCAGCCTAAGCTTCTCAGACCTTTGCATTGGAGAATGGAAATGAACCTGTTCACAGAAACCGACAGTATATGTGTGTTTATGTGTGCGCAGTGATGTTCTTTTAGAGTTGGATCTGATCCAGAAAATCATTATATTTCCTCTGTACTCTTAATCTAGCTGGCAGGGATCCACCGAGCAGAACAGAAAATTACTCCAAGCCTTCTTTTTCTCTCTTTTTTTGGGTTTGTTTTCTCTGACATTTCAGGTGTTGTTGTGCGTGTTTCAATTATGCTGTAGAAAAGTAGAGAAACTTTGGGCAATAATTTGTAGTACTTTGTAGGGATCATATCACCAAAAAAAGAGTCATTAGGAGCTTTTTCACCACACAGAGTGTTGAGCAATAGGTGGTAAACTAACTAGTCAGTAGCCACACTAAAGTTTTGTTCTTTTCGACCAGATGACCTGGATGTGGTTTGAGCAGTTTAACAGAGGTTTAGGGGATGCATTTACAGAAGACAAATGGGTGATTATTGACTAATAGAGTCTGTTAGCACCATTAACTTCAGTTCTGAAATAAAGAAGGAATTTAAGGTAAGAAAATTTGTATCTCGGCTGGGAAAAGTGAAAATCAGTAGTCTTAAAGAGTTTTAATAAAAGCTAATATGTTAAATTAATTGTTCAAATGGTTTGATTGATTTGAAAGCCCATAGAACGAATATGGAACAAAGCACATGCACATTTTAGATATGGACATTAATGGATTAAAATGCCAAACTGAAAGCACGTGGTTGCGAAGCCGTCATATAACAGTGTAGTAATGACGCAAGGAAGTTTGATTCAGTCTTGAACACCCACGAGTAGGTGTGAAAGTGAATCAGTTTTTTGTTTAAGAACTGTGGACTGCATCCCTGAGGTCTGGCTGAGAATTAAGAGAATCCTAATGGGCTAGGAAAGCTATCAGCAGAGATGGAACTTGCTAAATGAAAGGAATCAGCTGGTTAGGTCCTAAAATGGTCCTCGATAGTTTGAAGGCTACTTTTGATTGCATGGTAATCTTGTTATTCCTGCTTAATGGTTCCTAATGGTTTTGAATATTTTTGTTTGTTCCATTCCCTTTGGTAATATTTAGTGATTTATGTGGTTAAAAGAAGATGTGTTTACTGCTCAGTAAAGAAGCATCACTGTCAGAGAAGGCAGCATGTAGATGAATTATCAGTGGTCCAAAGTGGTAGCAATAATGGACATTTTTTATTCTATTGCAAAATGCAAGAATCATACAGCAAGTGTAAACCACCTCATTAGTCACACATAATGACTACTAATGAAAACATGACTATGTTTTAATAATTGCCATAATTAGGGCTGTCACCATTGATTATATTAGCAATCAAGCGTCTACTGAAATATATATATATATATATATATATATATATATATATATACACATACAAAATATCAATGGGGTCAATTTAAAGTAAAAACTTTAATTCTGCAAACCACAGAAAGCATAAATCAGCAGGTTTCCATGTCTTTCAGATGACCTAATATTAAAGCTAACGCTAATGCTAACACTACAACTAAGAAACCTCACCTGAACAGCATTCTGTAGCATTGTTAGTCATTATTATATTGAAAAAGGGAATAGGCAAATGAGTGAGTTTATCTTCTTCTTGTTCATTCTTTCTTCGATGCCTCCATCTTTGTTTTGACCAGCTGACTCTGGTGCTTGTCACCTCTGCTGATCTTACTAGAGGCCGCACCAGCTAATGGACTGAAAAAACATTCTGTTATTCTAATACCGAGATCAATGCCATAACAATGCAATGCAAATTACAAAAAAGTACAAAAAAAAAAGGACAAAAGTAGAGTTGGACAGAAATGATAATAGGTTTTACCGGCTGGTTGGAAAAAAATTACCATCTGCTAATACTGGAAAAAGCTGAGCTGAACCTTATATTATGACAGTGTAGTGTAAAATGCTACCACTTTATTGGTGGAGGGATTCACCAGTGTTGGAGCTGAACTGGTTCTTTGATTTACTTTCTCTTTATTTCTCAGATCTGGTATGTACATACAACAAGCAACAAGCAAAAGAAAACTCAAGCCCTTGTTTGATCATGAATAACATCAGGCTGTGAAGATGTACAGAGCTTACAACCATATCCTAGCCGTATAGGAAAAAAGGACAACCTAAAAATCCTTACAGAGAAACTTGGAAGATGAAGATAATAACGCAATGTGGGCATAAATTAATGTGTCTGTTTCTAATTATTGCTAAATAGGAGGACAGTCATTTCAACATTTCAAGTAAGTATTGTCATCATGCACACTGTCAGCTAATTATTTAGCCTTTTTTAATCACTACTGGTTGGACAGTTTTGTTTGCAGATGGTGGTGTCCAGATCTCCTTTTATAAATAGGATATTATATGCATGCAGCCTCTAAGCAGCAAGTAAGGTAAAGCTGGTGGGTGGAAGGATCACAGAGAGTAGCCTGTGTGGGTCTTTAGATAGGCTGCTATCAGCGTACGGTAAATATGTAAAGGTTGAGTGCTGCGCTATGAACAGACAGCGTCTTTAAGGAGTGGGCAGAACTTCTAGGAGCCCTGAGGAGATGGAGCTCTTCGCAGTGTCATTGTCCTGGAGTGAGCTGTAGCCTATTAGCTGTGCTAATTCCGAGTTGGGGGGGAATGGAACACAATGAGTCACCCAGTGAATAGCGGAAAACAATAACACGCCTCGGGCTTTCTATGTCATGCATATGCAATTAAGGGGAAAAAAATTTGCAGATCAATGCACTGCTCTCTGAGTGACCAACTCCCACATATTGGATCTTCAGTCTGCTTCTAGCTTGTGCCAAAGACTAACGAAAGCACCCTATTTGGGGAAAGCATAATATAAATGCATTTTTCTAGGAGGCAGAAAGTCATTATGTGTCCTTATACAGTGGTTTCCTAGGTTTTTGGATCTGAACATGTTTGCAAAGTCACTGATCTCATGCAGCGCTAAGTGTAATGATTCATGGTTGAAAGGCACAAAGCCGGAAGTCCGAACAGCTGGAGCTTCAACCACTGTGTTTTTCAAGCCAGCTCATAATGTTTGTTTATGTGTCGTGTTGTTTTTTTGTTTGTGTATTTGTACGCTTAGAGCCCGCAGACGCCGTTCACTGAGCTGTGTGAGGAAGGTGCGCTGTTTGGGGCAGCGGAGAGTGTGGAGGGTGAAGGACAGCAGGCATTCCTGTCAGAGATCAGCGAGGAGGATGTGGAGGTTCTACGCCAGAGAGAAGAGGCTCTGCTACAGATAGAGGTGCGTGCTCAGACAGTATCTGACCGACAATGCCTGTGCCAAATTTCAGGGCATAGGAAGGAATGCTTGTGCTCCTGATTTAACTCTGTTTAAACTAGGGATGTACCGATCCGATATTAGGATCGGATATCGATTCCGATATTAATTAAGTTAGCTGGATCGGGTATCGGATAATTAGGCCGATCCATGGCGCCGGTCCCCACTGTAATTCTTTTGCGATGTGTGCTATGCCGCCAATAGCACGTTTGTGGAGTGCCTATAGATGTAATGGGGAACTGTCATACCTCAGCAAGGCTCGAACCGTGGTCGCTGTGGTCACAGACCAGCACGCTACGAGGGGAGCCAAAAGTTCAATGTTGACTCAATGTGCAGAGGAAAAACTTACAAATGGGGAACAAACAAAGGCAGCCAGGAGGAAAAACTGGGGTGCTCAACGAAGGAAAACAAAACGATTAGCTCAAACAAAAAGGAACAGTACTTGAGCAGCGCGAGTGCGCTCTGAAGAGGGGGAGAAGCAAACAGCCTGAATGGCTCGAAACCTTTGATCCGGCTAGTCACGAGAGACATGCGCACGTGGCAACGTAAACTCAAGACTGAGCAACCAAGGGCCGACACTCTCACGCTTAAGTAGCGTGAGCTGCAGGTGTTAGCGTTTGCCACTTGATTGCTCATTGGTTGCCCTTTGTGTCCCCCAAGTGGCCGGAGGTGAGTAAGCTGTATGAGTAAGCTTAGTAAAGTAGTGTTTATGTCAATCCTGGTGCCTTACGTCGCTCCAGTATGGAGAAGTATGCGGTTTATTCATTCAAAAATGGTATCGGATCAATATCGGGTATAGACAGATATGCAAAGTTTATGTATCAGTGCTGGTATCGGAACTGGAAAAGCTGGATCGATACATCCCTAGTGTAAACCCTGTAAAACGGTCCTTGTGTGCTTCTCTCTCTCTGCTCCAACAGAGCTTCAGCACAATAGCTTATAATACACAGGCTGATAAACCAATGATAATAAACAGACTAATACACAATGTTAATAAATAGAGTAAGACATAAATAGCACTAGCATAAACTCAGCTCCCCCCGCCCCTCAAAAAGGTCAGTGTGACCACTTTTTTTTTAGGAAACAGTTGTGACCTTTCAGCAGAAGTGATGTCCTCAGCAGTGGAAAACCCTTGTTCTCTTCATGGGAATATAATAGACAGCAAGGCTTTTGTAAGTGTTCCTGCTTGTCTGTCCGCCAGTTCTGGGGCATGTTTTGTTGAGAGAAAGAACGTTCTCATTTGTGTACAAGTTCCTTTCTTCCTTTATTGTGCAGTGTTCAGCATACTGTGTGAGGAGAGCATTGCCTAAAAGGTCATGTAGTGTTGTCTTCTCTTTAGCTGGAGAGTCAGTGGCTCCTGAGCTTTCTTCTCCATCCCAGTGTTGTAGTCATTTATCCCACCGCTTGTTGTCAGACACCTTTGTGGAGTTCCCTTTGTCTGATAGAGGAAAAACTGTCAGGAGTTACCTTATGCTCATGTACACTTTCATACTGTTTATAAATGGCAAGCATTTGGGGTAATAATAGCCTAAACCTGACTCACCTCGCCATGCAAGGAAACACCTCATGATCTTGTTGCGAACACCTTTTCTTGATTGTCATCATCATGCCAAGACAAGGTGTGAAACCGGGGACTCTGTGCTGTTTACTGTGGCGGTGAAGTAAATGGGTAGAGATATTGTTAGTGTCTCCTTTGCCGTGTGGAAGCAGTGTTTTCCAGAGTCTGCAAATGATTCTCAATCATTTCCCTCTTCATGCCAGAGATGTAGGAGCTTCCAGGATAGTACCTGCAAAACTGGTAAAGATGAAACACCCACATACACACACTCCAGTGAACACACCCTAGGGGGCAATGAGCACACGTGCCCAGAGCAGCAGGCAGCTCTATCCACAGCACCTGGGGAGCAGTTGGAGGTTAGGTGCTTTGCTCAAGTGCACTTCAGTTATGTCCTTTCGGTTTAGGGAATTAAACTGGTGACCTTCTGATCACAAGGCTGGTTCTCTAACCTCCTTTACCCTTTACTGCACCCTTGCAGCTCTACACCAGAATGATTTTTAGGAATTCTCTCTTGCAGTAAAATAAAGCTTTGCTGAGCAGTTCTAAGACAGTTTTAACAATAAACGGTCAAAGAAATGAATGCATAGGTGCTATCTGACCTGTAACCCTGAAGGTCAGTGTGCAGACTGGTGGTCACACGGCAACACAGACAATAATCTCACCTAGCTAGTAGCTAATAAAATTGGCAAAGAAGAGAAAAACTCAACATCAAACATCAAGAAATTAGGGGTGAATGGATCCATTTGTGCACTCATATGCACTCTAGTTGGTTTCCTGATATGTTTGATCTTGATTGAGAAACTGTCAACCACAGGTGAATGTTGAGTGACAGTTTACAAGACTTCCAGAGATTCAGCTAAATCTTAAAGCAGAGCAAAATAAGTCTGCAAAACGTTGTGCGTCCCGAGGTGGTTTGGTTTTTGCTGAAATGGGACAAAATGGGTCATTTGGGTTGCTAACCCCTGATCCACTGTATTTGGTTTTCAGCGCTGATTTCGGTGTGTACCCTCATGGATGGTGTTCAGCAATTTGATTGACTGCTGAATGACGAAAAAACATGTTTGCATAACGTTCAACAAGGAGGAGAGAGAACAGAGTGGGTTTTAGTGGCTACTGTATCAGTGACTGTGGAGAAATGCTGCCTTCACATTATAGAAGTCATCGTTAATCAGTTCTCCACCTGCTATGGCTTTCTCAAGACACATTCTGTTTGTACATATGTATCACGTTTAAACACACCGGTCGGGTTACATGTTTTGTTGAAAGTGAAAATAAGTTTTCAGAGAAAATCAAATAAACATGAAATTCAACCAGGCACACCCAAACTTATGAATACCACTATATAGCTAAAAAAGTATTTGGCGTGATGTCAGTACACTGCTTGAAAATTTCATCACCCCCAACTTAATATGCCTTCCTGTGTCCCTGGTTTATGCGTCTTCTGTCGATCCACTGCCTGTTGGTCTGCATAATTTACGAGAGATCCAAATTCATCCACGTTTTCCAATCAGTTTATACTATTGGTGGGTGTTCAGTTTTCATAGACTGTCTAATTGCATGGGAACCGGGGGGAAGGGTGGGGGGCATACATAGTATTCCATTTGCATCCCTATCCTCAGCGCTGCCTAGATGTTCCAATATTTTCAGCACTCAGAGGAGTGGGATTAGGAAGCCACCATAGCAGTTTTTGCTGGGATTCAGGGTTTTGAGATTAGTGTAAGAGGAGCTGCTGAGAAAGGCCCCTGGTCAGGCTATTGATTATAGGCTTGATATGCTGGAATAGACTTCAAGAGGTATTGGGTTTCAGCAGGGAAGATAGCCTGGAGATATCGTCACTGTGTGAGGGTTCAGGCAAGCTGTCTGCCCAGGAGCTTCCCGGACTGAGGCAGTGATTTCCAAAGAGCACAAGCTGGGGCCGAGGGTAAACTCTACTGGAGCGGATTTGTCCGAGAATGGAGGCGAACATGCTTATTCTCGAAATGTTCCCGGGGTTGGACTAGCAGTAAGAATAACATCTAAGGAAAGGCAGTTAAATGTGACTGTTGGGTTTCTCATAGTCATGCTGGATGAATCAATACATGCTGGCCAGTGCATCCAGTCTAGCAAGAGAGATTTGTAATTGTAGAAATCTGAAGAAAAAAAACACAGAAATAAAAGAATGAGAACTTTATAATGATCCTGAGAAGTCTCCACACTTATGTTCTCAAAAATGAAGGTTCCTGAATGATTCTGCCTGTCTAGTGTTTCCTGCCCTCTACCCAGTGAGCGCTGGGATAGGCTCCAGCACCCCCTATGGTCCAGGAGGATAAGAGACTTAGAAGATGAATCAATCAATCAATCTTTTTATGTACACCATTTACAGCTGATTGTTTCATGGATTGTAATCTGTTAAGATTTTAAACACACACATTTAGACTTAGCAATTAAATGTGTCTCCAGTCAGTCAGATTGAAGTCTGATTGCTGTATGGCACATCAAGTGCACATCAACACTATTCAAAAGATGATGATCAATTCAAAACTCGCAATTTTGCATGCCGTTGTTAATTTCCTTACACCAGCGTTACAAACGAGGACTGTTTGGAATAATTAGCTTCCTGTATTAGTCATCATGGTTATGGGCCATGTGTGCTAAAAAATCAGTACCTGGGTTTTTGGGTGTCGAACGCGGCTTGAATAGATGGATGCTTTTACACTTGGATAACTTCCACCTAAAATGTATCTTAGACCAACATGTGTAGTGATTTGAGCAGTTGGATTTAAACTGGTTTTAAATGCATCTATTGTACATTTACACCTGCATTTTATGAATATAATATTGATGCTTAAGGCACATGAAACCACCAGGAGTAAACTTTCTTTACAGTGTTTTTCTTTGCAGCGGTGCTGATAGGATCCAGGGATTATGATGTCTTTGATGTAATTATAGACATTTTATTTACTATATATTTCATTTACTTCATGTGTCTTCTGAGTTTTCAGGAGAACAATGTGTAAGATTATGCCCCCTCAAATTCATACCCCAAACAATGAGGGGCAACATATCACCGTATCTTCAGTTCTTACCTGATCTTACTAGAAGTAAAATTGCGAGTTCAAACAAATCCCCTTATTCTCCAAGAGTATCTCTAGCAGTGGAGAGCAGCAGTGATGTTAACTCTTGTTTAGTTTCCATTTANGGGGCAACATATCACCGTATCTTCAGTTCTTACCTGATCTTACTAGAAGTAAAATTGCGAGTTCAAACAAATCCCCTTATTCTCCAAGAGTATCTCTAGCAGTGGAGAGCAGCACTGATGTTAACTCTTGTTTAGTTTCCATTTATGTCACTTCTTTTGTTTGTTGCTGAAGATGCTGAAGAGTGGGTTGTGGTGGTCGCTATAACGATCGCTTGCCAAGAGCTTTAGCCGTTGTTGTGTTCCCTCTTTCTTCTGTTGACTGTCGGTCCTTAAATGATCTAACTTGTAGCAGCACCTTTAACATGATTGACAAGAGGTTAGAAGAGGCCATCATGACAGAGGTACTTCCTCATTCTCTAATGTTGGACTGATTTGACATACAAAGTGGTATTATGAGACAGGATGGGCCAGGGCTAACTGGTTAGCATGCTAATATCAGTATAACAGTAGAATCTGTGGAATTCTGCTTTAAACGGCCATCCATTTAAAGATCCTTCAGGGGACCAAAAGTTTGCATAGTATACCCTTCAAATGCTGGTTAAAATTATATGTGCTGGATTAATCCACATGTCATATTCATCAATTTTACGTCACAAAATACGCACAATGTAATTTTGATCATAATGTTTCTTTTGTATTCTGTCATGTTTTCCCCCTTAATTTCAGGGCAGGTGATCAGTATGCTTCTTTATCTTTAAAGGGCAAGCTCCTGCTCACAGCTTTAAAAAGCAGGCTAATATTTCTTTATTGCATCTTCATGTGTTCCAGCCTTAAGCATGCTACTTTGCATTAAGACGAACTTAACAAACACCTCTCTACTCAGCGCTTACCTCATTGTATACATACGAGGAGCTTGCTTAAGTGAATGCTTGTGTCAGGCCTCCACAGGAACTAAATCACTGCTCTGGAACAGCTTAACACATTTCCACTGAGAGAACAGCACAGCCTCATTCGCTTTTTCCATATGGCAGACAGAAAACCCTTAAGGCCACTGTGAAGCCTATTTGGTGTATCCTCCGCCCTCTAGAGCATGTCCTTCAGTAAACTAAGCGGTCAACCCAATAACTCAGGACTCTGTTAGAATGGTACGCACTTTTATTCAGATGCCATACGTTAGCATAAGATGTTTTCACCCGCAATAAGGATGCAGCTTTCTCGTCCTCGGCTAAGCAGCTGTTCCCCTCCAGATGTGCCCGCAGATGGATGTGAACTCACAGAGGCCACTCTGCTGTTGTGTGACACCAATTTGGTCCAATTTCAAAGCTAGTTGTTTTTGATATGTAGTGCATTTTGGCAGTTCTTTGGTTGTTATCTTGGTTGATTAACGTCAGTGGCGCACTCTTGCTACCCATCATCCTTGTATTTAAGCTCCATGTATTTCAGTAGTAGTCTTACGTCATTGTTAGGAGCTAGACTGTAGGCCTTGCGCGTTAGATTAACCACCAGCACAATTAGTAGATATGCTGACCAGTCACATTTCAGTTTCACGTGGGTGGCAGCCAGTTTTGTCAAATGGCTCCCTACTCCCTACCTCATGTGCTAGGTAGGTATAAAAATGCTTGTGCACTCCTTCACCCAAACAGTGTACGTTGTATCTAGTGAATAGCGATTTGGAATTCAGCCATTTGTGTGTAACTCTATACTGGCTGTGCTACGTGTGTGCATAAGCCAGAGATATGTGAGAGATTTCAGCCTAGGTTTGATGCTACTAACGGCAGATCTGACTAAAACATATTCGTTCTTTACTTTCTTGCGGTTTAATGAATTGTATAGTTAATGTTGTTATGCAGTGCCAGCAATATTAACAAAGGACTAGTTTAGCCTGTTTGAGTAGCTAATCAGGATTTGACATGACATGGTGAATTAAAGGTATGAAGATTTTTGGTTTAAAACATTCCTGTATTAAAGAAATAGTAGTTTGGATGGGGTATCTTAGTTTTGTGTTGCAGAGATACTGTATGTACTGAAGCTGGCATGCTAAGTAGCTAGCCCCAGCCCGTTTTGTCTCGTAATACCATTTAGGCGATAGTGAGTCACTGTAGCGTCAAGTCGAATCAGTCCAACATGAGAGGATGAAGAAGTAGCACTGCTGCCCCCACGGCGTATTCTAGCACATTGTCAATCATGTTGAAGCTGCTGTTTAGACCATTTAATAACAGGCAGTCAATTAAACAGAGGAGAAACGTTGGCTGAAGCTCTTGGCAAGTGAGCTTATCATGAAAACTGCTGCCTGCCCTCGTCAAGAAACCACGTTCAGCAGCAAACAAAAGAAATGATATGAGTAGAAGGGGAACAAGAGTTGACATTGGTGCCGCTTTCCACCACTGGAGAAGCTCTTGGTGAGTAACGAGATGAAGTTTGGTGCTGAGCTCAGCGTTTCATCAACACTGGTAGGTACACTTTCTGGTGATATATTGCCCCCTGTTGTTTGGAGAATTAATTTGACAGGTTGCGTCATTTACAAGTTGCTCCCGTCATTCTAATGAAATCACAACCTAATAACATCTCATGTTTAATCTAGGCATGGCAGCGATACAGTAACATATCATCATATTGCCCTTCCCTAGAATCAGGACTACACGGAGAAGAGCCACATGTCTTCATAACCACTGACACCATCTAGAAAGCTGAGAAATGAAGATGTATAGCTTTGTTTCTAAAGACTTGATTGAACTTCAGGCACATTCTGTGCCAAATAAGCTGCTACTAATATACGTCAGCAGCAGCGACTGGTATCAGAACTTGATGAGATAAAATAGATCCACCTTCACACATGAGGAACTGGAACAATGCAGGCAGCTTATTTGAGGAAGGGGGTGGATAGTTGGACTGATTGTAGCGGTGACAGGGATGTAGTTGTGCCCACACTGTGTGTGCTGTGTGGCAGGTGCTGAAGGGCTGTGTGCCTGAGCTCAGCCAGGCTGATCATATCTGACAATGTGCTTTTTCCACTCTAAATCCCCGCTCTCTTCCTTCCCTCCCACCCACCCACCGCTGCTCAGCCACCCCACTCGTAGAGCTCCACTCAGCTCAATCCATATACTGTCTGCAACTGCTCAACGACTTTCCTCCCGCTCTCTTTTACCATTTCTCTCTCCCCCTCTGTTCTTCTTTTTGTGACCCTCGTTTCTCTTGCCTCCCTTCTTTCTTTCTCTTTTTCACTCTCATTTTACCCCTTTCTCTCGTTTTCCTTCTCTCTCTCTGACCTTATCTTTGTCCTTCCTTCTGTTCTTTCTTTCTTTCTTTCTTTCTTTCTTTCTTTCTTTCTTTCTTTTTTTCTCTGGCTGTCTCTCCTCCTTGCCCTGTTTCTCCTTCTTTTCTGTTGTGTTCTCTCTCTCTCTTTTTCTTTCTCTATTTCTTTTTCTCTCTTTTTCCCTGTCTCTCTGTATTTCCTTTTCGGTCTCTTTTTCTTTGCAGTGATTTCTAGGTGGTCTCTCCTTCTGTGTCTCTATCTCTCTCTCTCTGTCTCTCTCTCTCTCTCTCTCTCTCTCTCTCTCTTCACTAGTTGTGCTGTTTCTCTGGCTGTGTGTGCACTCTGGGAAAGTGCTATGTAGATGAAGTAATGGGGAGAGAGGAGACAGTCCATATATATATTTGAAAATATACATATATATGTGTGTGTGTGTGTGTGTGTGTGTGTGATAAAGAGAGAAAGAGAGAGAGAGAGAAATGAAAAAAGCTTTAGCCTCAGGCTCGGCGAGGTTGCTCCTTCCCCTTTTATGATATCACCTCCAGCTGCACCTTTAGCGCTTTGGCACTGGCCATCATTTCATCAAAATGAATTTAGAAAAAAAAAATGGCTCTGGGCATAACAGAGGACAACTTTCAAGGGGAATCTGAATGCAACACCTGGCCTGACCAGGAGAAAAAAAATACAGACACATGTCTCCCCTGCAAATGTGGCCAGTGCAACTCTCTTGCCCTTGAGGGAGAGAGAGAGAGAGAGCGCTATGATGGCACAGGGATAGTAAAGTTCTCTCCTGAGAGCAACAGAAGATCTTGCATTCTAAGTTCTCCATCACTGATCCTAGATGCTAGCATAAAAATGCACCCTTTATCTGCATAAACATTTAAGTGACAAAATTGCGACCAGGATATGCTCAGGTTTAGCTGTCCACATCCCGCAGTGGTCGAGCACACATTATGCATATGTAAATACAATGCTGCCAGTTTGGATACATTTACTCCACCCACAACTTTGAATTTCCCTCCCACCACTCAAGCTAAACTTTATCTTTTTGGCACCTGCATGCAATTTTTGAATGTAGGCTGGTGAAGGCAAAAGCAGGAAAACCATTTGCTCCCTGTGTATGCTAGTACACAGCCCTCTCACCACTCTGGGCTGTGGTTTTAAAGGAATAGTTTAGGGGGAAATCTAATTTACATAAGTTTCTGCTTACCACAAATTGATCCGTGAAGACATGTTTGGAGTCCCAAATGTTGCTTTTTTGATTTAAAGCTGCAGCTGCAAGGCCAAGAAATCAATAGTCACCAAAACAGCCCCAGTCATTTCCATTAATATACACCACCAAAACTTCTTTCAACCTGCTTAAAATGCGTTTAGGTCTTCTTTAAGGTTGCAAGGCAAGCACATGTAAATAAAAAAAAAGTTCTAACTTTGGACTGTAACATGTTTTAAGTGCAGAGCTAAGAATGTTTATTTATTTGTTAGCTATGGCTGAGTAGCCAGTTCCAGTCTTTTTTAACATGTATTCCGACTGATTTTGTGTAACTGTAGATGTTGGTATGAGGGTATTGTAGTACTGATTCAACAGTAAAATCAGTGTCAGCTACCAAGTAAACTTAGCTAGCAGCTAAAACAGGTAATCAGCTAATTAAGCCACTTTAGGCTTGTATTTTCATAGTGGCAAATAATAAACAAGAAGCAACAATTAAATCGTTAATTGCAATTTATATGACAATGTATTGTCAATAAATCATGATTGTGACAGTCCTAGCTATATTTGATGCACAAACTCATTGTCTGTACTGACCAGCGTAGAAACACAGAGAACTTTTTGAAAATGATTGCTCTCACCAGATAGTCCAAATAAATCTACTACAGCCCTCTGTATATTAACAGTTGATCTGGACCGTTAGGCTAATGGTTATAATTAGGAGGGTTAGATTAAGGGACAGGGTGAAGGTTAGGTGAAATTTTTGATTGAGTTTGAGGGCCAAGTTCAAGGTTAGGGAAAGTTGAGGGGTAGGTCAGGGTTAGGCTAATCAAATGTTAGGATGAGTTAGGATTAGGTTGGGTTAGAGACATTAGGGTGAATTCAGTGTCATCTCATTCGGTGTAACTCAATTTTATATATATATATATATATATATATACACATTACATATATATATATTTACACATTACATATATATACATATATATATATATATATGTGTGTATATAAATACACATTTATATGTGTGTGTGTTTGTGTGTCACGCTTTCCGGGTTTCCCCTCTGCCTCTGATCTCCCGAACTCCAACTCCCAGAGCCCACTACCTGATGATGTCATAGTCACATGTCTGTTATCACCCAGTCATGCCCCGTTTCCTCGTTCATCATCACCAGAGTATTAATCATTCAAACCTGCATCTCATTTACTTTGTTTGCTTATAAGCTCCTGGTTCATACACACCCATTGCGAAGTATTGCCAACTCCTGTTGCCTTACCGAGCGTTCTATCCTAGTGATACTTATTCTGACTTTCTGGTTTCTGACTCTGTTTGATCTCTGGTTCGTCCCTTCTCCTCTTCTACCCTCTGATTTTGTTTGCCCTGTTCTGATTGCTTATTTGGTTTTGACTTCTGCCTGCTTCTTCGTATATGACTTTGCCTGTCCCTTGTACTATGTTTGCTTAGATTCTGTTTTTGAGCCTGACTGTCAGCCTGTTAAATAAACCCACCCTTGATTTTTAGCTCAGCGTGCGTCAATCAGACTTGGTCCGACGTGAGAGTGTGTGTGTATGGGGGGAACAAGGCTGCAGAAACAGCCCATTGTTCATCACTTTTGTGATTTGACAGAAGCCAAAGCATATATGTATATCCATCTCCAGCCTACAGCTGTTCAGCTCCACCCATCTATGCTGATGCTTTTTTCATTTTGAGTGAGATGCTGTGCATGGCATTCAATTATATATCAGTTTTAAAGGCACATAAACCAAAACATAAACCCATGCAAATGTTATAATACAATAACACAAACAATATTTTATATAAATATTTATTAAATTGTGATGATAAAACGTTATCAGCTTCTTCATGTTATGGCTGAAAACCGAAGGTGTCGTTTTTTGACCATTGTGTTTGGGACCCGCTATCACTAAAAGTGCCCATATCACTACAGAATGTATTTCCCTCACATTTCTAAATAATGGAGTCTGAATTTATTTGTAAAGTATCAAAACAATACCATTCACTCTGCAGTCCAAACCAGCCTGTTTTAAATTCATTGTTTCTGTGATGTCACAGGAAGCTACTTATTTGCAAATATCCTACCTATTCAGTTTATACAGGTTACCCCCGCCCACTCATATTGATGTTGTAAGAAACGTTTTAGCCCTGAGTGCTTTTCTGAATGAGGCACAATACATGACAGCCAATCAGAACAGAGCTCAGTTTACGTCTTACAACAGTCTTAAAGGCATAGTAACAAAAACACTCAGTTTCGTCCTAAGGGATAAAGAGAGGTTGGATAATGATTTAAAATGAATTTTGGCCGTGTTTGGTAAATAAAACCACACACATATTACACAAATATATCTGTATGATCTTCAGAGGTCACCAACAAAGGAACAGAACAAAAATTAATTATAAAATATTATCAGTACTCATATTATTGTTATTATGTGATGGGTTAGATCACTGGCATATAGGCAGTTATTAAGGTTTGTTGAGGTGGTAGTTAAAATGAATGTGATGCTTTTGATAGGATTTTCCAAGGAATTGTCAAAGTTCAAGTTTGTCAAGTTTGCTAAACACTTAAAAATCAAACTGAGGGTAAATATTTTATGCACTTCAAGGACAACAGTGTTTATGTTTACCTTATAGTATAAAATATGCAGTGGTTTCTCTCTCTCTCTCTCTCTCTCTCTTTCTGTCTCTCACCCAAAGACTCACACGTACCCCATGCTTTGCAGGCAGTGAATGTGTGCTGTGAGTTGTGAGGTCCTTGGGCTGTAGCGCGAGAGGAAACATTTGATTCTACATTATAAACCGTTTATTCAGCAAGGGCAAAAAGAGACATCTCATGCTTAAGCCCTTTGCAGGCAGTGCGGGAAAATGTCATCATTTTTTCCAGCAGTAAGCGTGTGCGTAAATCTGCTTAACAGTTTTTCTGCTGTGGCAGTGACACTGCGTCCTGTTGCCCGATGCCTTTGGGCCGAGGTGGGAGATGTGGGGGGGAATCTCATATCAGCGTTAAACACATTTATATGGGGGGGAAGGAGGGGTGAAAGAGCAATGGGAGGGAGAAAATCAGAGAAAGAAAAGAGCAGGGACATGATTCAGTCAAGTACTGTACCAACACATTAGCCTTCGCAAGCTTAGATTATAGTCATGGGGCATATTTGCTTGAAAGAGATGCTTATGAAATGTGTTTCATGCATCTGGGGTATAAAGACAGTGGCTGCTTGTTGTAGTCCTCTTATTGAGAACGTATATCAGTGTTGGTTGCTCAGAGGAGGAGGAGGAGAATAGCTCCTCGCTGTTAACATTTCAAGGTTATAAGCATAACATTTGTACTACGCTGATACATCATATCAGTTATCAAACCCTTGTGTGGCTTCAGCCCGAGACCCTCAAACCAAAGTAATTCAGTACTAAAGACTTACAGTAACTGATCCTGAAATAAGTCTCTCCATTAGTTTCAAGGCATAACCCACATTCCAAAAATTGTTGGGACAGTATGTGGAATGTCAGTAAAAATAAAATGCTGTCATTAGTAAATTCTGTTGGAACTGCTGTCAATCTAAAAGTTGACCACAAGTTATTTTATTTCTTTTTTTGTGATCAATCTCTATTAACAAGTGAGCATGTAGAACACAAAAAACTATTTTACAGAGCCCAAGATATGGCTGTAAGGTTCTTCACAATAGGTACAGTGTAGAGTTAGTAGTTACTGTTAGAGACCAACAGTAGGACATTAATAATGGCAATAGCAATGGTCAGTGGTATACTCGCATATATGAAGAGGACATACATGTCACTGCAAAACAAAATAATAATAATAATAATAATAATAACAGTAACAATAGAACTACTACTACTTCTACTACGAACTGTATACAGGAGCTTCACACCCATATTGGTTAACAAACATCACTATGCTTTCCTTATCTTCAGCAGTTTCTTCTCGATATGAGACCAGGACATAATTGTTTTTATTTTGGCCCCATTTGTCCTGGCTGTTGTACACTCCAGAAGAGTAGTGTCCTGAAAGCCAAAGAATATGAGCATGAACGGAGAGTTCACACCATGTTTTCAGCATTGTCTTTTGGGCTGCTGTGAGGCTGGCCATCCTTCATTGTTTTTGGTAAATATACTCATTTCCAAATTTGATGCTTACATCATGTCCCAAAAAAAGCTGGGTCAGGAGCACCACTGTGTTACATCACCTTTCCCTAACAACACTTTTAGGGACAATTTTAGGGACTGAAAACACAAACTGATTCAGTTTTGAAAGCAGAATGTTTTGTTGTGTTATACAAGTCTTCAGCTGTGCAACCACATGGGGCCTTTGTTGTCGTATTTCAGGCATGATGAAACATATTTTCATTGAAAGACAATTCTGGACTGCAGGCAGGCGAGTCTAGAATCTGTACACTCAGTGAGTGTTTCCTGGTGTTGTCTTATTGAAACAAGCATGGATGCTTCTAGAAAAGATGGCCTCTAAAAGCCAGTATGCATGCTCCAAATGTGTCCAGTGTAAGTGGAGCTTTTACAGATGTGCAAGTTACCCATTAATACCCCCCAACCATGACAGATGCTGGATTTTGAAGTGTACGCTGGTAACAGTCTTGATGCTCCTTTACTTCTTTGGCCCGGAGAATAGGATGTCTATTGTTTTCATAAACATGTTTCCACTGAGCATCATTCTATTTCTGATGAGCTTGGGTAGTGTTTCTGGAGGTTGTGGTCAGTAGTCAGTAGTATTTCTGGAGGTTGTTGCCAGTAGTCAGTAGTGTTTCTGGAGGTTGTGGATGTTGGATTGCTTCAGAGGTGCATAGAACAGTCTTGCAGGGACAACTTGCATTTGTAGAGACAGTGGCGGTGTTATTGACAGAGTTTTTCAAAGTGTTCCTGAACCCATGTGGTGATATCCATCAAAGAAACATGACTTAATGCAGTACTTTCAGGTACTGCACCAATTTCAAAATGAGCATATATTTACAAAACAGCAGTAAAGTTGAGAAGATATATCTTGTCTTTGTACTCTTTGTACAGATTTTATCAATCACTGTAGGTTTATCAATCACTGGAAGTTCACAAATTATTTTGGGTGGCTGGAGCCATCTCCCTTCCTAGGTTCTCCACTATGAAGAAATCCATGTTGGTAATTTTGCTCTACAGTAAACCAAATCAAAACACTTTGTTTACAAGTTGGGAATTATGCAGTAGAATTCCCTTTTAAAGCTCCCAATATTAGGCTATGAAAGCAGTGGAACTGTGTTATTGGAGGTTAGAGGTTAGAGTGGAATTTGTGATCCAGACCTTGATCATCCAACATCAGTACTTGACCTTGCTAATGCTGTTTGAGCCGAATGAACGAATCTTAACAGCAACATTCCAATATCCAGTGTAAAGCCTTTTCCAGAATGGTAGAGGCTGTTACTCCTCTCATAATCATCTCATGATGCTTTTCTTCCTTTTTTCCCCTTTCTTTTTGACAGAATGCAGTGATGCATGAGTTGCATAATGGTGATGCATCTATTGTAACATTAAAATGGTGTTGGTCAGCGTGAGTTTGTCAGGAACAGACTGACATTTGAGTTCAGGGAACAGCTGTAGCCTCCATTTTAGAGGCAGGCAGATGATTACATGGGCAGTGGGGATGGACGGCCGACTAGAAAAATGACTTGCACTGACAGCAGCTGATGACTAATAGGTGAGAGTGAGTGTAGAACATCAAAGGGCAGCGTGTGCATTGATGTGGCTGTGGTAGGTACGGTGAATCAAATAGGCGCACCTAATATTACCATTCAATTCCACTTGTGCTCTCCATCATGTACTGACATTTATAAACTTCTCTCATAACTCTTTTTTGGGTGAATCTCTCTCTCTGTCTCTCTCTCTCTCTCTCTCTCTCTCTCTCTCTCTCTCTCTCTCTCTCTCTCTGTTCTCCTTATTCACTTACTACAGCAGTTTTCACATGTAGGCTGCACCCCCATTTAGTCTCATTTTACCAAACTCCATAGAGACTATACTTCATATTCTTATGAATACACAAGGGCACCTCCATAACACCCACAGTGTTCTCTTTATCTCTCTCATTCTTTCTCCCTCTTTCCCTAACTCATTCCCTCTCATTAATATAGATGCAGTATAAATATCACGTACATGCGTATTCTGTCCTCCTCTCTCTCGGTTCCTGTTTTCATACTTCTCCAGCTCTGCTATTCCGTGCTTGATTGATATGTTATCTCTTCTCCACTATTCACTGTTTATGAGAAGAAAACTTGTTGGTGGCTGACAGATTGGATCCTGTTGAGCTTCTTCCCCCCTAGACATGTCATGAAAGACGCCCCCCCAGCACATTCTGTGCCTGGGGCAGGCAGTGAGATGAATGTAGTCTTTCACAATAGCCTCTGTGTCACGCTGTGTGATGAGCCCATGGTAAAATCCTGATGAAAGCTTGTCAGGCAGTATAAGTTCTGCCCATTGTGTCTACACCATACAGTTGGCATGGATATGCATAAATCAGGACATGGCATTGATGTAACAACACTGTGCCACTCCATCTTTCTCCAGATTGATAGTACTGTTAGTAAGATTTGTTTCAGGACATGGGGGAGATTGTACGTAATTGTACATCTCATTACGTTTCCAGATTAGAAGACATGTTCATGATCCTGAGATGGTGAAAAACGGATTACTGAAGTCATTCAGACTGACTCAAGGTCTGAAGTGGCTTTTTTAATATTGCTGTACACACAAAAAGGCTGAGGTTCAATATGGTCTTGTAGGCCAGACTTCTGATGATCATCTGAGTCTGAAGGGGTTTGTTGCTCTCCGTGGCCAAAAAAAGCAACGTAGTTTGACAGGAACCTGACTGACTTGCAGAATAACCAGCTGCTAAGCATTGTTTTTGTGTGATGTGTGATTCTGCTTTTACTTTAGGATGGTGATTAGATGATGGCAAGCAGTGACAGCAGAAACAGCAGCAGAGCATTCAGAGTCAGCAGATCGTTTTGTCAATTTTCCTAACCTTTGGCATCAGAGGTGGAATAAGCCGGATGTTGATTTTTCCATGGCACAGGGGTTAAACACTTGTAGCTCCACATCCACGTGTACTTGTTATGTACAACAAATCTCAAACTCAGTCTTCAAGGAAAACCCACCATTAGAAATGTTAGCAAGCATCCAGAACACTTTTAGCATGAAGTAGTGGCTAACACCATCGCCTGTCACACATGGAGAATTGCCACTGATAGTCCAGCAATGTCCTTCACCATAGCGTTTACATGGCTGCATGCCAACATCAGTTGTGTAGCATCACTGTTCATAGCCGTTCTGCTACGAAGCACAGAACAGGAATGTCAGCTAGAGCTAAGCTAAAAGTGGTTGCCACAACAAAAACAGACAAGTGTGAAATGAATTGTCAAATGATTTGCTTTCTGTTACCTGCTTAGTGAACAACATTGTAAGACCCCTCTAGCAGCTATATCCTGCACAGGGCAATTTACTGTGTGTTTGGCCCATCAGAGTGCAACTAACAAAGTTTCTGTAGGTTTGGCCTGTTTAGCATTCGGTGTTAATTAAACAGTATGTCTGCTCCTGTGATAGTCTGTCTGTGGCTGAGACAAAGGTTGGGCATACCCCCCATATTGGGGATATAGGCATATATATAGGCACATATGCCCAAGCTTTTGTAATCGTCCTGTATTCCTATAGGTCAGCGGTCTTGTGTGAGTGTGTGAAGGACAAAGCCTTTTCCTATTTATGTGCACATAAGCTAAAGTTGTTGTCTGATTTTGAAATGCTGTGGCTTCAAGCGTGAGCTGTAGTGCCGTGCAATTAGGCACAGACTGCTAAGACCAAAAGCTGATGGGTGGGCATTGGCAAAAACAAAGCACCATGCTATCTCTGAGACCAAAACAAGGAAGCAAAGGTCACGTCTCAGAAGAAAGAATAGTTCTAAGCTACAGGTGGCATTCCCTCACCTTCAGTTTCATCAGTTCCTGTTCCAGCCTGGCGTGTGCCGTGCCATTTTTTTAGGGCGAAAAGGCCGTGTTAGTTGATTGCTACCATCTGCTACACTGCAGTGATTTAATCTTGTATTTATTTGACAGTCTCAGGGCAGTCTTCAGCCATGTGATAACAGATGGGAAAATATAGAATTCTCACTTATCACCAATTTATTCAAATTTGTTGATGGGAGCCAGAGATTGAAGTGATCTGTCTCAATTACTGGAATTACTGGAAGTCACCAACAGTTATTGGAAATGTAACAGTCATGATCAAAATACAAAACTTGTGTACAAAAAGTGTAGAGGTGAAGACTAGTCGGAGACTTATTTTTAACTTGCTGTTAGTTGTAAATGACAACCTTTAATTTATAGTCTGCATGATCTTTAGCTGCCTTACTTCATATGCCTATTGCTGTTTGCACCTCACTTCTAGTATTCTACCATTCTGATGTACAGTTACTGCTCTTGCACATTTTGTACATGTCTTACAGTTTATATGCACGTATTGTAATGTCTCTTTTGTCTTTTTGTCTTTGCACTGTACTTACTTTTTATCTATTTTTTTTAGATCACTGCACTGGAGAAGTAGCCTGTGTTTCATTATGCTGTACAACTCTGTATTGGTATAATGGCAAAGTTGAACTGAATTGAATTGAATTGAGCTGAATGTTCACATATGCATATAAATATCACAAGTTTTATTGTTATTGTTACTTAATTGTTATTAGTTATGGGCAGTGATAATTCTTAGACATTTTGGCAAAAGCAGACTTGAAAGGGAAAATAGATGTGTTTCAAGGTTAGATGGTTTAAAGGTTTGTCTAGAATGGATCTAGACAAACAGGAAGGAGCAACATTGTTGAGAGCTTTTTATGTGAGGTGTAGGATCTTAAACTGAATGCAACGTTTTCTGGGAAGCCAGTGGAAGTTTTGGAGAACATATGTAATGTAGTGATGTGACCGGGTATGAGTGAGGAGACAAGCAGCGGTATTGGGAGCCATATGAAGTAATAAAGATTTAATGCCTGCAAGAAGAGAATTGCACTAATCTAAGCCGCTAGAAGTGAGAGCGTGAATGACAGTTTCAGCAGCAGGCTCGGAGAGAGTTGGCCATATTTTAGCCATATTGCGTAAGTGAAAGAAAGAGGTTTTAATGAGGGAGCTTTAAGTGAAGAGTCAAGGATGAACCTCAAGGTTAAAATGATGAAAGTCAAGGTTAGAACGGTGAATGATCTGGCGAAGTGGCAGTATGTAAATGATGAATAATGAAAGTCTAAGTACTGAACCTTGTTGGACCCCTTGAGTGACAGTGGAAGTGGAGGAACTGTGCCCGTAGAGAGTAACAAATGATTTACTATCTGTTAGATTGGAAGTGAACCAGTCAAAAACTGAGCCAACAATGCCCAGCTCTCTCAATCTAGAGAGGAGGATGAAATGGCTTTAATTAAGTAGAACAAGAGTGCGCGGAGCAGCAGTACCAGCAGTCACCAGCAGATTATTACCACCCTTAACAGCTTCAGTGCTATAATATGGCTGAAAGCCAGACTGGAAAGGATCTAGAAGATTATTAGTTTCTAAATAAGCTTTGAGCTGGATTGCAACAGCATGTTCAAGGACTTTTGATAGAAATGGACTGATAGTTTCTTACAAGTGCAAAAACATTATGCATTTATGTTTATCTTCCTGATGTATAAACTCCATTTACATAGTGAGGTTTTGCATAGGATAAGTTTAACTTGTCCTGTTGAAATGAAGCCATGTAACTTCATACCCTGTACTGCACAGCTCATGTATAATGATTCACTGAATGAAATCAGAGATGCACAAATGGATGGAAATGCGTTGACTTGATTGATGGCTGTAATTGACCACAGATGCAGTAGATAGTAATTAGTTTGGAAAGTGGAGTATTGCTTTGAACACATATGGAGAATGCATTTAGTCACCCAAATAAACCAAAAGTGATTCCCATTTGAAGGAAACATAAGTAAGTCATAGATGGAAAACAAACATTTAAGCCTATCATTTACCAATATCGTTATATTATATCGTCCTTATTTAGCCATTAAGGCTAAAAAGGGTTTTGTGGTCCATTAATTAAATAGCTACCACTTACAGCTTGTGTTATAATAATTAACAGCAGAAAATGATCTGCTCAACTGAAGCACAGTAAATTCTGCTGTTGACCATCTGAATTGATGATTTTCAATTGATGAAAAGAGAAAAAGCAGTATGACAGCAATGATGCATTCTTCTGTCTGGAGAGATCATTCTGTCTTTTGTATCTGCGTTGGATTTAGAAGTTGTGTGGTCTGTAGATTATGACGTATGGCTGTTAAAAAGTAGTAGTTGGAGCAGACAGATGTGTGATAACAGTAAAATCAAAACGTATATTTGACTGGGAGAGCCCAAGCTTTTGACCTATGTACTATACATATATAACCTTAAAGAACAGATAGTGTTGAATGTTGATATACCTGTATGTACCTCTATCTGTCCTTGTCATTTTCTCCCTTTCTATCACTGTAGCCGGGTTTGCGTTAAACATTCCATTAAAACATAAATGGTAAAAATCGGTGCCAGAATGTAACTGCTACGTCATTTAATGTAGAGTGGCAAACTCAAATAAGCGAGCAATTTCAAACTTTGTTCCATCTTGCATTTGGGAAGGCAAACACACCAGACAGTTCTGAGAGTACATTGTGCAGAGCCACTATGCCAGGTTGGTGTAAGCGTAACAGCAGTTGTGCATTGTGTATACACTGTATTGCTAGCAATAAGATCGGGTGGAAAGACATCATGTGACCTATGGCTCGAAGCATCGTTTCTTTAAAAAATCCTATTCCATCACCCTTTTTCACATTTCAGCTTTAGTGGTATGCTAACTTTTCTAACAATATTTGGGTGTTTTTTCAAGTTTCAATCTTTTCCATTGCGGGTCTATTTTGTATTTTGCACATTTTTTACATTTACAAAATACACTAACGTAACATTTTTTATATATCTATTAACATTTAACATTCCAGTATATATAGCATGGAAACAAATACTTGACCGTGGTCTATACTCCTTTTTCTCTTCTTTATCTCTTCATGTGACTTTGGATAAAGTTTCTTAATCTTTTTCTTTTAGAGGCATTTCTTGTGTTAGCTTTTCTGTGTGGTTTTTGAGGTTGTCTGTTTTGTGTGTATTGTGTGGTTTGTGAGATTATGTGTTTTACTCTGGCTCAAATTATACAGTTGAGTTTGACACCTAAACTCGTACAGGCACCTGCACCTCTTTGTCCTTTTGTACTGGACATGACACGTTACTGGTGGCATATAGTGGCCATTATTCACTTTTATCAGTTCTGTCTGCTGTTATTCAAAGACAGTCACCATTTTTTGTGATGACTTATTGTTTGTGTGGCTTATTGACCTAAACATTTAATGGTGTGAATGTGGAACTCCTGCTGCTGCTACACACATTGTGTGGGTGTGTGGGTGTGTGGGTGTGTGTGCTGTGATGTTGGTGGTTGTGTCAGATGAAGCAGATGTCTGGCTCTCACACTGACATTTTGTGTCTAATGAAACAAAGAGAGACCCTCTGTGCCCTATCAGACCCTCTCTCTCTCTCTCTCTCTCTCTCTCTCTTCCCCTCCCTCCTTCTTTCTCTCTTTCTCTCTTTCTGTCGTTCTCTTCCTATCCCTCAAATATATAGATATATAGATACATTTGTTTCTCTGATTTTCTCTCTTTCTATAGCCGTTTCTCTAGATTTTTCTTTCTGTTTGTTTTACTCTCTCTCTTTTTCTTGCCCTCTTTCTGTTTTCTCTCATTTTTTCTCTGTTCGTTTCCTCTGTTTTTGTCTCTCCTATTCTATATATTTTTTCTAGATATTTTTCTCTCTCCTTCTGTTCCTCTCTGTCTTTCTTTTTCTATGTTCTCTTTCTAGTTTGTGTTTGTTTCTACTTCCCCCTCTCTCTTACTCTTGCTCTCACTCCCTCTCTCTTTCTTTGTTGTCTTCCCTGTTTATTTGTCCCTCTTTTCCTCTGTATCGCTCTCTCTCTCTCCTCTGCACCTACAGACACAATAACAGCAGAGGGTGAGTGACAGAAGCACAGAGAACAGAGTTAGTAGTAAATAGAGCTCCCATCTGATATGATTGTTGCAGCAGCTTGATGTTATTTTACCAGGATTGGAGACATAAAGGACGTTGTCATCCACTAAGTCTTACACCTTTGGTCCTTTTGTTGTCTTTGTGTTTGTTCTGAAGCGAGCTAGTAAATTCGTGGTTAGGATGACAAGCCTGCTCTGTCATCCTCTATCGTAAAGCTACTGGAGCTCCTTCGCTACGAAGGCCAGCTACCTCTCAGCATAGTGTCTGCTTTGGGAAAACTGGCCTTTCCCTACTTTTTCTTCTTCCTTTTTTGACGCAGGTCCCATGCATTGGCCTCAGGACTTTACTGGTGGGCTGCTAAGCGCCATGAAGTGAAGATGACTTTATGAATGATGCAGGGCAGAAGACATCAGCCCCCAGGGCAGGCCAGGCTTTCCCTAGGCATCAGGGCACAGAGCACCAGAGCACTCTAACAATCAATATGTCTGTACACCTCTCTCTCACCCTGTTCCTCAACCTCATGAATATCCTGCCCACTAACGGAACGAAACAATTCTTTACCCTCCGTTATTGCGCCAAACTGAATTCGAATTGTGCTGGCAGGTAAAATAAATATGTTGTCGAGCCGTTCCTGCGAGTCTGGACCTGGACTGCCCGAAGACAAATGCAAAAAGTCTTTAGCGGTGTGGCGTTTGCCAGGGGCCATTTTGGCTCCAGCCAGATGGTATTTGCCAAGAGCTAGGAGGACTGCCAGTTTCCCAAACAATCACAGCCACCTGTGATGAATGGCTCAGTGGCCACGGCTCCACCAGCCCAGCTGCAGTCACACGGTCTGTGCATGGAGGCAAGAGGAAGCTGGGAGGGGAAGATAGACACAGGGTTTACTCACCTTTATGTTGCTTGGGGCCTAGGCTCCAGAAAAATAGATGTTTAGCTAGAATGTGGGGAAGATTTATTTTTTGCTGTCCTTTCCTATTCTGTAACTGCCCATAGACCCTACTTCAATTTGGCTTAAAGTAGTAGCACCACATGTGTAAAATACCAACTAGCAACTGGAGGAGGAAAGTTCATGAAGTTTGAACTTGACTCGATCAAAGGTGACTCGACAGATCCACTCCTACGAAATCCCAGGTGGTTGCTAAAGTGTCACTGGGCCATTGATTTGGGATCCTGTGGTTGATAAGGTGTTGCTTGACCATGATCATGATTGTAGCAACCCAGGGTGTATATAAGCATATATAGCCGTTCTATTTACTACCCAAAATAAGAGTGAACGGACACTTGTGTTCTTATTTATATTTATTTTCTGAATGGTAAATCAGAAAAAAATAGTTTTTGATTCTATGAGTCATATACACTCATCGCCAAAACAATAGTTGCACTAATAATTGCACCCAGTATAAATCAACCTGCAGGAATGACATCATGAGACATGCAAATGATTCAAGTTTCATGCTCAGCTGCTCATATGACGTAAGCAAGGACGGGGCTTGTTGTTGTACCTGAGTGGCCCAACAGCCGTGATTGCAGACATTGAGCATGACATTGAGTGAAGCCCTCTGTGAGTCATCCTGTTAGTACCAGCACCTTTGGCAGACGGCTGCATGGCACAGGGCTACATGCACCCAGACCGTTACAACAACTGCCCTTGACAGCACGTCAGTGTCGCCAAAGACTGTTATGGAAGAGTCCCTCTTTTGTCTTGGTGGAGACGATCAACAAATCTATGTGTGTATGCACCATAGTCAGCTCTAAGATGAAGGGTTTGTTGTCATGTGTAACTTGTCCCTGAAGGCCTGGTGTCACTCCACCTCCACCCCTGCCGCAAAATCTGCAGGAACTGTGTGAGAATATTCAAACTGCATAGAATGGATTGTCACAGGACACCGTTATAAACTTCCACAACTCCACAAATGTGTAGCTCAATAAATATTGCCCATATCATATATATTTGGGTGCAGCTACTCTTTTAAAGATGTCTGTATAAAACATGTTTTAATCCAAAGCATTATTGTAAAACTATAGTAAAATACCATATTATGTAATAACTTTCTGTCAGGTAACTTATAGATGCATTGAACTCTTTAGACATCTGTGTTTTATCAAGACCATTGTGGATAGTTCTGACTCTGAATGACTTTGTTTACATCTTAACAATTGAATTATGCAGATATGTTGAGCAAAATCTGGAACTGATCCTTAAAGCATGCTAGTAAACATTTGATGTGACTTCGGCCTGCAGTATTATTTTGATGGAAATGTATTGTGATATTGATTAGCATGTGATATATTCTGCAGCCTTATTAATGTAGCAGTGCAAAGAGTTCTTCTGCTTCGTTTTGGGTTTTGTGGTTCACAGACCTACAGTCTTTGTGTTGTGTTTTTCTTGCAGAGAGATATGCTGGATGTGAACCAGATTATGAAGGACTTGGCCAGCATGGTGCACGAACAAGGAGACACAATAGGTGAGACGTGAAGTTTGTCTTTTGCATGCGTGCTTCGTGTGCATGTACTGGTGGTCGTGTTTGTGCGTCCGTGTTCGAGTGAGTGAGTGGTGTATCGACTCAAACTGGTCCGTCTTTTATTGATGACCACTCCTCCATCCAGCCTCCACTGCCTGACCCCCTGCTGCACTGGACTAGAGAGGGAAAGAAAACACTGACACTCGATAATGACTCAATTGACTCAATACATGACGTATAGAGAGTGTTAAAGTGTTATCTCTGATGAGAACTGTGTGGAAAGCGAACACTGGGGGTCTGCTGAATAGGGAGTGACTGCACTTATTTATAAAGGACATCAAAGCATGGGTAAGAGGGAGTGTTTGCGAGTGAGAGAAAGGCCGGGAGACACAGAAGATCTTTTTAGAATCTTCCTTCAGGCTAGTCTTGCAGTGGGATAAGCAAGGTGTGCGTAATGTAACGCTGATAACACTTTGTAGAATGGGGTGATAAGCATTCATAACACATGAAGGTTTTATAAACTCTTTGTGGGACGGGAATGATTACACTTTAAAAGGGCAAATATCATGGAAAACTGAAATATCCTTGCATTTTTAAAAAGCAGAGTTTGATGAAGTACGTCTATACAGTCCATACATTCCATATAGTTTCCCCAGTTAAATTCCATGAAAATAAGTTAACACATACTTTACAAGGAATTTAAATGTGACATTTTCTGCTCATTGTAGTGTTTTTATTTATTTGCTGTTTAACATATTGGGGAAAAAATAAAACTCGAAATAAAAAATGTGCCATAACTTTTGTACATGCCACATTCTATGTTTTATTTTATTTTATTTTATTTTATTTTATTTTATTTTATTTTATTTTATTTTATTTTAATTTTTTATTTAATTTTATATATTTTTATTTATTTATGTCTTTGTCAGACCGTTTTTAAAGTCACAGAATCCAACACATTTAGATATTCATCTATTTAGCCTACATCAGCTTAGCCCCGCCTCTTTACATTAAAGTGGACAGCACAAATCAGAGCACCCATTTAAGAGCAGAACTCATTAACTGCAGTCTTAAAGGCACAGTAACCAAAGCAGCTTTAATTCATAGGGATAAACTGAGTTTGGAAAACGTTGATGTACAATTAATTATATATTTGGTACATTAAGCCACTCAAACAGCATTAGCGTACCACAGAGCATGTTAGCTGAGGAAAACAGCTTGGAAGCAAACCTTAAGGCAATGCAGACCCTACATGTTGTCTTCGTGGACTGATAGGATGGATGCTGCACCAGCATTACCAACAAGACATGCATGGAAGTGCTAAGTCACCTGTGATATTAAATGTACTTTGGCAAAATCCAGAGAACCTTCACTGCTCACTTTGGTTCTTGAGGGCATAATTAAGCCAGTAGTGCACTTAAAACAAACAAAAAACAAAATTAAAAAAAAAAAAAAACCAAAAAAAAAAACTTGCAGTAAAAGCAAAATGACTAAAACAGTTTCTTCAGTGTATATTTTTAATTCAGTGATTGTTGAGAGATTGAGTGATTATTCCTAAGAAACTGGGTAGAGACATTGTATAGGCAAGCCCTTGTATCCAAGTCAGCATGAGTCATCAGCGAGATACCTGTCAAAAACAACAACGAGGTGTTTGGTTGGAGCAAAACCACCTGGCCCTTTAGAGACACACAGCAATGCTGTTCCTGTTGGAAAATGAATCCATTTGTATTCTAATTGGTACCCACCCGTCATAGTGTCCTTTCGTCTCGCGGTTTTAATTAATCCTCTGTGTCCTATATTTCCCTTTGAGTAGATGAATGGAGGGAGTATTCCTGTAGGAGAATTTAAGGATGTGCTCATATATGCAGATGCCCTTTACATACCTTTCAGGCCCATTTAACACATGCTCGTACAGCAGAGACTTTATACAGGCACTGTAATAGGGGAGGCCGAGGGAGACAAAGGCCGCCATGTCTGAACGAAATGGGATCATATAACTACTTTGTGGCCAGACTTCTTCCCCAGCGCAGGCACTTAAGTTTCATAGAGCAAAATGCCATCAGACGAATGATGAATATCAGACAACTGGATTAATCTAACTGGCCTTAACTTGCACAGGAATACAAGGCAAAGGTACAATAAACTGGACCATAAAGTGCCTCTGGCCTTTTCAAACAAGGTCGCTAATGTGCAGTAGGAGGGCGTTTTACTTTGTGCTCTTCCACATGTACAGACTCTGTCTGTGTAGTACATTTAAATCTCTATTCTTGGTGTCTTTCCATCTGCCTTCTCCACATACACCCTCCCCCCCTTTTCTCCCCGTTCCCTCTCTTCTCTCAGTAAGACAGCTTGTCATAGAACATGTGCTGTCAGTGGAACATATATAGAGTTTAGTCAAGACAGTAGAGGTTCGTTGCCCACGCTTCCTCTGTTTTTTTTGTCTTCTTCTTCAACACATGCAGGGAAACGTCAGGCAGATGTGAATGAGAAAAAGGACATTTATGGAAGGGATAATTTAACAAACACAGAACTAAAGTCTGCTGGTCTTCCATTCACTCCCACTCTCTTCTTCCTCTCTATAAACACCAAGCGTTTCAAACTCCCTTTGAATTTCTCCTTAAAAGCCAGACGTGAAACATACAGTCTACAGATGTTGTTTGTGCTTTAAACTGTTTACATTGATCAGTTTTGATCACTGACATGCTGATACTAACGTTCTTTAGGTTCTTAATGAAGAGAGGGTCGTAAGTAATCCATACGATAAATCAGTCCAAGCTGTATTTCTTTACACATATGAAGAAAGGAAGTGTCGAAGAAGTGGCTGAACTACGGTAGGTTGAACTGGCATCTCATGGTGAATAGGCATTGAATAGGCAGCTCTTTGTGAAAACAGGCTATTTTACAGCCCGATTTCTGTATAAGGACTGTATGCACTGTGGAGTGAATGGTGACTTTAACTGTGTTTACATTCTACCTCTTTGAATCCAAAGCAGGCATATTTGAATGGATTTTTAATTGTCTGTGGAAATCAGCTTCTTATCTGTTTTATTTATTTATTTAGTGCTGTAGAGGTTATGGAAACATTATCCACAACCTGCAGTAGGAACTATTTTTACAGTGGGAAACAAACACTTACCATTTGTGCAGCTCCATTGTTTTGACCGAGTTTGAGATATGTTTCTTCTGAACGCTGGCGCCTAAACTGTGTGTGAACAGCTGCTTTGCTTTGAATGTGCTTTCTGCCCTCATTATGTAATATATCACTCTCTTAATACTCTTATTGTCAAGAAAACAGAAAAAAAGGGGGTCCAGCATTGAACCTTGTGGGACACCGGTGGAGAATTTGCATGGAGAAAATTTCGATTCTCTCCATGTTACCTGATATAAGCGTCCTTTTCAGGTAGCACTGGAAACACTTTCATTCAGAGCCGGTGATTGGAGTGGTTGGCGAGGACAGACAGGAAGACCTTGTGTCAAGGGCTGCCAAGAAGAATTGAGACAGGTGACAGTTTGGCTGGTCTTGCTGCCTGTTGCTTCTCTGTCGCTGCTATAAGGACGGTTTAGAGTGTGTCAGTTTGGAGGCAGACTGGTTGGGATTCTGGAGCTGGTTCTGAGCGAGAAAGAGATAGAACTAATTATAGATAACATGTTTTGAGAATTCGAGAGAGACGAAAGGAGTGGTGTCGGTCAGTAGCTGGTGAAGTCAGAGCTGTTTAGAGTGGACTCGGAGAAGCCTTAATCGAAACCAAAACCTCAAAATAAAGTAATTTATGTTGGAATATTTCAGTATCCCACTGTTAAATGTAAACATTATGCATTCAGTGGCACATGCATTACACAAAATTGAAAACTTACAGATGCTGCACATTTTAGAGAACACCCAGTTTTCAAATTTTCTTCACCTCACTTTGCATTTTTCTACTGTAGCATCTCTAATATCTGTGATGGATGGTATTGAGCCCCACTGATCAGTAACAGAAGTGAGAGTTTCAGGTGTAGGATGGGCATAATTGTGTGAAATTGTGGAATACTAGAGAATGCCTGAGGTTGTGTATATTCATGATGAGCAACTTCTGATATACAAGCAGCACATGCAGGCAAACCTTGTATGAGGGTTTTATGTAGAACATAACCCTCGTGCAATGTTTGCTTGTATTAAGGTTTTGATTTCTCAGAGTGCATATCCTCATGCATATTGCTGTCAAAATGCTTTACCTACAAATGCATCTTTGTTATGCACAACACAGGTATCTGTGTGAATATGGTGTAATGATGGGCATAAGTCACAATGCTGTTGTAAACATAGCCTACGGGTCTGTGTTAACTAATAATGGTTTAACCTGGATATTACGGCAATGTGCCACAGGCCTGAGGAAAAATAACCCGAGCAACAGATTTCAGGAAACAAACGAAAAAAACGAAAAGTGGGAATTGCCACTATACATTCTTTACAAGCAGTGTTGTGCACAATACATCACGAAGAACGTATATCCTTTTGAGTTGTGCCATCTGTACTGTCAGCAGGACATTCTCTAATGGGTGGATTTCTAAGGTGTAATGAGTTGCAGATGATAAAGTGCTTACAAAGCTGCAAAATGGCCACAGTGTGCTTCTAACTACCTCTGGAGGCAGATCAATACAGCTTAGCTTTGTTAGCTACACGTTCACGTACACATGATGACCGCCTTGCGTATCCTGCGTCTGTTTGGTGCAACAGTTGTGTACATCATCAAAAATTAGGATACGGGTACACAAGGTGCAAAATGCACAAAGAACACTAAGGACAGTGCAAGCACTCGGCAGCATCAAACTGACAGGACGTTTTGAAGAAAGGTTGTGTGACCAAATTTACAGATACCCACATCTGTGTGAGGCGTCCCTGCCTCTGTGCAGTGACAAATATGCTTGTCAGACAAGCTGGCGAGAGATCAGTACTATTTTACAAGTCGATGTGGAAGCAACCTTATGTAAATCTAGTGATGGGGAATCGATTCCAAAAGAGTTGATTCTTCAGCATTATCACGTTTGGGATTCGGGGTCCAACTCTTGGGCAATGACTCCAGGAGTCAGAAAGCTTGGAGTCGACTCTTTGACACTGAGTTGAGTGTAAAGCAGTCAAGAGTCTGAATTGGAATAGCGAGAGTTGCTTATCAGCTTTAAGCAACATCAGCGCTGCTCACCAGCTGCTGTAAACTCTGCAGAAACTTTTTCTATACGTCCTGCATTGCAGCTGACAGCTCGCTATTTTCTTCATGATTGGAGTCGCAATAAACGATCATAACAGCACAAGGAACGAACAGTGTTTTTTTACAGTTTTGAAGTTGTTTTCACAGGAAAGAAGCTCAGTCTTCCTCTTTTCCTTACGTAACCTTAGATTGTTTGATCTCTGCTGTATACAGTTATCATCAGCTCTGGCATGGTCTTGGTCAAAATGAAATGGAGTTGAGGAGTCGATTCCATCGATTCCACTGGCAGGATTTGAGAGTTGGAGGAGAGTCCCGAAAACTTTGGAGTCATGCATCTAGAAGCTCTTTATGGTCCGTGATCTCTGGTCTGCCCTCTAGTGGGCCTCCAGTAACCCGCATAGCACATAGGCAAGTATGGGAACAGTTACATTCACGATGCAGCCAAACGCATGGCCAAACAGCAAGTATATCTCTACCCTAACTCTGATCATAAGAACAGTTTTATAGTATATCAGCTGTAAATTGGCCCTGGAGTGGTGTTTCATTAGGGCACTTCTAATCATGCTCTCTTATATGCCAGTGATATATAAAGATGCCTTCACTGGCCTTCGCTGTCACACAACACCCAGTTCAGCAACGAGATTTGACTTTGTTATTCTCAAGGTGGTCAACCACTCATCAGAACAAACACAAGTAAACATGCCAAACCTGTGTTTGCCAAAGATTTTATGATTCAAGGAAAACCTGGAATGTTGGGGGATTCAGTGCTGTGATGAAAAGAAATAGCCGACAGTCATTGGGGCATACATTTCAAGGCCAGTGCAGTGCAACTCAATGCTCAACAAATTTGAACTTTGTCTGCGGCAATGCAAAGCTCGGCTAAAACATCTCCATTAAATAATAAATGCCCAAAACGTTGCTGAGATGGTGTGATCACAGCTTAACTGAGTTACCATGGCAACAGTCTTGTCGTTCATTTATTGATTTATTTGATTTGAAACTATAGCTGAACACTACAGCTCCCACTTGATTGAACTTGAATATGCGAGCTGACGTGATAGGCTACATTAAGACCACATTTATTGTAGCTGACAGATAAGATTGAACACGTTTAGGGGGCATTGTTACAAGCAGATATTGTGGCTGTGCTAAAAGTAACATGTAATACGGCATGCATTTGAAAGCCACAATTGGAAGTCTCGGAAGATCACGGAAATGTCTCAGCTCTCTTACAAGTGGACATGTGATTTTTACCGGGATTTTAACCATTTCGATTTCCAACATGTTTTCACAATCTGAAGTTTTTATCAGATTGGAAGCTTAGTCGGAAGCAATGGAATGAGGATGATCTCGTAGTAAGAGAAGGGAAACAATTAGATTTTTAGCCTTGCAATCACGCTCCGGAGTGGTTGGAGGCCCTCAAGTATTTTCATACTGTAATGGAGCTGTGTTCTCCTCCACAGCATCAAACACAGACACGTACGTGTTCAAATAAACTTTATGTATCAATTGATTTAGTGTTTGTTAAAGTTTGCTGGTAACACAAGGAGGACAACCTTCCAGAAAACTTTCATGGTCGATTTTCCAGCACAAAATGATATACACACACACATACATATGTATACAATTTGGAACATTTAAGTCAATACATTCTATCATATGTATAAATCCATACTAGAGTACATCCACACTCACTTTTCCCCGCTGGACCAAAGACTGAAACCAAGTGGGAGTCGACCAAACAATGACAGCTTGCAAGCAATTCAGCCACATATGTTGCACAATTCTGTCAACAACAGCGCAAAGAGCAGCACAGCATCTGTTGTAGATGTATATGTGATTAAATATTTGCATCATAAATGTTCAATACCCCACAATGGTAGGCACATCACATGACACCGCTAAAAGGTCTTGAGCAAGACTCCCAATGCTGTAGTACCCTAGATTCTGTGAAATCATATCATGATTATAATGATCACGTTATTAGTATTTTCATGTTGGTAAAATGTGCTGAAAATCTTTAAGACACTACAGATACACAAACTGAGGTTTTATATGGAAAACAAGAAATAAAAAAGCACCATGCACTTTATAATAGAACTTATAATAATAACAAAGTCAATACCTTATATAAACATATGCAAACCATATGAAATGAAGGTAGCGTATGGTGGGCATGAGAGTTTTAAAGGGTTCAAACTTGTGAATGTTCAAACATTTTATTGGGATTTTAATTGTAATGCAGTACAGACTCAGCTTAATATTACTAATTCCCCTCTTGCCCAAGTGTGGTCAGTGCTTCAGCCTCATGCGTACTTTGCTGTTCCGGTACACCTGAAAGGCCAATCAGCTACATGCACTGTGCCTATTAACTGACTAAAGAGGTGATCCAGTTCTGCAATAAGGAACACTGCATTGAGTTTCATACTAATTAGGTGTTTGTTTTATGACTAAGCTTGGCGGTTCCCTAATTAGTTAATTATTTGATTATTTATGCCCTTTTTTTTTTGGAGTCATTTGCTGTGTTTGCGTTTGTGCGTGTGCGCGTGTGAGAGAGCGAGAGAGAGCAGCTGAGGAGTCTTCAGATAAGAGCTCGTCAAGTCTGTTCATTTAGAGTCATTAAGAATTTGTTCCTGTAATTCCTTAATGAATTGAGGACGCGGAGCCTAGTGGAAATTAAAAAGCATCACTCATTTCATTGTGTTTTCATAGCCTTCTTTGTGGCTATGTTTTGCCGGTTGATAAGTTTATTTAGCTTGCAGCCAGCCTCCGCATACAAAAGGCTCAATTAAAGCAGGGCAGCGGAGGCCAGGTGAGAGCCGGTCTTAGTGCTCTGTCACGTCACTGAACTGCACGCCTCCAATCATTTTAAGGTGCAAAGTATCCAGCATCACAGCGAACGTACAGAATACGCCGTCTTACCACGCAGCCGGCTACGCCATATGAAAGATTCACATGGCTAAGCGTACCAACATGACACGTTCAGAAATGTTTGCTGCCGTTTGCTGCATCGCGCCGGTGTGATACATCCTGCTTAATACAGTGCTCATAATGCTGTTAGTCGTGGCCCTCTGTGGCTACAAGGTTCGTTTAACTGTGTCTCATATGGTATTCCCTTTTCATAGTTCAACCTAATGACCCATAGCACTCAAGCTAACAATGGAGAGATGTCACCTACCCTGCAGGGTCTTCATATCACACATCTGGCGATTCATCAAACCCACACCTCTTTTCCCTCCCGCGCTTATTGAAATATTGATTGATTAAGTGACAGCACAATGTGTCATCTTCCTTCGGTGTTTCTTAGAGCACCATTCTTCATTTTTGCTGGCTTTTTACTGCTATGGTAATTGGTCATGGATGATAGATCAGTCATCTAAAAGGGGACAGGAGGAAGTAGTTAAACTGAGAGGGTCATTCTGGCCAACTGGTACACACACACACACACACACACACACACACATGCATTTTTGTTTTTAAACTAGTAGCGATCTCCGACTGTTCCTTGCCATAAAACATCCTTTCCTGGGTGCTACCCAAGCACGATTGCATCTCCTGTTTAGTATATGTTTTTAAAGATTTCTCAATGTCCCTGCTCTTAAATTTGCAGCCATAAATTTGGAAAAAAATGGGGGAAAAATACATTGGTAAGATAAAAGCATTTATGGTCTTTGTCCTAAATAGATAAATCGCTGCTTCCTGTTTGTATTTACATTTTACCCTCTGTCCCAGCTTCTTTAGAAGTGGGTTTGTGTATCGCTGTCAGAACACAATCATATATCCCCACATTTGTAACTTTACAGGAGAAGGAAAAAGAGGCTTGACATTGAATGTAAGTGGCAATGTAAAAACATTCTGTAGAAATTATGTTGGTCCGTTCGTCATGGACCATATAGGTGCACTTTGTGGCTCTACAATCACAGACTGTAGTGTTACTCTGCATACTTTGTTGCCTCCCTTTTACTGTGTCCTTCATTGGTCAGGACCCCCATGGGACCACCACAGAGCAGATATGATTTGGGTGGCAGCTCATTCTCAGCACTGCAGTGACCCTGACATGGTGTTGTGCTGGTACGAGTGGATCAGACACAGCAGCGCTGCTGGAGACAGTAAAATCTCTTTGTCTGTCATATAGAATACAGTGTGCATGGCTTCAGCCTACACTTCAATGGTTTGATGGGTCCAACTAGGTATTTGTGCTAACAGTGTTAAGTCATAACCTGTTGACTTTGGCACCACTACAAAATATGACCCATATGGTTTTATTCACAGTATTATTTACAGTTACTTGCACTAAGCAATTTAGATGATGGATGGATAGACATTAACTTAAAAGTGAAGTTATTTATACAAGTATTATACACGTATACACTGCCCACTTCATTAGGTACACCTCCTTGTATCTGCACTTATTGTTCATTTTATCAGCTCCACTTACTATATAGGAGCACTTTGTAGTTCTACAGTTACAAACTGTAGTCAGAGCAGTATATTATTTGGGTTTGGGTGGTGCACTGCAGTGACACTGATGAGGTGGTGGTGTGTTCACTGCACCAGACAGTACCTCAGTAACTAGTGAATAAAGAAATGTTTCCGCCCTTTCAGGTTAAAAAATGTACCTTGTGTAAAAAGCACTTCACAGTGTCAGGACCATTTTGTTCCTGACCATTTTTTCCCCTGGCTTTTCTGCAAAGGCAAAAAGATGCAGCCCACAACACCACACTGTCACAAAATCCCTGCCTAGTTCCACTGCTTATTCTAGTTGTCTGCTTTCCAAACTTTTCCTCATCTGAGATTTTGTCACTGCTCTTAGGTGTGACTCACTGGGTCCTGCTGTCCAAGCACCTCCATCAGGCAAAAAGTGCATGACCTTAGTGGCAAAGAAGGGAAAGGAAGAGGAGTGCAGCAGTAAAGCCAGTGGTTAGGGGAGAATAAAGGTCAGCATGGCCAAAAGAGGATAGACAAGCTGTTGAGTCTCAGTTCATGCTTTAAAAAGGCTAATCAAAAAGAAGTCCTTTTTTACGTTTGACTAAAGCTTGATGTTTCTCAGGCTCTTCGATTCCTCGGCTTCCTCCACTCGTGCCGCCTGTCTGCCTTGCATAGCAGCAGCAGAGACCGCCACTAAATCACATCACAGGAAGATAAACAAAACCTCATTAGTTCTAGCAGCTAGGTGGAGGTGAAGTCTACAGCATTTGCCGCTGCCGAGCCTGCCCTGCTTTAACCCTGCTGTAACTCACTCACTCCTGCTTTGGTTGTGCCCTCGTGTGTGCTGAACCGCACATTTGTTTTTAATTGAGAAGGGAATTGAGTTTGCATTTGAATCAATGTTCTCACTTGGTAGAATAAGTACATGTGCACTGGTACAAGACAACTCATTTGGATTATTCAAAGCTAATAATTGCTTGGCTTTCCCCTGAATTAAGAAAGCAAGAGCATAACCTAGTCTTAGTGCATTTCTAGTCGAAATAGCAGCAAGTGCGCTGCATTACCAAGATAGAAAAAAAAAATTTGATTCCTTTTTTCAGTGACTTCACCATCTAAATAGTACAGTTGTCTTGGTGATATATAATATTTAAATATTTATTTATCAGATTATACACTTGTAGACCAGTGTATTAGGAACACTATACAGGGTGTACTGGGCAGGGGGTTCTTTTGCTATCAAAACAGCCTTAATTCTTCATGACATGGATTCCACAAATTGATGGAAACATCCCTTTGAGATTCTGGCCCATTTTCAGGCACACTATCGTGCTGTGAATCACATCCCAAAATCAATGGGATTCAGGTCTGGTGACTGGACAGGCCAGGGAACATTGTTACGTTCATGAAACGACTTTTGCTTGGAGACATGGTGCCATATTATGCTGGAAGTAGCCATTAGAAGATGGTAAACTGTGGTCATGAAGGGGCGCACATGGTGAGCAAATAGGCCCAAATAGGCTGTGGCATTCAAACAATGACTAGTTGGTATCAATGGCCCCAAAGTGTGCAAAGAAAGCATTCCCCACACCATTACTCCACCTCCACTAGCCTGGACTGTTGACACGTGGCAGGCTGGGCCCAGGCATGGATTCATTTTGCTGGGGCCCAACCATCTGTGTCCTTCAGCAGAAATCAAGGTTGGTCAGACTGGGCTACATTTCTTCAGTCTTCAACTGTCCAGTTTTGGTGAACTTGTGCCCGCTGCAACCTCTACTTTCTGTTCATGGCTGAGTGGAACCTGACACACTGTTGTAGCCCAACCGCTTTAAGGTTCGATATGTTGTGCACTATGTGATGCTTTTCTGATCACAACAATTGTACAGAGTGGTTATCTGAGTTACCGTACCCTTCCTATCAGCTTGAACCAGCCTGGCCATTCTCTCTTATCACCAAAGCGTGTCCGTCAGCTGAACTGCCACTGGATGTTTTTTTTTTCTGTATTGCACTCTAGAGAAAATCCCAGGAGATCAGCAGTTATGGAAATACTCTAACCAGCCTGTGACTAAGATAACATTTCCCCCTTTCAAATGACACATTTTATTTTATATATAAATATATAATATAAAAATGTCAGCTAATAAATAGAAATTGTGTGCAAAAATGATCAGAGATTGACCATATTTAAGTCTGCTCTCTGTAGAGGATGTGTTAACTACATCCCGTGTTAGCTACATGCCATGAAATGAGATATAATAGCAATTTAAAGCTTTATAGGCAGATTTTCTAAGTGTAACAAACCCCTTTGCATAAAATATCCTTCAACGCTAAGAAAAAAAAGTTATTAGCATAACTAGACAAGTTAGTAGCTGTAGTTATGGCCTATTCTGTTTGTGTCTGATTTTGCAAAATACGGTGGAAACATGGGTATTTTGAAGCTAACGTAAAACTTGTTTTCATGTGAATTTTGGGTTTGGAAAATGTCAAAGCCTACATCTATTTTCAAAACTAAGTGAAGGGCTAACCAAAGTGTTTTCCAGTATGATGTGTTTATTAACATTTTACACTTATACAGAAAACAAAATGATGTGTTAATAGAACCTAACAGTTTTGCTAGATATAATGGCTCTAAATGAGTGTAAATGTGTAAAAATAGCATATTATTATCTTATAACATTTTTTGCCTATAATATGCTTAGAAAAATCTCAAAATGGGAAATAGTGATTAGTTTATAGTGATTCAGTATATACGTATTTGCTGTGTATATTTACTATAGCATCACGGCATTCTCTAGAAAAGCAAAAGGTATGTGTTATGTGACTAAGGACTCTGAAAGCTGACCTTGTTTTTGTTGTAGCTCAGCTTCTTGATGAGGTGCACTGCTACTGTATGATGCTGACACTTTTGGCTGTAACTCCAGTCTCTCGTTTTTTTCTGCGAGAAGGAACACAAGTGTGCATGAGGCAGGGTGAAGAAGACAGAGGTGCCCTATTATAATGTGAGTGTGGTTCACGTCTCAGGAGAGCCTGAGGGGCACGAGGACATGTTTGGCATACCAAACATCTTGAAAGGACAAACTGAACAGTATAAAACCTGAAACCTGTTTGATACTGACACAGTCGTTGTGTATGGTTGAGGATGATTCTACTAATTTGGGTTTCCTCTCTCTTCAGATAGCATTGAGGACTACATTCAGACCACCGGTTCGCATGTGGAATCTGCTAACCAGGAGCTCGCAAAGGCCAGCCATTATCAGGTAGGAATTCTGAATGAGGCATCTATTAGGTGACTGGGAGTAGACAGGGATTTTTGCCACTGCTGGTAGACTCGACTGTACACTTCCATACACCTGCAAATTCAGCTGCTTCTTTCACACTATGGTCTTTGGTACGCCAAATGCAATCACTCCTTTTTGCCCATCATTAACATCTGCTTTAAGACCCATTTTCCACACATTCAGCAAGACATTCACTGCACCGTACCACCTCTTCTCTATCTATGAATCCCATCACACACCCCACAGGCATTTGTAGCCTGATTATCCTCATGCAACACAAGGTGACAAATTTTTTGTCCTAATTTCATGATCTCAATGTCTGGTACCACATAGTTCTAGCTACATGCCGCTATTAACATTTATATACACGTATGCGTTAAAACACATTTTTCTTTTCCTTGATATTCCTTACCTTTTTGTTGAAGATTTAACCAATAAGCCCACGTGTGCTATGAACCAGACGGCTCCAATACTGGGCATCTATACATACTGTATATTGACCTTGTAGTGTGTAAATTTCATGATGAATGGACCAAAGAAATTGCCTGATATGAATTGGAAAAAAAACAGGTTCCACTCACTTGAAGGTAAAATATGTTTTTTCCTTCTCCTTCAAAGTTGTCATTTTGAAGCTTTGGAGGTTTTGTTATGACAGCAGTGGTATAGAAGTTGTCTGGATAGTGTGGATTATTATCTTAATCAAAATACTCAAATATTTTACAAACAGTATTTATGAGGTGTGTGTATGTATATATATATATATATATATATATATATATATATACACATAACTGTACATAACTGTTCATATTAAACACACACACACACATATGTGTGTGTGTGTGTGTGTGTGTCTGTGTCTGTGTCTGTGTGTTTTAATATGAACAGTTATGTACAGCTTAAAGGTACGTTGTGGCTAAACCTTATAGATATACTAAC
>CM067479.1:21024001-21061240 GCA_034552555.1 Semaprochilodus insignis | reverse complement strand
GGAAAAAAAACAGGTTCCACTCACTTGAAGGTAAAATATGTTTTTTCCTTCTCCTTCAAAGTTGTCATTTTGAAGCTTTGGAGGTTTTGTTATGACAGCAGTGGTATAGAAGTTGTCTGGATAGTGTGGATTATTATCTTAATCAAAATACTCAAATATTTTACAAACAGTATTTATGAGGTGTATGTATATATATATATATATATATATATATATATATATATATATATACACACACACATAACTGTACATAACTGTTCATATTAAACACACACACACACATATGTGTGTGTGTGTGTGTGTGTGTCTGTGTCTGTGTCTGTGTGTTTTAATATGAACAGTTATGTACAGCTTAAAGGTACGTTGTGGCTAAACCTTATAGATATACTAACATGCTATTTCTACATTAAGGTAATGTAGCTTTGATCCTGTTGATTCATTATTTGTATTTAATTGTTCCCCTGTGACATTGCAGGCCCCAGTAAGCCCATTAATCAATTTCTGTGGCATGTCAATACACTTTGAATGGAAGCCCATAATCTGAAGTCTATCTGCTATTATGAAAGCAGCCTTAAAAACTGAGGAAAACAAACATCCATAAGAGGAGTATGTTTATGTACACTTAGGGGCTGTTCCTCTGATTGTGTTTTCATATGTTTGTTGTGACATAAAGAGAAAGAAAAATGGATATCTCTGTGTTTCTCAAATGACCCCTTCACCTGCTTGATAACCCCCACATCAGCAATTTGAAATCAAGCGTCTCTATCCCCGTGGCTATCTTTAATCAAATATTGACGAAGATGTCATTGGGATGATGAAATAGGTCTCATACTGAGTTTATGATAACCACTAACAATGTGTTGCCTTTCATCCAAATAAACAAAGCCACACACTGTGCACACAGCATAAATAGGCAAAGTGCACAGTTATATGTACACAGGTAGAACTGTACTGTTCACAGTACAGTAGAATAATTGTTATCTAAATATGTGTGTGTGTTTGTGCATGGAGTGATATATACTATAGGACTGTCCACAGTAAGGGACCACCTATTATTTATTTCATTTTCAGTCAAAACAGCCATTAAGTGCAAGTTTTTCATTTCTTTAGGAGGTATTTCCAAAAAGAAGAGCTATAAAGTAATTCACTTGCACAAGAAAAGGTAAAAAAAAATGAAGCTTCCAAATCTGGAAAGTCCTAACAATCGTGCAGGACCTGGCTGACCAGCAAAACCGTCACCATCAGATAAACAGTATCTAAAGAACATCAAGCTCCACTCCTGCCTCAGATCTGATAACATCCACAGGTCCTTCCTCTGTAAGATGAGTCAACGCTATGAGTCTGAAAGGATGTGTAGCTGTCAAGAAGTCCCTACTGAGAAAAGGAAACAAAAAGAAAAGAAAAGAAAATTTGGAAGTGAAGCAAAGAAGCTGCTGGTGTTCTCACTGACCACCTCAGAGTCCAGACCCCAACATTACTGAATATGTTTGGAATTATTTGGACTGTAAGAAACAGAAAAATGCAACTTCTGAAAAAAAAACACTGCAGACACTGCAGAACTGAAAGCACGTCTCCTGACCAGAATGGAAGCTGTAATAAATATAAAGAGTGAACACTGTAACGCAGTGTCATTTTCAGTGAGATAGACGTTTTCTGCTTTTTTTCTGACCCTGAAAAATGAATAGCTTCTACTTCTACTGCCAGGCTGTTTGACTGAGTATGAAATAAATGAGTGGTGTTTTCTTGCATGTGCTATACATGGAACATATGAATGGTACATCTAAACTAACAGCTAGTTAATTCCCTTTGACTTTCTATTGTCCTTTAATCAATAGATGTTAAGTTAGTACATTCTAGGCATTACCGCAATCAATGACCTCAATATTTTGCCGCATTACTTAAACCCAAGCTGTGCTTTGGCTGCGAGCCACTGATTTTTCAGATGTTAATTATACTGTATTATGAGATGTTTAAAGGTAAACACGACATCAGTTCCGATGTTTAACTTAAAAGCGACAATGAAAACAAACAGCTGAATGAAAGCACCATAACTGTGGTGCACTTTTTTGTTTACTTGCTTCTGAAGTTCCTTTAGTTCTTTGCATTCTTTTCATGTCTTTTCTTTCAACATTTGGAGTTTCTGCAGTTTCACCTTTTTTTTCCCATCTGTTCAACTGTACCTGTACCTTCTCCCCTGCCTTTGTTTTCAAATCCGAGAAGCCGGCAACACCAGATTAGTTGACTGTGATGTTATTGCACTACCCGCCTCTGCATAATGCATTTTAGTTTTATCTAGGCATAAACTCTCCCTCTCTGTTTCTCTTTCCCTCCTCTCTCTCTTTGTCTTATGTCTTATTGAGGCTGCTCAGAGCGACTGTTGCTCCTCACAGTAACAGTCAACCACAAATCCTCCTGTGAAATTGGAGAAGTGCTTTGTTGAAAAATGACAATGTATGCAATTTTCCACTTTCCTCAGGTAATATCGATGAGCCAAGACATACCTTTGTAGTCCACATTTTTCTTCTTTAGTTTAATGTATGGAGGTATGAGGCTCCATATTATAAACATGATAACATTAAAATAATATGGATTTGAAAATTCAAGTGTAGCAGTTATTCATAAATAGAAACAACGTAATGGCAAATGTAATCTGTAGTGTCCATATGCCAACTCCATGTGAGTTCATTTGTGAAGGAAGTCATACTGTGTCCTAAACGTCATCTAAAAGCCTCCACAGCCTTAATTAAAGACCTGGACATGATTTGAGCTGGTTTGAAGCTATGATAACATAATTTGGCTCAATCAGTGTTTTACTGAATTAAATCAGATGGAATTTCACAAATGTATGGCTGGGAGGATCAAGGAGAAATCTGGAACTGGTTTTCTTCCCATCAGGTCAAAAGATCTCAACATTTATTTGATATAGTTGATATAGTTATGTTTCCTGTATTTTCGCTTATTTGTATTTTTTCTAACATGTTATAGGTTTGTTCCTCACAGTACACACTTACTGCCCAGACAAAAGGCTGTAAATAATTTCCCTAAGTGTCTAAGACTTTTACACATTTGCTGCATATATGACTTGCAATTCCAACAAGAAAGAGAGAGGTATTGAAAACGAGTTTATTCCAGAAGGACATGATAAGAATTGGGTAATATTTACTTATAGCAATGCTATAATCAGTCAATGAAACCTGATAACGGTATGTCTTGTGATGGACTGGTGGCCTGTCCAGGGTGTTTCCTTCCCTCTGCCCAATGAGCGCTGGAAGAGGCTCCAGCACTTCCCATGACTCAGAAGGATAAGTGGCGTAGAAGATGAATAAATGAATGAATGTACAATGGAATTATGGTGTTTATGGCAACCAAGTATGCATGATGCCGTGAAAAAATAAAAAGGTCTCAATATTCAGCAACACGTGCTGGTATTAAAAGACATTTTGGAAGAAGTAAGTAAGTAAAAAAAGACACCTCACCCTGGAAAGCGTTACAAAGCCATTTGTAACACCGAAATCCGGTACCAAACTCAGCAGCAATATCTGAAGGGGATGCTGTTGTCGTCTGTTGTCCTCCATCTAAGGCAATATGTCTGCATGTCCACCATGTTGAGGAAGCAAAGATCTCCTTCCCATTATTAAATCAGCCATAACATCCTTATTACCAAACCGATGTTCCTCTCATTAGTTTTGTACCGTCTTCAGACATAGCTTGTTCTAGGTTGTGTGGATTTGTAGATTCCTGTTTCATAACATCAGGAAAAGTATTCAGTCTGCACCTGATGTTAAAAACCAAGTTTAGCGCAAGTTCTGGTAGTCACGCACATCAGCAAATGTGTGAATTGCTTCTAATCTTGTTGCACGTAAACATGCAATAAACCCCCCCAAAACACAAGAAGATGGTGACAATCTAATGTACAGGTTAAAGAATGCTGTACCTACAGTGCTTACTCAGCATTAGCAGTACTTCACATCAACTTAAGATCTCCTGTAAATTAGATTCAGCTAACTAGGCTTCATATAAAACCAGCAGTGTGCATCACCAACCAAACACATGGTGAAATCTATGCATAAACATCACACAAACATAAGTGTCTATCGCTGCATTCTATCGATTATGTAATCCCATCCCCCTTGCAATATTCCTAAAATTGAGATGAACCTTTTTTAAACTGGGAAAAGCTTTTCAACTCATTAAACATAAAAAGGACATCAGGAGAAGGCACTCTACATAAATGCTGTGCATAATCGTCTATGCATGTTTTACCCATCTGTGTGTTTCATATGTGCAGTTATTAATTTCTGCAAAGTGTACGATTTGGCTAAGGACGAATAAACAGTGCTGTTGTCTTAATGCCCTGTTGCTTTTAAAAAACAAGTAAACACTGGCACCAGTAGCTTGAGCACAGTCCTGCAGAGTGCCTGTGTGGGCATTTCTAATTGCAGTTCTGTTTTTGTTTACACAGTTGTCATTCATCTCTGTGTATCGATTAAGTCCCGTAAGACCAATCAAATTAAGTGCTCTGGAACTCTAAAACTTTAATGCCATAAGTGCTGAAAAAAAAAAAATCATCATCTCGGCACAACTTCTGCAAAGGTTCCCTTTTAGAAAAGCCACATCTTCTCCAAGAAGCAGTCAATCAAAATATCCAAACCATTTGTCGGAGCCGGCGCCTGTTCAGCTGGAAGAGGAAACCTTTCCTTTGGCTAAACCCAATAAGTCTGCTTGTGCCCTCCTCGCTTAGCTCTACCCGCACACCCCCCCCACACCCTTTATATTCCTTCCCCCCTCTTACAAGTGAGCAAGTGAGGGAGCAAATGAGCGAGTGGCAACAGCTTTCGGATTAATTGTCATTTCATTATCTCAAGGAGAGCTCAGCCGTGACCAAACTCACACAGAGCAATTTAGCACTCCGCCAGTCCCGCTGGCCGCTCCCTGAGGGGAGGGAGGTGTGGGGAGTGTGTGTGTGTGTGTGTGTGTGTGTGTGTGTGTGTGTGTGTGTGTGNTGTGTGTGTGTGTGTGTGTGTGTGTGTGTGTGTGTGTGTGTGTGTGTGTGTGTGTGTATGTGTGTCTCCACACTTGTGTGTTTTCTTTTAAGCGTCCCTTCTAAGTCCATATACGTTGTGGAGCATTGTACGCAACCGTCCAATTAAAAATGGCAAGTCATTTTCTTTCGGTGGCCCAACATGTCAGTTAAGTGCAGACTGGAAAGGAATTGATTCTATAATCGGGCCGAAAGCAATGAACTCTCTCTTCCTCTCCTCTTGGACGACCGTAAGTAACAAGAGTGATGTTGTATCAGCTCCATCAGAGCTCAATGGACCAAGATAAAACATGATTGTTCATTACTATGCTGCGATTCCATACACTAAACTTCACTGAGAGGACTGTGAACAAAGCTCACAATACCACACGGGGACTGAACTGTTCATGCTTTGTCCCCTTCTTTTGCAGAAACTGTTGGACAAGCAAAAGTTCTATTTAGTATAGCAGTTGAGCAATATGACAATACAGTGCTGTTGTCATGGTCAGTTATGTCACAACATGCTTTTCTGAGCAGATCGTTGATATTGTCAGTGCACTGTGCATGTTAAAGGACACCGACCAGCTGCATGTTTTATTACAAAGAGAGTCAAATTGGCCCTGTTTAATTGCATGTAGTACAGCACATTGAATAAACATCACTATACTCAAATTTAAGGTATTTTACACCATGTTTTCAGAGTCATGTCACAGTCTGCCTACATTTACAATCCACATCGGCCAAAAGTTTCGGACCACATTTCAACGCAGTATTTGATGATGAAATATTTATTGCACTCCAAGACAGCAGTACATTTAACAATTCTAGACTTCTATGATAGAAGTTTTACTCATTTTACTGCATTCATAACCCTAAGGAATTAAATGCTATGTAAATGCACGGCCAAATGTATGTGGACACCATAAGCTTGTTTGAAAACTCATTCCAAAAGCATGAACAGTAATAATAGATTTGGTCCCTCTTTTTGGCTTATAACAGGCTCCACTCCTCTGGGAATGTTTTCCACAGGATTCTGGAGAGTATCTGTGGAAATTCGTGCCCATTCATTCAAAAGAGCATCAGACACTTGTTGGATGAGAAGGCCCGGCTCACAATTTGTGAGCATTTTATTCACAATAAAAAACGCTCACAAGACGTTCCAGTTCATCCCAAAGGTGTCCAGTGGGCTTAAATTCAGGACTCTGTGCAGTCTACTGGAGTCCTTCTACAGCAAGCTTGTCTTTGTGGACCTTGCTGTCTCCATATGGTCTGCACGGTCATGCCAGAGGAGAAAAGGGCCTTCCCCAAACTGTTGGTTTTCCAACAAATTTGAAAGCATGTGATTGTCTACAATGTCTGTCTGCTGAACCAGTAACATAAATGCTTCACTGGAACTAAGGAGCCCAAGCCCGGTAAAACAGCCCCAGACATTTATCCATCCTTCACCAAAGTTTGCCTTTGGCACAATTCATTCTGGTTAAGTAGTGCTCCCTGGCATCTGCCAAACCCAGATTCCTCCATCAGACTGGCAGATGGTCATCTTTCCTGAGAGCAGATTTCCACAGCGCTGGAGTCCAGTAGAGGCATGCTTTACGCCACTCCAGCCGACATTTGGAATTACACCTAGTAATCTTAGGCTTGGAACTCTTCAACCAATTTCATGAAGTTCATGGCGCACCTTTCAGGTGATGAGGCTGCTTCCAGAGACAGCTTTGAATGCTGGCTGAGCTGTTGTTACTGCTAGGTGCTTTTATTTCACAGTAATAGCACATACAGTGGACCAGGACAGGAATTTCGCAAATTAACATGTAGCAAAAGTGGCATTCTATGACAGCCACTGAGCTCTTTAGTATGGCCCATTCTACTGTCCATGTTCATCTGTGATTATTGCATGGCTATGTGCTTGATTTTATGCATCTGAATGTGGATGAAACACCTAAACTAAGCCATTAGGAGGGGTGTCCAAATATGCTTTTGGTCATATTGTGGATTCCTCCTGAATGCTAATCATGGTATATTAGGTTCCAGTTGCTGCATTTTGTACAGATTAGTATATCATTATCAGCATCGACATGAAAAGCATTGAGTATCAGCATGAGCCCACAGTTCCCATATCAGTGCATCCCTACTTACCCACTAGCAGCACTAGTTATTAGCATGGACTGGAGTCAACTGCACACACAATCTTTCCTAACAGTGGGAACTTTCATGCACATACAAAACAAATATAATTTGAACTTAATAACAAACAGTTAACAACAGTTGTGCATTACAGTTAGTAATTAGTTAGTTGTGCAACCTTACGAGAGTGAGAGGAAGAGAGTAAGAAAGAACACTTTTGTGAGCATAACATATTCATGTACTTGCTCTGACCATTACAAGGCTGTTACAAATAAGAAGCAGCATTTGGATTGCTTTCCCAATAAGATTTAACATAGTCTTGCTTGATTTATGAGAAACATGATTCATGGACTCGCTCTGTTGTGAGTCGAATCTTCAATTTTCCTAAACATGTGTTTTGTTTAGTGTGTGTGTGTGTGTGTGTGTGTGTGTGTGTGTGTGTGTGTGTGTGTGTGTGTGTGTGTCTGTGTCTGTGTGTCGGTTGGCTGGCTGATCTGCTCCGCAGCACGTGGCCGTGATTGCTGTGTGTTTGAGTTGTGCTTTGCTCTTTCCTCGCTCCATCCAAATCGCATGCTGTGGCGTGTTTGAGTCCACGCAGGCCAGACGGCTGGCTCCTGTGTGCAGAACAGACCCGCTGCTTCAAACGCCCCCCAACACCCACACACACACACACAAGGAGAACTCAGAGAAACCTACAAGGACTAATCATAAGGAATCCCATTTATTAAATTAATTATTGCTATGGCAGCTAATTGCTTTCCCTGAGAATTCTCCTCATTATCCACAGCCCAAGCAGGGCTGAATTTTCTGATCATTGTTTTACCCTTTATCATGCTTTCTCTTACCTTAGCTGTGCAGGTCTTCTATTAAAGTTCTGCTACTGTTTGACAGGTACATGGAACTTCTCTACTGAGTTGCCAGTTTTTAGATGCCTGCTTTTCAGTGTTGGGGGTAATGCTGTATAAAGTAAACTGTGGCTTATTTAGTCCTGATTTTATGCTAAATTAGAGAAAGATAACTTTTGAACATTGTAACCCAAGTCTTATGTAATCTCCCTTAGTGCTGTCCCCAAAATATGATTGATTTCTTTAGTCTAATAAAATATGTGCCATGCATGTTATTGATAATGTTTTATGACATTACTTAAGCAAGACAGCTGAAGTTCAGTATTACTGTAAACCAAAACAAAATATGCATATGCCTGGCTTTACTGTGTCCGGTCCATTTTATGACTGTTGCATGTGAACGTTATGTACATGATCCAAACTTTTTTTTAGAAATAAATAATTCACTAGTCGAATACCAGTCAAATACTCCAACTTATTGTCGACTTTGTCCCCTCTATGCAATCCCTGGGCATAAAGAATGAATGTAACATCAAGAAATGACTTCCAAAATAACCTTGGACGCTTCTTTTATTTCATCTCCTTTCTTATGGAAGATGGTAACGATTCTTGATCACCAAAATGAGAAACTTTGTTCATATTTGTACTCCACAGCCTAATCAATTGTTGCATGGCAGTAAAGTATCTTGAAGTACTAGAATTAATCACAACAAATACCAAAAATATTTCTGAAATGAAATGCTGCAAAAATGTAAAACAAAAGTAAAAACAGTAAGAAATATACAAAATTGCCAGGGAATAACTGTATATTTACGATTAACAATTGCAGAGCATATATTCTGTATTGTAAAATATTTACCACCTAATAACCTAATAATTTATGTCTCTGCTGGAAAATGACTGTAAATTGCATTGTGTGGTATGTTACTGCTCTAAATGCCTTATCCTTTACGGAATAATCCCATAAAATAACAAACCAGTGTTTTAGTGTGCAATAAATACGTGGATTTACAGCACTTTTTAACAGTGTACTGTGCAGAAGTCTTAGTCTTAAAATGATTTCTCTTGGTAGTTTTTGCCTGTAAAATTCCTTATAACATTTTACCACAAAATCATTGGGAAACACGTAGAAATTGTGAATGAAAGTAGGAATATGAATGTAAGTGTAAATGTTTTTGTGTTTTTGTGTCCAAAAAAAGATTCTCATTTTTCTCTCCTCTCAACCTCCCACAGGCATTTGGGATTGGTCTCTCCTCACAAGAGATTTACCATTTCTAATATTTCTTTACGCCGGAGTGACACACGTCAGTGTTAAATTAGAGCAGCTCTGAGGTTCTGCAGTATTCCCAGAGAAGTGTCCGACTCTGTGCAGTTGTGCACGACTGCCCTGCTGAACAGGGCCACGAGTCTGTGTTTATTTGCTATGCCTTCTAAACATCATAATCAGCTAGACTGGGACTGAATTTTTATGTAAATTGCACGTAAGCCGATTAAGCAAGGCAGTGGCATTGCAAACATTACTTATTTTACGGACCTCCAATTTTCCAGGCAGATGAGATAAAGGCGGAATAACATTATGTCAGTAATCATCCTGCTGCATTATTATGGCATTATAAAGACATTTCTCATGTCACACAAGGTAAATAGCTTCCCATACTGAGATTCTATGAGCCCTTACTGTGAATGATGACAGAACGTCCATGAGATGTCTGCATGACTCATGTGAGCTACGGGCTCCCTGTAACTCACTGTATTATTCATACCTAGCACAGTGCTGTGTTATGAGCACCATAGAATGCGTTTATTCAGTATTTTAAATTGTTCTCTGACGTCTCAATAGAAGGTAGGTGACTTTGGTCGGGTTGAAAAATGCCCACTCCTGTTTACACCCTATGATTTGGCCCTAGAATGAAACAAGCCATTTTCCCTTCATGAAAATGTCAATGAGCTCCGCTCTGATTTGCTGGTTTACAGGGAGAGACTGTAACGATCACACAGTTGAGTAATATAATTTACCTTTGTGTAAATAAGCTGGGTTGACTATTTACTTAGCTGTGCTAGTTACCTGAGGCCGTAATTTAAGATGATATGCTTTAACCGGCAAAATCTGAATAAAATCATCCAGGTTGCTGTTGGGGTTGTGATACTAATAAAAGTGGAGGTGCTCTTCTCTTCGGTCTCTTCAGAGTCAAATGCTGAGCAAAGCTACCCAATATTGCCCAAGGTTCGAAAAATTGTCCAGAGTGAAATGTGCAGAGCAAACTAAGAATTCCATGTTAAGCAGTGCTGCAGTTACATTCTGGCACCTGTACAAGCTGTAGCATTTAAGGTGCACCAGAACATTCGATTAAGACGCTGGTGTATAGGAGCAAGTTTGGTTTCTTGTAAAGGGTATGCAAAGTACTGACATACCATATAAATCCTGAAACGGTACATTTCTCCACATAGTCTGCCATTGTTGTTGCTGTTGCTCTCTTGTCATAAGTCACTTTTGGGGGCGTCACTATTTTGGAATCTTGCCATTTTACCACCTTCTGCAAATGCTGAATTTGTTGTTGACGGAGGATCAACTGTGTTTGAGGTTCACGGTATGGCAGTCCTATTGTACTGACATCTCATTATTAAACAATACCTTATTAATTAAGGCATTATTCTCAGATCTATGGCACCCTAATACAGATTTCTGTTTAAATCATAATTTAATATGTTAAAGGAAAAAAGTTACCCAGTGCCACCTGGCCTTGTTTGCAAAGCTAATTGCCCCCTTAGTCAACCAAATTTAGTTAGACGCATCTAAACATCACTTTGGGCATGTTAGACATTTCCAGTAATGTAAAGTAGTGTAAAAGGTCTCAGCAAGCAGGATAATATGCTAAAATCACAAGAAATTCTGGAAGAGATGAGAGCGAGATCAGCACTGAGAGGGTTACAAAGCCCTTTCCAAGACTCTAGGACTCCAGCGAACCACAAATCAGAGCCATTATCTCCAAATCTAGAAAAACGGGTGGTGAAGCTTCTCAGAGGTGCATGACTTGCTGAAATTCTTCCAAGAGCACAACAATGAGATTTGTTCCAGGAAAGTCATAAACTGAACCTAGATAAAATCAGGAGAGGGCATATACTTTTTCACAAGACTGCTTTCTAAATAGCAGTGGATTTGAAATAAAGCTAATATAGATAAGCAAAATAAAGGGACAGTCATTGTATAAACCCAAACCTTTTGGCCCTTATGGCACCTGAAACTTGCAGACCGACTTACTTGCAGTCATTATTGCATCAACTCTTTTAAATTCTGGACTCTAACACCACAAACAGGCTTCCGTTCCGCTGAGGTTACTGCACCAGAGGCGAAATCCTTGCCTCTGTATTAATGGACCATGTTGAGGAAAGCACACTTATTTTTGTGTGCCGTGAAATGCATAGAAATATATTCCTTGTTTACAAGCAGGCACACAATTCTTGTCATTGCCCAAGTTATTGAAGCTCACTTTCAGATCTGAACTGTGCTCACAGGTGTCATTGGGCACATTATACTCTGTTAAAAACAAAGGTTCATAAATGGTTCTTGGAACCATGGTTCTAGGAACCACCTCTAATTGGTGTACTACTAGCCCAAATCATCACATGTTGATAAAGTTTTATTTTAAATGTAGCTAGTGCACTAAAAGTGTGTGAGGGAATGTGTTTATCTGTGTGTCTGCCCTGGGATGAAATGGCAACCTGTCCAGGGTGTTTCCTGCCTTTCACGCATTGAACGCTGGGATAGGCTCCAGCACCCCCCGGCGACCGGGATAAAAGAAAGATAAAGCGGTTTAGAAGAGTGAGTGAGTGAGTGAGTGAGTGGAACACCATAGAAAGTCTGAAAAAAGTTAGAGTATGTGATTTGACTGGTCTATGCCTCACTCAGGCACAAATGGGTGAAAGAGAGATTCTGAGCATAAAAACATGGCAGACTGGCAGAACTTTGATTATGATGGCAACACCCCAGAAATGCACCCGTCATGACTTGATCTTTACATTCAAAGGTTCTTTAGGGTACCAAAATTGGCTCTTGATATGAAACCACTCTGAAGAGCATTTCTCCACCTTCATGAGCATTGCAAGTTTGTATTTAACCAAATCCTTGACTCCGTGTTTGATTAAAGTTTACACAGCCAGCTGTTAGATTTCGATGGGGAATGTTGCAAAACACATTGCCTTAAAGTATTATATAATATGTATATATGTATATATGTAATATATAAGTTTGTATTTAATGAGCAATGACGATTTTATATTAAAGAATGTATTTCTTTTATTAAATCAAATCATGGTGATGGTGAACAAAATACTCACCTCTATTAAAAATAAAGGTGCTAAATGTTCTTTGAACCAAAGCCATAGCAGAACCTCTTTGGTTTCCCTAAAGAACCTTTCAGTGGGTCATATTTAAAGAGCAATTGTTTGTAATTAAGGTTTGTGATTAAACCTTTTTAGATGTAAATTTCCTCCACCCAATATCAAGGTTCTGTTGCAATTAAGTTATTGTCTCTAGAGCAGTGGATCTGAGAACCATTTAGAACCTTTAATACAACAATCTTTAGTGTTCTTCAGTAAATACAGCGGAACCATGGCCACTCAAAGAACCATGCACATGCCTAAATGGATCTTTGCATGATGAAATGGTCCGTCAGATTGATGGATAATATGTTGTAATATGGTGGTTCTGTGTACAACTCTTTTGTTCTATGTAGCACTAAAAAGGATTCTGCTGTTGATATAATGTCAAGCTTGTACCAATAAAAAAAACCCTTGTTGGTGCTGTATACAGCCATTTTCAACAAGGTTGAGCTCTTCGTCTTTACCGAAGAAGCCTTGAAGAACCATCATTTCTACTAGTGTAAAAAGAAAAGGTGCTATAGATGAGTGATTCCATAGAAGACTTCCAGAAGAAGGCAGTGTGAGGGTGCTAAGCCAGTTCAAGAGCTGGTCTTACGTTCTTTGCACTCGTACTTCTCCTTTCCAGAGATGGAACCATCTAATGTTCTTTAGGGAACCAAAAGTGTATTCTTCTATGGCATCACTCTTAAACAGCACTCCCCTTCACCCCGTCATCATCCTCACTGCTCCTCTCTATCCTTCCCAGTGCCTCTAAAATAGAGCAACAGTTCTTTTGTTATCCAAAGCTCTTTTTTGTTCCCCTTTTTTACCTTCTTCATTTTCTTATTTTCCTGTTTTCCCTGAATGACAGTGGAAGCCAGGATGACACAGAGTGAGGAGCAGCACAGAGAGTCTACTCAGAGAGAGAGAGCGAGAGAGAGAGGCAGAGAAAGTTTATAAGGCGCAGTTTAGCAGGAAATGTAAGAAAGAAGCCGGGGAATCTGTGGTGACCAGCTGCAAGAGAGGAGATAGCAGAGAGAGGCTTTTAATTCTCAATCCCCACAGAGCCTTTGAAAATTACCAATCTTCTTATCACAGACGCAGGGCTGCTTATGCAAATTGTTGTGGAGTGGAACGTTTAAACGGAAAATTACTCGACAGCAGTTTTTTTGCTCCCCCCTCCGCTTTCTCTCTCTCTTTCTCTCTCTTGCTTGCGTTCCCTCTCCCTCCCTCTCTCTCTTTCTCCTTCCCTCTCTCTCTCCCTGCCTCTCTCTCTCTCGCTCTCTCTCTCTCTTTCCACATAGAAAGCCTGTTTCCAGTCTCAGATAAGAAGATGAATTGCTCTCCGTGCTTTGAAGCGCGTCAGGATTTAAAGACTCCAGCCCAGCTCTGGTCTAGCACTGCCGCTCTCACTGGCTTTGTAGCGAAAAAACGAGAGGGGAAAAAAAGAGAGAAAAAGAAAAGCATTTCAAAACATCATAGATTCAGTGCTCCCTCTCTGCTCCCAAACACGGCTCGCTGCCTGCGGAGTCAAGTAGAAAAATATATATTTAAATAAGTCTGCCTGGCTCCTCAAATGTATTTACTCCAATTTTATATTCGCATGTTTGTAGTCGGATGTTGAATCTTCTCAGTTCGGGCTTAATTTAAAAACATGACAAAATAAAGCAAAGTGATGGGTCCTGGGGGATGATGGGGCAGGGAGGTGGGGTGATGGGGCAGAGAGGGGTTTGTTTGAAGAACTTAATGGCTAAATAACACTTGTGGCATTCTCTTCAAAAATGAAATATCCATCACTTTTGGGCATATAAGGGAGGACACAGTTCTTCGCCGCCTGAGGAAATAGCATTTTTGAAGTTAGGTTCACTCATACTCAAATTAAGGAATGACATTAATACCAGATTTGTAACGAAGGATTGTGGTGTTGCAACAAACAGCAACTAAAGTTTTTTGTTATTATGATGACAAAAGTTATGTTCCGGCATTTTTGGAATGTGAGTTGCTTAGTTATAAAAGTTTGAATGAGCACCTTTGTTTCCTTGAAATGAGTGCTCAGCATATTCTACACAGCATCTTCTTTCTTCAAACATTAGGGGAATCATAGTCTTTTTAATACTAAAGTTATTTATTTATTTATTTATTTATTTATTTATTTAAGTTGCAATAACTTACCCCATTAAATGCCAGGGATCTAGAGACAGGTCTAGGCTTCCGTTCTTAACCTAATTATTTAGGTGAGGCCAGTGTTTCCCTGAGTTTTCCCTGAGAGTTTTAGGGCCATTTTTTGCCATTTGTGTTTGCACACAGAGGAATTTGTCTTCCCTGTTTAACTAAAGTAAACCCACATACACACACACTAGTGAAGACACACACTAGGGGAGCGGTGGGGTAAGTTAGGGGTTATGTGCCTTGCTCAAGCGCACTTCAGTCGTTACAGTCGGTTCAGGGAATCAAACCTCCCTAACCTTCCCTATCCTCCAACTGCCCTAATGTTATTCTTAACATTGCCACTCTGCAGCATTGTTCTCCATGAAGGTACTGAATAATAAGCGTTGGGATGCCATAAGCCTGTGATTATTGTAGAATTCTGGAGTTAATGCAGGTTTCAAAGAAGTCCAGGTATGCACAAACTTTTGATGAGTAGAGCCGGTTGAGGTTCACACTGGACACAAAGCGTTTCTGTATCAAATTAAAGAAGACCTGTTATGCTCATTTTCACTGTTCATGCTTGTATTTTGGGGTCTGCTAGAACAGATTTACATGCTTTAATGTTCCCAAAACACAACATTTTTCTCATACTGTAAATCTGTATTCATTGTGCTCTGATTGGTCAGCTCTTTCACTGTGTTCGAATTGGTCAGCTGCCAGAGCGGTTCTGCTGTATCAGTTTGAGTCAGAGTCTGTTCATAAAAGTCAGGTTAAACAAGTTAGACCTGATCCACCTTCACAAGCTAGACTGGAACAGGGAGTGGTAAGGTTTTACTGTTTTAGCTTTATGTGCGTTATGTGAGGATGTGTCAAGTTTGCTGGTAGGCGAGTAATAAAGATTGTGTTTCTGGATGATGTCAGCTTGTAACAGAGAAAAGGGCTGGAATTCCAGCAAGGGGGAATTTCAGGCAGCTGAGAACAGTGGTTTCTGTGGGAGAGAGTTTCTCCCTCTGGCATGTACTTTCGTTCTTTACAACTTTGCAGACCTTTTACATGCACCGAAGGCAACACACTAAAGGAAAAGGTAGTGCCAAAAAGCTTAATAGGTCCCCCTTAAGAGAATCACTTTTTGATTGTGACTTTGTCCTAAAGAAATGTGGACCTTCCATGGTCGCTATAGAAGGCTGTTAGACCGTGTTAATCTTTTTGCATTCTTCACCGTCCAAACTCCTCTCTTCTGTCTGTCCATAACAGAGGCAGCTGAGAAAGAGGAAATGCTATCTGCTGATTGCTGGGGTCCTCATTCTGACTCTCCTGATCATCATCATCGCTTTGTCTGCCAGAAAATGAGAGAAAGCCTTTAGGTAAGCCATTCACCTGCATGTGTTTTTCATAGGGGTATGAAAACCACTAATTTAACTAAGGAGATCATTTTTACTTTTTCATTTAACTTTAGTTTCCTCTGTTAAATGAGTAGGTGATGGTTCGTAATAACAAGCAAACTAATCTAATTGTTGATATGTTATGATCATACAAATGTTGCCGTCATTTGCATTATAAGTCGTTTACTAAGTACATACAAATCAGTAAATGCACTGTAAATGACTTTTTATGCTTAAATCATATTTGTTTAATTAATATAATATATTTATTTATTAATGTAATACTTTGAAAAAGGCATATAAACACTTTGTAGTTTATGTCTCAGCAGTGATTCTTTCTATTTGTACAAAACACTATATAACTCGAGAATAAATGCAAATAGGCAGAAATATAGTATAAGTTAGATTAAAGAGTGAAATTTGGTTCCAGGCCTCACATCAGTGCTCCCAGCCATTGCATGGATTTGTTCAATTCCATCAGCAGCACACCTAACTGATATTTGATGGATTATTGATGCAGTTAATACTGTGCTGCCACTAGACGAGGTTTGGAAATGGTTAAATGAACACTTGCGCAAACATAAAATCATCACATCCTGCACTGATATTGATATTTGTATGTATTGTAAAGTGTTTTTTGTAGTAAATAAACGCTCCATGGTTTTAAAAATGTATATATTAACCCCTTATGATAAATAATAATGATCAATCATGCGTTTTGGAGAATGGAATACTGATTATGTTACACGTATATCATTAATGAGTTCTGTGTATCAAATAATTGAATAATAATTAACCTTAAGCTATATACTGTATTGATTACTCATCAGTTAAATATTTAACATATTTCATTTGCATTTATGTGCTTTGTAACTGTAAAGTCTTTGTCAGCGCTTAGAATGATGATTTGGTTCTACAGACCACAGGTGGATGGTTAGTGTTTGTCAGAACAAACCCAGTTTTTAAAGTTAGTCAGATAACAGTAGATTTGGAAGGGAGCACTTTATAAATATTGAATTGTTTTGTATGATACTAAGCTTGGTTGGTCTGGGTGGAGTCTTCATATTCCAGTGAACATGCTTGACTGATGGTCCTTCTTCACTGAGTCCTGTGGAAAGGCCAACAAAATTTGCCACAAACCAAATGCGTTTTTGTTTGTAGCGTGATATAAAATACGGCATTATGGACATTAATTTAATTTGATATAAAATGTAAAATAAGCACACCTTTCTTCTATCATTCTCACACCTTGCGTCTATCAAACTTGAATAATTTGCATTTTTCAGTGTCAAAAACCAAGTTTCATTCCTGACGGTTGATTCCTTCTGGGTGCAACTATTTTTGTGATGATAAGTGTATGTATATTAATATATATTTAGAATTTACAACCATTTGCCAATTTCAGACAGAGGAGTTTGTCTACTGCTTTTAATCCATCCATGAAATGAACCACCCGCATACACACACTAGTGAACACACACACACTAGGGGGCAGTGAGCACACTTCCCAGGGGAGCAGTTGGGGGTTAGGTGCCTTACCCAAAGGCACTTCAGTCATGTCCTGTTGGTTCAGGGATTCGAACCGGCGACCCTCTGTTTACAAGGCCTCTGGTTACCTAACCTCCAGCCCACGACTATAGGTGTATATAGAGTGCAGTACATACAGTCTTGTAGCCAAGTTTAGTTATAGCTTTCTGCATTCTGCCTGAGAGCCTCTGGTTGTGTGTTTGTAGTGGACAAAAGAGAGCCACTCTTCCTCTGTTCCTTTTCCTTTCACTTTCATATATTCAAAACATCTCTACATGAGCAGCAGTTCAGCTCGTTATTGCTTAGACGTTATCTGTAACTTACTAAAACAAACATATCACAAGTATTTAGCAGAATCCATGTTCCTTTAAACGCCTCATTTATTGCATGTAGCACTTTAGGTAGGTTTGTTTTTTCTAGTCTAATAAGCATTATACTAAAAGTCACCAACTTTTCACCGTCTCTGACAGAAATCCTGCAATTTCAGATGCAAGTAGCTTTTGCTTACCCCGATTACCACTGCCATGATAATGCTAGTATCTCCCAGCACCCAATGGGATTTTCATTTAGCACTAGGCTAATGGTGTATGTTTACGTCTTATTGATGCTCTGTATATACTATATACGATATATACTGATTATATACAAATATAATGCAAAAACAATACAAAAAACAATATATTGTATACAATATACACTATATGTGAACTGGCAATGAAGCACAGTTTTGTTTGCTGTACCTCCTTTTGTTTGACCGTATCACTTCCATGTTGCCAGAGGAGCTAAAAGGCTTTGTGTTCAGGTGGATCGGTTACATTATCATGGCCTTATATTTCCAGCCTTTTAGAATAAATGTTTGAATTCAGAGTCTGAAATCAATCCTCCCAGTCCACCCAGAGAGCCGGGACATTATCTTTACTTTTATTATATCTAAGATTTCTATTTTCGACGTTAGCCGCTAATTATTCAAAATTAAAAAAAGGCCTGTTTGAAGTCCCACAAAAAGCAGCACAGTTACTTTACATACTGGAATTAAACTTGTGACATTTGTGTAACCTCAGATAGTATATCAGCGTGGCATTAGTCACTGTAAAGCTTTCTTCCAGCCAGAGTGTCTCTGGCTAATATTTCACCCACGTGTAGCATTTCTATTAGAGGAGGTTGACAGTTTTATCAGTTGCATGGATTACCTCCTCATTCATCTGAGAAAGGGCGCTAGGCCAGCCTAAAGTTAAACTGCCTTCGTTCACTTCAACATAGCTTTCAGTCCTCCACAGGCTGCTTCCGCTTATTCTCGTTCACTCGTTCGTTTGCTCGTTCATTTGTTCATTATCTGTGGGTGGGGTGCAGGAGGCTGGTGGGGCGGAGGAGGACTGAGCGTGTTTCCATGAGCTGCTAGAGGAGGGAGATGCTAATCTAAGTGGTTTTGATCTCCTCCCGCAGCCTCCCGCGGGACAGCAGCCTGAGTGACAGTCCGCACTCCTCCAAATATCGATCAGCATGCTCCCTTCTTTCTCTCTCTCTCCAGATAACGTGCACTGCTCATCTCCTTCCTCTCTCCCTCCTTTCCTCCCTCCCTCTCCCTCTCGCTCGCTTTCGCTCTCTCCTCCTCCTCTCTCTCTCTGCTACTTTCACTACATTTTCACCTTTCACTTTAACATTCTCTCTCTGTCTACCTCTTACTATTTCAGTCTCTCTTTCATGTTCATTCTCTCTCTCTCTCTCTCTCTCTCCTCTCTCTGTGTCCTTTTCTCTCTCCTCTCTCTCTGACTCTCTCTCTCTACTCTCCTCGTCTGTCTGTCTCTCTCTCTTTCTGTCTTTTGGGCTCTTTCTTTCTCTTTTGCACTATTTCTGTCTTTCTCTTTCATCCTCTCTCTGTCTCTCTCCTTCCCTCGCTTTTCTCACTCTTTCTCTCTCCATCCTTCTCTCTCTTATTGTCTCTTTTGTTCTCTCTCTTTCTCCATCTCTCTCCTTACTTCTCGTTTTCTCACTTTCTCTTTCCCTTTTTCTCTCTCTCTCATCTTACTCATTATTTCTCTTTCTCTCTCCCTCTTTTCCAACATCTCTCTCCTTACCTNAGATTTCTATTTTCGACGTTAGCCGCTAATTATTCAAAATTAAAAAAAGGCCTGTTTGAAGTCCCACAAAAAGCAGCACAGTTACTTTACATACTGGAATTAAACTTGTGACATTTGTGTAACCTCAGATAGTATATCAGCGTGGCATTAGTCACTGTAAAGCTTTCTTCCAGCCAGAGTGTCTCTGGCTAATATTTCACCCACGTGTAGCATTTCTATTAGAGGAGGTTGACAGTTTTATCAGTTGCATGGATTACCTCCTCATTCATCTGAGAAAGGGCGCTAGGCCAGCCTAAAGTTAAACTGCCTTCGTTCACTTCAACATAGCTTTCAGTCCTCCACAGGCTGCTTCCGCTTATTCTCGTTCACTCGTTCGTTTGCTCGTTCATTTGTTCATTATCTGTGGGTGGGGTGCAGGAGGCTGGTGGGGCGGAGGAGGACTGAGCGTGTTTCCATGAGCTGCTAGAGGAGGGAGATGCTAATCTAAGTGGTTTTGATCTCCTCCCGCAGCCTCCCGCGGGACAGCAGCCTGAGTGACAGTCCGCACTCCTCCAAATATCGATCAGCATGCTCCCTTCTTTCTCTCTCTCTCCAGATAACGTGCACTGCTCATCTCCTTCCTCTCTCCCTCCTTTCCTCCCTCCCTCTCCCTCTCGCTCGCTTTCGCTCTCTCCTCCTCCTCTCTCTCTCTGCTACTTTCACTACATTTTCACCTTTCACTTTAACATTCTCTCTCTGTCTACCTCTTACTATTTCAGTCTCTCTTTCATGTTCATTCTCTCTCTCTCTCTCTCTCTCTCCTCTCTCTGTGTCCTTTTCTCTCTCCTCTCTCTCTGACTCTCTCTCTCTACTCTCCTCGTCTGTCTGTCTCTCTCTCTTTCTGTCTTTTGGGCTCTTTCTTTCTCTTTTGCACTATTTCTGTCTTTCTCTTTCATCCTCTCTCTGTCTCTCTCCTTCCCTCGCTTTTCTCACTCTTTCTCTCTCCATCCTTCTCTCTCTTATTGTCTCTTTTGTTCTCTCTCTTTCTCCATCTCTCTCCTTACTTCTCGTTTTCTCACTTTCTCTTTCCCTTTTTCTCTCTCTCTCATCTTACTCATTATTTCTCTTTCTCTCTCCCTCTTTTCCAACATCTCTCTCCTTACCTCTCTTGTTCTCTCTTTCTCTCCATCATGCTGTCTGTCTCTCCTTATTTCTCTCATTCTCTCTTTCTCTCTCCCTTTCTTTTCATCTCTCTCCTTATCTCTNCTGTCTCTCTGTTCTCTCTTTCTCTCCATCATGCTGTCTGTCTCTCCTTATTTCTCTCATTCTCTCTTTCTCTCTCCCTTTCTTTTCATCTCTCTCCTTATCTCTCTTTCTCTCTTTCTCTCCAGCTCTCTCCTTATCTCTCTCATACTCTCTCTTTCTCTCTCCCTGTCCATCTCTCCTTATCTCTCCCTCGCTCTCTCTCTCTCCCTCTCTCTCCCTCTCCTTAACTCCCCTGTACACCTCCTTGTCTGTGATTTGTGTGAACGTGAAGGGAGATAACATCTTTAATTAACTAGCTCTTAACTTCTATTTGTAAAATGGCATGAAAGAGTGAGTAGAACTTGTTTGAACTTTGGCTGCAGGATCTTGTCTTTCAGTAAGTATCTCATGGTTTCAGGATGTGCAGAGAGAGATTTTGACATGTCACTGACATGCATGTTGATAATAAATGATGAATAACAACTACTTTAGTCTTTATATCAGCTTCGTCTAGTTCTTTTAGTCGTTGCATTTTAGGAACCAGAAAGCTTAAACTCTTAGACAAAGTAACCTTTGATGGAAATAAAGCCTTTACATTATTTGGTGGTTCTTGAAGATTTAAAATAGTTATTCTCATTCGCTCTCCTGACAAAACTGGTTCTTTATCCATTGAAATATGTAATACAATACATACAGTCTAATAGGCTAGTTTAGTTACAGCCTTCTGTCTGGGAGGCTCTGGTTGTATGTTTGTAGCAGACAAAAGAGAGTCACTCTTGCTCTTTACTGTTCTTTTCCTATCACTTTCATATATTCAAAACATCTCTACATGAAGAACAGATACAGCTCATTATTGCTTACACGTTATCTGTAACTTACTATCAGTCCATCGAAGGGTGAGGTGCTGACAAAGTGTGCAGCAACTGAGCTAGATGAGTTAGATGTATCTGATACTATACAGTACTCTGTACAAGTCAGAGACCACCATGCTTTTATTTAATTTCCACTTAAGATGATCATTCACTACATTCACTCATTTCTATGAGATATTTCTGGGAAGATCAGATATAAGATATTTAATAGGAAAAGTGAAGTTTAAATAAATTATCAGTGTAAATGAAACTCTTTAAGAACCGTGCAAGACCTGGTAGACCACCAAGGCTGCCACTAGTGCTTAAAGCATTTGTCTTTGACAGACAGAGGAAAAAAAAGCTCCACAACTCTTTCTGTCCATCTCCTCGCTGTGAGAAAACAACTCAACGCCATGAGGCTGCTCGGATGTGTAGCTTCCAAGAAACCCTTACTGAGAAAATGAAATGGACTGAAATGAGATTTACAGATCAAGCTGCTGGTGCTCTCAGAATAACGGCCAGACCTCAACACCATTGAATGTGTTTGGCATCATTTAGGTTTTGAGAAGCAGTAAATGCAACCAACTTCTGAGACTGAACTTTGGAGGTGTGAAAAAATATTCAAATAAATAAATATTCAATAAATGAAGGGTGGTCTCTGACCTTTGCACAGTACTGTATATTGTAAGTGTTTCTGATAAAATGGCAATTGAGTGCAGATACAGTGTAGGTCCACCTAATAAATTGGTAATTCAGTATGTAGTGCATATGACGTTTCTTATGACTGTAACGTTCTAACATAACCATGTACATGTTTAAATATTAGCCCCACCATCTATTCAATCTAATCACTAGTTGGTCTTCTCTCAGTGCTTGACATGATCGTGTTTGGCGTGCATCCCCCTGGTTATCTTCCCCAGGTACACTCTCTAAGGTCATGGATTACTGGGTTTTGAGATTGGTGGAGCAATGTATACAAAAATCATATTTGCAGTGAAGATGGGATTTCAGTGCAGGCTGTGTGCAGGAAAGGGATGGTGAAGGGGAGGGGTGGCAGAGCAATAATGTCTGGTTCTCTGCCATCACAAACTCTGCTGTAAGCCTGCAAGAGGCAGCCAGCCCGCTGCGTACAGGGAACCGGCTCCAAAACTAGTATGGATTTATAAAGAATTAACAGCTCTGAGTCTGTGTAAACACGGAACGATCGGATCTGCCGTTAGCCTGCCTTATTCGTCCTCTTGTTGTTCTCTGGTGCATGTTTCCCGTCTGCTTCCTAAGTTGCTCGCAGGTTTTTCATCATGGCTGACAGAGGTTTTGTGTTTAGAGGACTGACACCAAGAGGACTTCAAGAATCAAGTCTGTGCCATGAGGGCGGGTGATGTGATGAAAATGACATCACGATACATCACAGTGGAATCATGCGCAAAGTAGTGAAATCACTGTTTTCAATACGTTGTATTTGCTTGCAGATACATTTGTACATTGTCCAACATTCATTATATTCATTTTCCAACATCACTTGAGCAGAGCAGCTGCACTTTACATTGCTGTAAACATTTCATGATAAATGGAACTATAATCCAAAAATAAACTTTATATTATCCTAAAATAATAGAGAATTTATTAATTGAGTAATGTTAAATATACTGTAAATATTCTTCCTGCTGCTGTTAGATTATACAACCAGCGCTGCTCCCAGCACACTTTCCCAAATGCAGTTTAACATTTCATGTGCATTTATTTGAAATTAAGATTTTTTTCAGATTTTTTTATTTTATTATTTATTGTTTACATTGTACTGTCTATTTTTTGTACCTTTTTTTTACCTTGCTATCCCTTCGCTGCTGTAATACTGTGTATTTCCACCCTGTGGGACGAATAAAGGATTATCTTATCTCATCTTAATTACAGTATTATCAGGAATGCTTCATATTCTATTAAAGTGTTGATCTTAAGACAGATAACTTGATAAACTAATATTGTAAGTAGATAATAGATAAATAGATCATTTTATTTTTGTTGTTCCTAGAAATATTCAGTAAAACATGCACATTATTTGGCGGTATCTGTGTACTAATATTAATTTGGCAAGCAAATAAAATTATTGTTGAATAGAAATAACAACAGATTCCACAGCCACATTTCATTTATAAGGCCAACCTATGACATTCAGCCTTTCTTTAATATTTTACATGTTACAAGCTGCCTTTATCCCTTTACAAACAGGCTTTTGTTCTTAATATGGATTTAATATGGTTATGGCATGTCCATGGCATCTGTTCTGATTGGTTCTCCTGTTTTGCCCCTCCTCCATCCCCCTCTGTCCCCCCAAAAAAGAAATAACAATCAATGTCAACTGACCCAACTTTATGAAATCTGGCAAATGCAACCTTTATGATAAATGCCATAAGTCTTTATAAACGTTTATATAGGTTTATATCAGTTGTCATGAAGTGCACATAAAGTGTTGCTAAATTGCCTTTTTATAATTCAGTGCCCCAGCGGTGCTGATGACACTCGCAACACCCTCTGAAAAGCATAATTTATCACAATAATAATAGCATATTGTCTTAATGCCCCTCTCTCTTACTTTGCTATGATATGATCAATAACAGAAGCTGGTATGTGCCATGGGTGGGTGGGGAAATCACTGAAAGAGCGAGAGCAGAAAAAAGAAACTCTAGCTAGAAATAAAGCAAGAGGAAAAAGGGTCTCTGCTCAGAGACAGAGCGGCAGAGGGGAGAACACACAGCCTAATATATCAGTTTAATGAGAGTGGCAATGACAGAAATAACTGGGGAGCCGCTTCGCCTCTCAAATCAATAGCCTGGCGCTTTATGGCGCACTAAATAACGCAATAACTGCGCCCTGACACTTATTCCTGCGAATTATGTTACCAGCGCTGCCCTCACATCTTGTTTACAGAGTCATTTGGGGGGGAGAGATTCTTCAATATGCATGTCAGTGCCATGCGCTAACTGCAGCGTGCAGGGCCGTTAAAATCGGGGGCAATGAGAGACTGGCCCTGGCTCACTCAGTGACTAGGCTGCTAAAAATGAACCCCTAATGGTGTGACAATTGGCTATTGCTCTTTCCAGCTCTAATTCAGTGACCGTGATGTATTTAATACTGTAAGAGTGCCTAAACCCTCTCTATTAGCAGTGCTGTGGTGTTTTACAGGGGCTTTAGGCCTGGTTGAGACTGTTCGTCACAGAAAGAGAGCTCCTAAAATAGATGGTCCATGCTGTACCTCAGCAAATGTTATGCCGTGAAAAGCTGTTTCGTAAAGATGCAAAGTTGTCATAGAACTACAAATGATATGCAGACTGGAGAGTCCAGAGAATGAGCGAGTAAGCAGACAGCAGTAAAGGTGTTAGCAAGCATTACAAGTTTTTATGCATGAACTTTTATGCATGAGGGTGTAAGACACTTGCTAGACAGTATTTATGTTGCTGACAAGGTAGATATTCTTTGTTCTGGGTGATGTATGCAAAGCGCATTACATATAATTGCTCTTTTATCGGGTGAGTGAGTCCAGTTTGGCTAACTTTCTGGTGGGCCAAATTAAAGTCCTTACAGGCCGAAAATGGGCAGCCCTGCTCTACACCATCAATCAGTGGAAAGGAACCATCATAAGACCACTGCTGACCAGATTTACTTTGATGGTGGACCATTCTCAGCACAGCAGTGATCTATGGCAGTGGCAGTGGCATATTGGTATGTGTTGTGCTGGTACACAGCAGGGTTTATCATCTACTACCCTTAAAAATAAAGGTATCAAAAGGAACTTGGTATGATTCCATTGAAGAACCACTTTTGTTCTTGACAGAACATTTCAATCAGCGGTTCTGTAAAGATGTATTTTTATAAATGAGATGCACATTTCTGAAGAACCTTTCTACGTTTTATGGCTTCACCCACATGATACAAACAAAACGGATTAAAACTGGGCAAAACAGTTTTTGCTTCTCATCTGGTATGTTTTAGCAACATTTGTCAGTTTGATGCCAAAATCTCTCCTGATAAAGCAAAATCAAAGAAATGGTGTCCCATTCTCAGGACAGCAGTAATAGTTGTGCCAGCAGCATTTTAGTGGGCCTTTCACTTTAATAGACTATACAGACTACAGACTATAGCTCCATTTCCCTTTAATTTGTTTCATTCATCTCTAGCCATTCATCAGTGCTCAGACCATTGTCAATTTACATTTTAGAAAAGTGTAGATATGTACCATAACTGTACCATATTCTACTGTAGTTGTATTTTTTAAGTTTTATAGACTCCATTCACCTTGTCCTGACTCCAGACTTTGTATTTTATTGATCTGTTTTAAAATGAAAAGGTCATAAAAAGGTATAAATATTGACTTTTGCCCTATGAAAACTTATTAAAGCTACACAGTTCAACCTTAAGACTATTGTTGTACCTTTGAGAATACATTTACATTATTTGTACCTTGATGAACCAAAATATCACTGCACTTTTTCTCTCAGTGTAGCAGTGATAAGGCCTTTGGCAAAAAGAGGCTACCTGCTCATTAGCATTACTAATGTGATGCCTCAGTGCTGTTGTTCATTTGTAAATGTAAATATCTAACAAGGCTGGAAATTCATAGGTTTTTTATTTAGTATTTCAGATGCATCTTAGCATTGCTAAGATTGAAGAAAAGAATAATAAGCGCTTATCTCCTGTGCAGTTGCATGGGGGACAAAATCACAGTGCTTCCAATAATAAAGGTAGCCTCATGCCTCTTTTGTACAGTGATAGGAAACACAGTAGCGCACAGTAGCAATGTTTCTGAATATATCATTTCCAAGAAGCTCACTGATACTGCTGAGACAGACGCAAGTTCCAGTGCAGCATACCTCCACATCCACACCCCTACCATGAATGAGCCACCACCCAAATAATATCTCTTCACTGGTGCTCCTATGGTGGTCCTTTTCCATTGATGGATGGGATAGAGGGGGTGTATCAGTCATGCAGCTACAGTCAGTAGCTATAAAAATTATGAAGTGGACCTATATAGTGGGTGTTTCTGATAAAACGGCTACTGAGACTTGGTACAAGGCAGATGTTCTTAGTAAACTGGCTATTCAATGTAGATACACACATGTAAATACACTAACACTTTACCGGCTCACACAGGCAGATGCTTCTGAACAGAAGGGCGTGTGGCCAACATGCTTCCCCAAGTCTTCCCAGCACAGGCCTGCATGGCTGGGCCAAGTCTCAGTTTGACCCTTATCAAGTCCGAGGCTGACCGCTGAGTGTGGGATTAGCGAGCAGGCATGCGTCTGTGCCAGCCCACACACCTCTCTCTGAACCTGCAGTGTGGGCTGCAGTCAAACTGTGGAGTCAGACGCAGTCACCGAGCGAAAGGACATCTGACAGAAGCAGCCAAAAAAGCACAGGCACGCTTCAGCAGAGCTTTAAGAGAAGACCACCCTGCCTGCTAGTGTTTACCTCCGGGAACCCTCCAGATCCTTTCAACTCTTTTCTCGTCCACTGCTTTTATCTGCTCGCTGTGCACACAAAGAAAAAAAATACAAGCTCTGGGCTGTCCTTGGTGGTAATGTTATTAGGTGGATTTGGTAGGAATTTCTGAATAGAGTCAGTGTATTCAGTGAATTTTATCGTGAAACACAATACTGTATAGAACCAGACTTTCTGTACGGAACAGTTTTTTGCATTTATTTGTTTTTTTTTCAGTGAATTCTAATGCAGTATACAGTGCTGTGTAGAGACAGAGCTTCTCTATAGACACACAGACATATGTTAATTATATGTTAATAACATGTTAATTAACATTCTACTAATGCAATAGTGTGATAATTAAATATTAAAAATCTTTTTTATGTTTAACACTGTTAACACAGATAACACTGTTAACAGAAGTCCAGACTGAAGTCTAGTTGTATGTTTTTATTATATATATATATATATATATATATATATATATATATATATATAGATAGATAGATAGATAGATAGATAGATAGATATGTAGTGCACTTGTTGAAATACAGCTTTATAATGGCTTTTAATGCAGTACAGTATCTTGAGCAGAATACACTGGACTGTCCTCACAGAAGAGTTATGAAAGAATCAACAAAGTGACACACTAGCAATAGCAATAGCGGAGGATAGCTCCAGGGCCCTCAAGAGCATCTACTGCAACACTAATCCAAGTTGTAGGAATAGGAGCGTATATATTGACTATGATATATACACTTATCGGTTGGAACGTGCAGCCACTGGTGTGAGTGATGAAAATAAACTGTAAACTGTTTTTACTGTATGGAAAGCATGTGATTTTCATGTTCAGTTCAAGACAATCATGTTATTAAGTTAATGGAAGTAGTAATTGCTTAATGTGTCCACTCTAATAGCTAGAACAAAATGTACTGCTTTGTAAATGGAAAATATCTCTTCTTTAGGGTCAAATCTGAGCGAATAAAACAAAACCTCTCAACAAGGTGGGGACAAAACAGAACAATGAGCCAGGGATATTATTTTCCTCTGGCTAAGAAAGTAGAGGCTGTGAAACAAATAAGTCTGATTTGCATCTGAAACCAGTGCAAAGGTTTAGTACATTGAGTCCACAGAGACGCTGTTTTTGAAGCAGGTTTATTTGACAATCTAACAGAGCTTTATTTAATTTAACTCATTAGGTACACAGTTAAAACTATCGTTGTTCCTTTGAGGGGGTTTTTATCCATTTTACTACAGCAACATGCTAATCATAAACCAGCCATTCAGAAGCCTGACAGTGCTGTCCATGTGGTCATAAACAATTTGACAGGGCTTCCTAATAACAACAACAACAACAATGATAATAACAACAGTAGTAATAGCAACAACATGCTGGTGCTGTAACTTTTCTGAGTGCAGTACTGCTGAGCTGCCATGTCAGTGTCACTGCTTTTCTAAGTATGAGCCACCACCCAAATAGTATGTGTTCACTGGTGGTCCTATGGTGGTCCCTTTCCGCTGGCGGATGGGACAGAGGGGGTGATGCAGTCAGTAACTGTAAAGATACAAAATGGACAAATACAATAAGTGTTTCTGATAAAATGGCCAAAACAAACATTTACCATTAGAATAACTTAAGGGAGCACCTGGAAACGTCTGCAAACTATTTCATTTTATTTAACAGCTGACATCAAATCAAAGAAGAATACAGTGCTATGTAGGGAAAGGTTAGACGGTTAATCATTGCCTTGTTGCTTGGATATGCTTTATAACTCATGCTTGGCTGGAGAATCTGAATGGACTTGATTGGAAATGCAGGCTTGTGTTTGTTTAGCTATAAATCACAACACAGCAGCTAACGCGTTGCAGTCTTTACAGCACTCCTCTTCATGTCAGGCAGTGTACAGTACAAGGTGGCGTTTGAGCATTCTAAATTTAACATTCAGCATCCCTGGATGGTGTTTCTCAAAAATGGCATTTGCTGAATGCAGTCCAGTCTACGTTTAGTGAGCGAGATGAGGGTGTTGTTTTGACAGTTTTATGTTGTTTTTTTGTATAGAGAAAAAGTTGACTGGTGACACAAACAGCTTGCATTCTCAGCTTCTCAAGGCTAATAACACCAGCTGATCACTGATTCTCCTTGGCAGGCTCGAACCTCTCCATCGAATCTTTATTCTCGCCTTCTCTTTTGTCTCTTCTCTCTTTTCTTTCAGTTGGTTGTTCAGTGATTCCAACTGCCCCTTAATTCCTTTAGTTGCCTTTGAGAAGGTTTTTCTGGAGACAGATGAAGCCTAGTCTTTGGACTTAGTTTCCCTGTCAGAAGGGATTCTTTATTAGAAATGCCTTTTTTTATTGGTGTAGGAAAAGCCTCGACCAGCAAACCAATTCTTATACAAATAGTAATACATTGGGAAAAAGCATGAAACTAACTTTCTGGGGGTTTTGTTGTTGTTTGTTTTGTTTAGTTTTTTTTTTTTTTTTTGGGTGGATCAACTAAAGGTGTTAGAACTTGTGTGCGACGTGTGTGTTTTGTGGCTTTTCTCCCTCTTTCTGAATACTTCACAGGGATGAGGCTGCATTTCAAACACCTTGATAAATATTTAAGAATTAGCGCTCAGGCAACATTTTTATATTTAGCTGCTAAAGCTGATTTAGTCTCAGTGAAACAGAGCAGACAGGCTCCTAAAGAAAGAGGCTTATTCAAATGATTTTTAAAAGCCAACTTGACAACACTGAGCTGGGATCCATGATGAGACATTGCAAAGATGAGGAGAGAGAGAGAGTGAGAGAGAGAAAATCCAGGAGAAAAAGTGAGGGAGAGAGAGAATATTTAAGGGGTGACTTAGAGAGTATTAAACATGAAATCTAACAAAGTCAAAAGTGTGTTTTCAGTTTGTTTGTCATCTCTACACCATCCACTTTTGTAACATGACAAAACTTGAGACAGTCATTAACTGTCAGGATCACTTGTGAACACAGGTGTTTCATGGCAGCATGAAGTCAATAATAAGCAGTTGCAGATGTGTATATATATATGCCCCAAAATATGTGGGCACCACTTTACAATTACTTTAAGATGCGCATATTGCTGATACAGGAATTCAGTTGCACACTCACAGCTTGCATAATCTCCATAGAAAAGCGCTGTCAATAGGACTAGAAGCTGTGGAGCAGCTGCACACTGTGTCCAAAGCCAAGTCAGTTAGGGGGGTATAAAGCCCCCCTCACCATTGAGCTGTGGAGTGGCAGAGCTACATCCAATACCCTTGGGATGTGTTATAGTGGCATTTGTATTTAGAACTAACCATCCAACATTAGTACCTGATCTCACTAATCCTCATAGCAGTGTTCCAACAGTTAGTGTGAAGCTTTCCTAGAAGAGTAGAGACTGTTACTGCAGCAAAGGTGGAACAAACTTTCTATTAATACCTCTGATTTCAGGAAAGCAGGCGTCTACAAACTTTCAGACATATAGTGTATGTGACTGCTTTTGATGATGCACAGCTGTTCGTTGCTTTGTGATTTGTATGTCAGATGTAGTAGCACAATGGCTGAGCATGCTATGAGCAAGTGAGTTCTGGTTATGAAATTCACCCACTGAGAGACAAACAGACCAGCCTAATTGGTAAGAGAGTACTGTGGAGATTCTGTTTATCGATCCACCAGCGTGAAGGGCCCATCTTCTACTCCGCCCCCAATTCCACTTTTGATTCAAGTGTATGTACCAAGAACAGTCACAATTCAACTTCAAGCTAGAATAGTACATTTCCTGAAGAACATGCAGAGTGATTGTGCGTCTTAGGTGATTCAAGAAATGTTGCTACAGTGTTGCAACAATGCAGTTAATAAAGTATTTTTACATGGTTGCTAGGGTGTTGCTAAGTAGTTGCTGTAGTACTGAAAGTGTTTGCTATAGTGTTGCAAGGAGATTGCTAGGCAGTTCCTAAGGTGTTGCTATGTGGTTGCTATAGTGTTGCTAGGCAGTTGCCGTGGTTTAGAGGGTGTTTACTGAGTGGTTGTTAGGGGTCGCTAAGTTAAAATAAATGGAAATCAGGGGAGGAATGAGGAACAAAAACACATAGAGGGGGCTCAGTATGACTGTGGATTAGACAAGTAGAGGAGTGAGGGTCAGTATGGCTGTGGATTAGACACATAGAGGAGTGAGGGTCAGTATGGCTGTGGATTAGACACACAGAGGAGTGAGGGTCAGTATGGCTGTGGATTAGACACATAGAGGAGTGAGGGTCAGACTGTGGGTTAGACATTTAGAGGAGTGTGGGTAAGTAAGACTGTGGGTTAGACATCTAGAGGAGTGTGGGTCAGTAAGACTGTGGATTAGACAGACAGAGGAGCGAGGGTCAGTAAGGCTGTGGGTTAGACACTTAGAGGAGTGAGGATCAGTATGACTGTGGATTAGACACTTAGGCCCTAAGTGTCTCTAACACTGCCCTACCCCTCCGTTTTGCGTGTTTACATCCAGGGGTAGGGTTGTCCCGATTGTTGTTGAGATGGAGGGGTAGGGAGAAGTGTTAGAGCTACATGGCCCTTCAAACTGAGATCTTTCAGAGGCACACTCCAAATGGAGTGTTATGAGAAAATTCCCAGAATGCAATGCGAATCGTCAGCAAGATGGCTGCACAAGTGACCAAAGAGACCCATAAATATAAGTATTTTCTCTGTTAATAAAGCTATTGTATTGTAAGATGACCATTGTAAAAGCGTTTTATGGTCATTTTCTTCATAACACGTGTAAAAATCGCTAGTAATAAAAAGCTAAGTTCCGTGTAAAACTGTATGGAAGGCAAACCCGGCCAAAAAAGAAATTAAAATGAAAACAATTAAAATGTTGTCAGGAACAAAGAACTTGGCTCGACGCGTACAGAGCTAAAAGTCTGATGGGTTTTATTAAACAAACAATCTGGTAGTCAAACACAGAAACAAAGTACAACCAAACATAACAGGAGGGCAATGCGAGGTCAGAGTGGAGAGACAGGCAAAGGTCAGAATCAGGAGAATCAGACAATGAGGCAACCAAAATGAAAGGGGCAAACAAAGAGAGGAAACAGGAGAAGAGAAGGAGTTCAAAAACCAGAGAGGCGAGCAAACGGGCAACCAGAATAAGGGATAAGGCAAGAGAGGTAGTCAAGGACAAAGAGGGAGTCAAGGGCAGAGTAGAATAGAACGCTCAGTAGTGCAAACAAGGTTGGCAAAACTGCGAGGAGTAACTGTGCATGTAGTGTTTAAATGCAGCCTGTGGAAAGAGCCCCAGGTGCGAGCAATCAGTATTCTGGAGAGGTGGGGCGTGGGAATGAGGTATGATTGGACGACTGGGAACATGTGGGGGTGACGTCATTGGGTGATAGTGGAGTTTGGGAGATCGGCGGTGTCAAGAAAACCCTGAAGCGTGAGAAATGTAAATGCAAACCTCTTTTTGCCATTTCTTTTTCCAAACATCTGCGCAAATATCATGCCAAAATTAAAAATGTAATAAAATACCTTCAATTGCAATTTAATTTTTCACATGAGCACAAGCCATTTGTGACAAAAATAAAAATTAATTTAAAACAGCTATTTGTCATTTCATTTAAGTCGTTATTCTGGTATTTCATGGCCAAATCTAAAATGAAAAAGCTAATAGAGAAAAGAAAATCCAAACTTCATATTAGCTTTGGCTTTTCTTCATGAAATGCAGAATACGTGTCAAAAGTAAAATGAAAATGCAATGCTTACATTGTTATTTCTTCTTCATAGCAATAGGCTGCATATCTGCCAAAATTAATCTGCCAATGAAAATGCAAAATGGATAAATCAACAGCAAAGTGACGGTTTGTGATTCAGTTTTCAGCGCGGATGCGTTTTAAGTGTCAGAATGAAAAGGCAAATGCAAACGAACATCAACTGGAGATTTACTTTACATTTTCCACTTTTCATTTTTGTTTTCATTTCATTTCATTTTCACACTGGAGCGGGGGCAGGGCACTGGGTTACAACAGACGGCCTCACCCAGTGAACCCATCGCTGTTAGTGAATCACAGCCTCAGCCATGTCCGGGGACCTCAGCTCTCCAAGAATAGCGAGCCACTTCCATGGCAAGTGACACCGTTCAAAGTAGTGGTCTCTCTTGCCATGGTAGTTAGCTAGCGTCGTCCTGACAATTCGCCAACCTCATTAACTCATTTACCATTTCAAACAATATGTGTGCCATATTGCTGTGAGCTGCTTTCAATGTTTTTCCCGGGCAGTTCCATAGTTTTAGCTCCGACCTGTGCTAACATATATTAACATATACATTAACATATATTTGCATGTTTGAAAAAGAAAATGTAAAGTAAATCTCCAGCAGATGGCGGTGATGTTCGTTTGCATTTGCCTTTTCATTCTGACACTTTTTCATTTTCATTTGAATTTTGGCAGATATGCGGCCTATTGCTATGAAAAAGAACTAACAACGAAAGCATTGCATTTTGATTTCACTTTTGACACGTATTCTGCATTTCATGAAGAAAAGCCAAAGCCAATATGAAGTTTGGATTTTCATTTCTCTATTAGCTTTTTCATTTTAGATTTGGCCATGAAATACCAGAATAATGACTAAAATGAAACAAATAGCTGTTTTAAATTTATTTTTATTTTTGTCACAAATGGCTTGAGCTCATGTGAAAAGTTAAATTGCAAATGAAGATATTTTGTTTCATTTACAATTTTGGCAGGATATTTGTGCAGATGTTTGGAAAAAGAAATGGCAAAAAGAGGTTTGTATTTACATTTCATTGTTTTCATTTTAATTTCTTTTTAGTCCGGATTTGCCTCCCATAAAACTGAAGTTGTGAATGAATCGCCCATGCTTTTCGTCTGTTTACAAAAAAGTCGCTGACAACAACTATTGATGTATCCGGTTCTTGAAGTGTTGTCCCATTTCATAGGGGAAATACCACTACCCCTTGTAACTCAGTCCCAAGGGGGAGGGTTACACTCGAAAATTAGGGGTAGGGGTAAAAATAAGAAATGGGATTAGGCCTTAGTGGAGTGAGGGTCAGTATAGCTGTGGATTAGACACTTAGAGGAGTAAGGGTCAGTATGACTGTGGATTAGACAGACAGAGGAGTGAGGGTCAGTGTGGCTGTGGATTAGACACTTAGAGGAGTAAGGGTCAGTATGGTTGTGGATTAGACATCTAGAGGAGTGAGGGTCAATATGGTCTGTGGATTAGACAGACAGAGGAGTGAGGGTCAGTATGGGCTGTGGATTAGACAAACAGAGGAGTGTGGGTCAATATGGGCTTTGGATTAGACAGACAGAGGAGTGAGGGTCAGTATGCCTGTGGATTAGACAGACAGAGGAGTGAGGGTCAGTATGACTGTGGATTAGACACTTAGAGGAGTGAGGGTCAGTATGGCTGTGGATTACACGGACAGAGGTGTGAGGGTCAGTGTGACTGTAGATTAGACACTTAGAGGAGTGAGGGTCAGTATGTCTGTGGATTAGACATCTAGAGGAGTGAGGGTCAGTATGGGCTGTGGATTAGACATCTAGAGGAGTGAGGGTCAATATGGTCTGTGGATTAGACAAACAGAGGAGTGAGGGTCAATATGGGCTTTGGATTAGACAGACAGAGGAGTGAGGGTCAGTATGCCTGTGGATTAGACAGACAGAGGAGTGAGGGTCAGTATGCCTGTGGATTATACAGACAGAGGAGTGAGGGTCAGTATGGGCTATGGATTAGACACTTGGAGGAGTGAGGGTCAGTATGACTGTGGATTAGACGGACGGAGGAGTGAGGGTCAGTATGCCTGTGGATTATACACACAGAGGAGTGAGGGTCAGTATGGCTGTGGATTAGACACTTGGAGGAGTGAGGGTCAGTATGACTGTGGATTAGACGGACAGAGGAGTAAGGGTCAGTATGGCTGTGGATTAGACACTTGGAGGAGTGAGGGTCAGTATGGCTGTGGATTAGACACTTGGAGGAGTGAGGGTCAGTATGCCTGTGGATTATACAGACAGAGGAGTGAGGGTCAGTATGACTGTGGATTAGATGGACAGAGGAGTGAGGGTCAGTATGACTGGATTAGACACTTGGAGGAGTGAGGGTCAGTATGACTGTGGATTAGACGGACAGAGGAGTGAGGGTCAGTGTGACTGTAGATTAGACATTTAGAGGAGTGAGGGTCAGTATGGCTGTTGGTTAGAACTTAAGGACCTGCCTTTCACGACAGTTGTATGTCGGATCAAGAAACTGCATGCCGCTCTATTCCTGATCAGACCAAACATACCAGGACTGGACAAAGTATCCACCAGCAAATGAAGAAGAAGAAAAATTAAAAGAAGAATAACAAAAAACCCAACTGCACTTGAGTTTTTGGCCACAAACTGATGGGCAGACATTCTCCTTCAGGATTTTCTGATAGAGAGCAGAATTCACGATTCCATCAATTATGCCAAGTCGTCCAGGTCCAACAGAAGCAAAGCAGTCCTAGTCCATCACACTGCCATCACCATGTTTGCCTGTTGGTATGATGTTCTTAAGAGGTGTTAGCTTTACGCCACGGGTAACGGGTGTCTACCAAAAAGTTCCAACTTTGTCTTAGCAGTCTACAGAATAATGTCCCAAAAGTCCTGGGGGTCATCTTGATGTTTTTGGCTAGATGAGCCTTTGTCTTCTTTTGGTCAGCAGTGATTTGCATCTTCCAACTCTCCCAGCGAGGATATATTTTTCCAGTGTCTTTCTTATTGTAGAACCATGTTTATTGACCTTAACTGAGGCAAGTCAGTCCTACAGTTCTTTAGATGTTCGTCTGGGTTCTTGTGACCTCCTAGATGAATTGTTGATGGAATCTTGGAGATATTTTGGTAGGCTGGCCACTCTTTGGGAGGTGCAGTACTATTACAAGGTTTCTTCATTTGTGGATAATCCAATAATCAATTAAAGCTGGTTAACCGGTTGATTTAGTAGCTAATAGGTTAGTTACTTTTTCACACAGGGCAGATACGGCTGAATGGCATTTTCCCTTCAATCAATGGAATTATTATTTAAAATCGGTATTTTGTGTTTACCTGGGTTCTTTGTAGTCGATTGATAATCTGAAATATTTGAATGTGACAAATCTGCAAAAATAGAAGCAATTAGGACAGAGGCAAGTACTTTTTTCACAGCACTGTATATATACCAGAATATGTTGCCAGCTCTTCCAGTACATTTTATTTACATATGAATTATTACAGTCCTGAAAATGATGGTCACCTATTAGAAATGATCACTAATGGTGTTAAAAGTTGTGTAGTTTGAACCTAATAGTTCCATTGTAGGTCATTTACTAACTCTTTTCTCAACAAACGGTTGAAATTAGATGCAGAAAAAGAAATCACAGGTCTGGTCTGCTTGATTAGGTGTAGCGCCTTAGATGTAGTAACGTCAATTCACTAGGAAGTATGACAATTGCTCTCAGTCTGGACTCAAATCTTCTTAGACAAAGCTTTGTGGGTAAACTCGTTTCATGCAAATTCCAAACCACATTAGCTTTGAGGAACTAGTTCGCTGCATTGAGATTAATGGTTGGGTGACTCCTTGATTTAATAGGGTTATTTCACTGCTTCCGGGCGGGAATAAACAACAAACTTAATGCAAGACATTAGTCACTCTCTTCTCTGAGTGAGAGAAGTTTCCGAGTTCACTCCTGACTGCGGTTTTGCTCACAGTCACAGTGTCAGTGCTCTGTTTTTGGTTCATTTTTAAGATCTGCTAAGAAGAGTGTTTACTTTTTTTTATAATCCCCATGCATTTTTGCTTCTCCTTCCCTCTCAGTCCACCATTTCAGGATCTGTAAGACGAACATTACATTACTGAGTGGCAGTTTCGCACAGCATGTTCCTTAACGTGCATGAACCGTTTTCTTTTTCATTGATTTTTTCCTCTCCAGAGCTGGAAAAATAAGAACAACAGGCTAAACGGAATAAGAGCAGTAAAGCGTAGCCTCCTTCGGTCCAAAAAGTTTCTTTTCTTAACAAAATGATTGTTTAAAAAAAAAGGAATGAAAGGATCTGGATTTGCCAACTCTGTCGGAGATAAATGCTGAAGGAAAATGCAATTTTCCAGTACAAGATGAAAAATGAAAATCCTTTATTTATCTTTTTTGGTGTCGTCAACGTGTTCTAAACTTTGCCGCTAGGGAATTACAGGCGGTCTCTAGGAGAGCGACAGTTACTGACGCT
>CM067479.1:20960961-21016885 GCA_034552555.1 Semaprochilodus insignis | reverse complement strand
TCTCTCTCTCTCTCTCTCTCTCTCTCTCTCTCTCTCTCTCTCTCTCTTTCTCTCTTGCTCTCTCTCGCTCTTGCTCTCGCTCTCTCACTCTTTCTTTCTTTCTCTCTCTCCCCATCTCTTCTTTTCTTTTCATGTTCGCACTCAGTCATTAAGTGTCCCCTCCTCTTTTTGGCAGACTCTCATTTCACAATTTCCTCTTTGTTGATATCTCAGAAATCCATATGAGACATTTAGTAACAGTTACTGTGCTGCTTTTGAAACAATATTGCAGACCATGGCATGTGGTGCTAACAATTATGGGTGTGAGAACAGTGATGAGCCATTCCAGCTAATAAAGACTTTATTTATTTACGAATAAATGCACATAGGCTATTGTCTTCATAGGTCTATGTGGGCCTCTGACTAACATTAAAAGTAAAAGATACCTAGGTAGCTGGAATCTACCCTCCTTTCACAGCAGCAGCTAAATCACTAGTTCAGTAAAAGTTAACCTTTAAATGCCTACCCAAAATTGTGGCTACTCCTCTTCTATGTTACTCCTAATGCTGTTGTTGCATTTATTGTTATTAATGTATAAATGACACAATGTAACATTTGAAAGTTCTTACAGACTACATAATGTACATCTGAAGCATCACAAAGCAACAACAATAATACAAGATGTACAAGGTACATATCTCATACGTGGACTTGTGTATATAGTTATATACTGTTCTTTTTTGATGCCACAAAAAATGCACTTTTGACAAAAATAAGAAGCAAACAATATCAGTGTAGAACAGAAGTGGCCCTGCAGGCTCACTGGAGCATCCCCTCTTATTCCATACCGTCCACCCACACTTCACACTTTTCCTCTGTCTCTTTACTGCTTGTCCCTGTAGCCTTGCCTTCTGCCTGCAGTGCTGCAGATCACACTCTTCATTCGGTGTGTGTGTGTGTGTGTGTGAGTGGGTCACTGAGACATGGCCTGGGGCCGTAGTGACAGTAGTGAGAAATGCGTCACGGCCATCACTCCTTCAGAAAACGGCTGCAGGTCCACTTGCTCTTATTTCACGGATTGTGCTCTCTTTCTCTCTCTCTCTCTCTCTCTCTCTCTCTCCCCCCTCCTGGTTGAGCAGCAGAGCAGGCTCAGGCTGTGTAGCCATTTAGATCGCTCAGAGTCATCGTCCCTGATCACACCCTGGGACGTGACCTGGAACCCTTAGCAGTGGAGTGTTCAGGGAGCTCAGATGGGCAGAGGGAGTGAGAGAGTGCAGTGTGTTTGTGTCTGAGTCCCGGGGAAGGCAGGTAATAGATGTGCGGTGTAAAGTGAGGTAATGATGCAGGCAGTGTAGGAGTATAGGGCGGTTGGACAGGATGGACAGCTTGGGAGGCTATATGTGAGAAGTGCTTGGTTAAATTCTCAGCCAAATCTAATCTGTGAGGAATTAATCAAACATGCGATTGTAGATAATAACATTAATAAGAATAATATGAAGAAGCAAAACTTTTCACTCTTGATAGTGAGGTTCTTATTTTGTCATCATTTATATATTACAATATTTACTGCCTTAGTAGCCATTAGCCATTAGTAGCCATGATAACCTTTAAATAGCATTAATAAACCAAAGGTCAACTAATAAACCATATGTATACTATACTATACTATACTATACTATACATATGCATATCATACTATATGGATTTTTTTTGCTTATTAAGTAATCTTAATCACATGAAATGGTGTTGAAATCTGAACTCCGGGATGGCCAGCAGCTTGATTATTTCAGATCTGAAGCAGATGGTGGGCTTAATTTTCTCCTCTCTCTCAAAGGTAAAAGCTTTAAGTACTGTTTATCTGTTTTGGTGATCTACCAGGTGATCTACCGAGAGGTTTGGAGTCTAATTTTCTCTGCGTCTTTTAATGTTTTTTTTTCCCTTTGAATATTCCTTAACTTGTATATATAATCTTAAAAATATTCAGTTTAAAATATGTTCTGGATTAAACAGAATTAATTAATTATACTTAATTATTAATTTGATTGGGTATTAAATAAATGAATGCCTGAATGTCTAAAGACACCTGCTCAACCAATGTTTCTTAGGCAGTAATGGTGAGTCAGTCCCCCACCCTCCCACGCTTTATTTGCTGTAACAGTCTATAGTCTACTGAGATGATGAGTACTTGATGCTAGAACATTGCTGTGAAAATTTGATTGCATTTAGTCACAAGAGCTTTAGTGAAGTCTGATACTGATGTTGGATGATTAGTTCTGCATCACAAACTCGACTTCTACTCATCCCAGTGATACTGGATGAAGCTCCATCACTTATACTTCTCAAGCCAACTTTTGCCTTTGGACATGGTGATCTTAGGCTAATGTGCAGCTGATCCAGAATGTCCCATTCTATTAGCAATGCTTGTGGAGGTTACACAAGCTATGTGTGCTCAGTTGAATGTCTGGGTCACCAACAGGTGTCTATTAATAATGAGGAGATGCATCTGGATGCTTTGGACATCTAGAGTAACTTTCTAGGGACTGAGAAATATCCTGTTGTTTTGTGCACTTGTGAACTACGACCACTTCTTCATGCAGTAACTGACTGCTGCTGCACAGCATGGCACACACTCTGTTTCACATCGTAGCTTTGAAGCAATTCAGCAGCTGATCACAATTATTTTGTGTAACATTTGAGTATAACTTAGTTATGGGTTTCCTGTTGGTGCACTGAGGGGGGGATGATGTTTTCAGATAAAAGTGATGAGCTTTGCCCTTTAATGAACCACCCAGTTGAGTGATTAATGAGCCATTTCTGTCCTAAACTCACTGAACTCCAGCCTGGACTTAATTAAAACTTTAACCACCAATCATAAATGATCTCCGAACCTCAGGATAATTCTGGAATAAAGGGTACAAACTGCTCCTTGACAAATCAATCTGGGGAAGGTAGTAGAAGGGGAACAAAAGAATGTGTTTTAGATACAGATGTGACTGTGTGTTTGATTATTGTAGGTCTTGGGTCTTAGATGTGAATGTCAGCATATTTGGTCATGTTTAGGTCCTCAGGCCTGAATATCTGTGCATTCGGTCTGTAGGCAGGCATTGGTGCCACACCTGCAAAAGACTGTTTGACCTCTGATTGACTATGGAACACTAACCTTCACATAGCCTGGGTCTATAAAGTCTCTTTACCCGAATGGAAAATGGACCTGACGTAATGGACAAACAGTGTAGAAACAGTGAGGTGTGCTTAATCGACTGGCTAGTCTGTGTATATTAACGTGATATATACCATTATCAATGTTTTTGACTCTGTTTTCTTTTACCTTTTTACTTTTACAGATGCAAGTTCCCTCTCCGCTGTGACCTCTCCTCAGCCGTCCTCAGGCCGTTCTTTCCTTTATCCTCCTGCCATTCTGGCTGTTCTTCTGTTTCTCTTAGTGTGCTTGCTCTTTTATCTGTGTTGAGAATAATGTGGGGGTGTATGTCTGTGTGTGTGGGCATTTTAAGTGATTTAAAGTATTTTTAATCAGCACTTTTTACTGTACTGCTCTTTACCTCCTTCAATGGGGCTCATATCAAAGAATAGACCCCAAATACATTTAATGTAGGCTTGTTGTCAATGTCAATATTAATATACTTTATATTTTCTTCCTTTGCTTGCCCATATGTTTACTGTTCACTGCTTATTGGCACTGTATTCATACATTAAATAGTAAAATAATACAATTTGTGTACATTCATTTTTCTAGAGCACACAGTGACATAAAGTAACAAAATGTCAAATATTTATTTTGGAAATGAGGGATTGAGCTTTGGGCAGGGAGTTTTTGCTAATGTATGCGTTTCTGTATCATATAATTAATTAAACAGTGACATGTAAAATGCATCAGCTTGCTCCCTCTTACTTTCACTTTACCAATGAATTGAAAACTCACCTGGAGTTGAGTGTTTCGGACAGGCTCCCAGAAACACCAGCCTAACCACCCACGTTTACTTACTGGTAACTTGAAAGTCTTTAGGCTCATACAACCCTTTAGAAACCCCCAAGCTTTTAATTTGGTCAGGTCTCTCTGACCTTCAGTTGACCGTTTGCTTGCCTGCCTATTGCCAGTGACTGTTCGGCCAAACCTCCTTCTGAGCAAATGGTTTGGCCTTTGTTGTTGTTTTTGATTTTTGTGCCTGGAATCGGTGTCTGTAATTGCCCTGATCAACCAAACAACTACCATCATTTATCAGAGTGCTCTGCTTGGTACAGATTAAAATATCCCAGAATGAAACCAGTGGAAACAAAGTTAGAGCTAGAAGTGATTTTTCTATCCATATCCAGCTCAGCTAAAACTAACCTATCTGCTATCCATCTATCTAAACTATCTGCTATCCATCTATCTAAACTATCTGCTAGCCATCTCTGTAGCATTTGGTTGATTACAACAGATGTTAATTTGGACACTTTTCCCCACACTTAGTGGAAAAATAAACAGGGAAGCCAGTGCCAGCTGTATGAAATAAGTGATTTAAGATGCTGCTTAGGGCCCCACGGCCACCAGGGGCCCATAACAACTTCTGGGTCACTAGTGTACCATTATGTTGTCTAAGATGCTTTTAAAAAAGAACATACACATCTGGAACTGAAAAAAAACTGACTAACAAAGCATGTTCAATTTTAACAACTAGACTGACTTTATGACCAAGTTTGGTCTTCACAAAACCTAAAAAACACAATGTAGTTAACTAGCTTTCTCTCCTAATACTTTACTGCGTGGACGGCCATCATTTTGTCCGCCATGATGGATTTGGTAGTATGTATGATCACCAACAGCATTAATCTCCACACTAATTATTGTCTATAAGTTGTTGTTTTTTTTTCCATTTTTCTATTTTTTTAAACATCTTTTGAAATTTGTAACCTTCATAATTGGAAGGTTAAATGTAATCTCTGAATGAGGTTTGAATCTGAGTTTAAAATACTGGTGGAACAGGATTAAATTTACTCTAGAGATACCAGAAACATAATCCAGGATTAAAATGATGATTTGAATTTAATCATGATTATTTTTAACTAGATTTAAAGTTTGATGCAACTCACCCTTAGTACCCCAAACAAGCATCTCCTGCAATACACAAATACACAATACCAGCTCTAAAGGTATATAATGTAGACAGCTTGTGGTTGTGTTTGTTCTTAGTTCATCTTATTTTACAGAATACCAGCTGGCAAGATGGGGTTGGTGGGCTATTACACTCATCATTAAAAGATTAGTTGCACCCAGAAAAAAGTGTTTGCAATGGATTGCAATGCTGTTCGGAAGGAAGATAAAGGTTACCAAGAACAATGAATGATGAACCATTTAAACTGATATGGGTAATATCAGTATGGGGTTGGGTCGCCATATTTGCAGCTTGAATATTCTCTCTGGGGTGGAGGTGGAGTGACACCAGGCCTTCTGGACACCGGTCATCTTGCCGCTAACCATAGTGCCTCCACACACGGATTCGTTGGTTGTTGACAAAAGCAGGACTCGTCACTGAAGAAAACCCGCTGCGATTCTGAGACACTTTATGACAGTCTGGCACAACACCATTGCAATCTTTGGCAATGTTGACGCGGTGTTAAGAACTGTTGTAGTAACGATCTGCATGCATGTAGTCCTGTGTCATGCAGCCGTCTGCCAATGATACTGGTACTAACAGGATGACTCATGGAGGACATCACTGCTCTCTGAATGTCTGCAATCGTTGGGTCAATCAGGTACAGTGATAAGGCCTGTCCTTGCTTACGTCACATGCACGGCTGAGTGTGAAACTTGAATCATTTGCATGTCTCACAATGTCAAACCTGCCACCAAATTTCATTCCTGTTGGTTGGTTTCCTTCTGGGTGCAACTATTTGTGCAGATATTCTTTTGATGATGAGTGTATAATGCAAGTCGATAGGCAGATGCTAAAGCCATTGAAAGCCCACTGACTATTATATATGGGTTTTATATCCGTTTTTTTCTGTTCTTTCTTTAACTACAGGAAAATTATTGTCATTGTTGCTAATCAATTGTGTGCTACGGATGCAACAGGGATAAGGTTGGGTGGTGGGGGGACTATTCCTTGAAAAAACCTATTAATTCTCACCCTCCCTTGTGCTTTCTCCGTCTCGCAGTATACACGCACAGTCACACAAACTTATAGCACTTGGCAATTCAGGAGGAGTGAAAAAAAGAAATGACTGAGAAATTACAGGTTTGTGATTGCCTCAGGCATTCAGCCTTTAGCTAATCAAGATGAGACAGGCACTTTTCCTCTTTCCTCTGCAATTTGTCACATTTACATTTTTTTTCTTCCCCCAAGTTATCATTCAGAGATAGTAACAGACATAATTTGATATCTCTTTAGAATGATTATGCTCTTTTCTGTTGGATAATCACTGAAGTGAAAGGGAAAATTGAGACACTGCATGTTGTTTTAATGTAGCACGGCTCTGGGGACGGCCTTTATCTTATGTAAGAGTCCCATAATGCACTGAGACTTATTAAAAATAGGAAAAATCCCTGTGCGGTCATTCTTTGTTCCGTATTTGATGCATTTCTTTAGGTTCACTTAAGTACCTGAATGACTGAATCTGTAGAGAAAGAATGGCTAGGCATCTAACTCTGATCACAGTTGTTTGGAAATACATTTAGTTAAAGTTATGATTAAAGATTCAAAAATTGTAATCTGTTTTAACTGATGTTTTTAAAAGTATCTTTATGTATTATTTTCATGCCCAAGGAAGTTGAGCAAAAACCTCTGTAGCATTATTAGCCAGAAAACAAGCTAGCAAGGTTTTCATTTCACCACATCATGTGTTAAAACATCAACCTAATGACGCCTGCTACAGTAGAACAGTGGAGCTGGAGCTGGAGCTGATGCCAGCAGTAGCTTAGCGCACGCTAACAGGTCAGCATACTGGCACTTCTTTGTCAATCAACTTTGCTCGACTCAGCTTTCATACTCTAACCTTGTGTCAGTGGAACATTTAGCAGCTGGAATTGATCCAGCTTTGTAGCGTGTTAGCATACTAGCTAAGCAAGCACTAGCACCTGATGCTAATTGAAACAGTAGTCTGTTATCTTAGCCAGCAGGCAATCAGTTCCACATACTAAATAGACGTGGCAATCCTCATCCACTTGCTAATTGTTAGCTGCACTGTCCAAATATCATGGACATCAGCTACATTAGTGCAGAGGTCTTCTGTATGTAAAAGGTTCTACATTCTAGTCTACTGGAGCATGGTGGTAAAAATTTGTCATACAAAAAAAAAAAAGCTCTTAATTTTTCCCCCATAAAAAAAAACATGGGTTTATATTAATGTGTAATATTTCAAAATGTATTTTGAACATTAAAGTGCAATTTTTTTTTTTTTACATTTTTACAGTTTCAAATGTATCTAATAAATACAATGCACATTTTAAATTTCATTACCAGTTTACAGACGTACTGTACAACCTATATATATATATATATATATATATATATATATATATATATATATATATATATATAAATTCACACAAATCAATTGAATTCAAATTCAAAAAAATCAACGTAATCATAAAAAAACATCAAGAAGAAGTTAACCAAAGGAGGTCTTTAAAGATTCAGCTACCTGGATGCTGTTATAGGTTTGACCTGCCCATATTCCAACCACAAATATGTTCTTTTGTAACTCCATTTGCTAGTTCCGACAAGCTTTACAGAAGACTGGAATAAAAAAAATCCATTTAACTTAATGAGAAATAAATTGCAGTGCTTTTTCCCCCACAGTAGTCTACGCTTTCAGTGTGTTATTTATTTCAGATTATCTTTATTTTGTGCACATGTTGTAGGGTCACACTGATAGGATGGATTGGACAAGGTTTTTTGCTCTTCTATGTTGTTCTATGACATACATCATGGATATGCTATGCCGTGTCTGAAATGTCATATATCCTGCCTATTCACACAGTATTTTAAGGCAGGAAAGCACCCAGTCATGTCCGAATCTAATGTTTGTATAAAACGCTGTCTGCTGAGGTGCTTCCATTCGTTTTTCAAGGCAGCATAGATGCCTTACATATCCCATAATCCATGCTGTCCATGCTAGGATCCGGTTAGGAAAAAAAATAGCAGAAATCAGCAGAACCGACACTGTGGACCACATTACCTTCTAAGGCACTGACTTACAAGACAGGGAGCAAGGCATCAAGACAGCTGCCTACAGTTTCGGACACAGAATATATCAGTGTTGTTTCCGGCTTAGCTTCGATTAGCTACAGCCAACACTGTTGCAGCATCATTTGAATAATGGACATGTTTTGAAACCGAGTTGTCCATTCCAATTTCTTATTAGCTTAGTTAGCACTCTGTAAAGCTAGTCCAAAATTGCCACAGTTGGCTAAGGCAGAACACATTTAAGAGCATGGCATGGATAGGTCAATTAATACGTAATTCTATTTATTGAACAAGGTACATCACTGTTAGCAGTAAAGTAACACAATAAAGAAAGGTGCAACCTGCTATTGTCACTGAAGAGTCATTCCATGGCTTCATTATCAGGACATCCATTTGGAAAGACACTGTAGGCTACAAGCTCTGGGTAAAAATAGAGACAGAAAGATGCTGACTATTTCTTCTGAATCCATCTTTATTTGGATGGAAAACATTGGCTAAGTGGCAGGAATGGTGCATCATTAGCTTCTCTCTCCTTCTCCCATTTGCGACTGTGCTAGGAGAGGATAAATCACTGGGTTATTGCTCCTAGAGGCCTCATGAATCAGACAGCCCTCCGTGGTGAGAAATTAAAGGCTTTCTAATGGGCTGAGCTGCTGGAACATATTGCAATTGTGAACACAATGCCTACCCTTCACATACTGATTTGTGCATCCAGTTCTGCCTCACAAACCCCGCAACTATGAATGCAACAAGTTGTCTCGATGAGATTGAGTGGGAAGTGCACAGGCAAATTTCAAGTGCTAAAATTGAGAAAAGCTCAATTGGTAGTTGTAGTGGCGCAGATTCATTAGTGGTTAAGGCAAACCAAATGCCATGACGTCCAAACTTCTAGTGCAACAGAGAAACTAGTGCAACAACTTGGACTGCATAACCGTCGTTATAGCCGATGGTTATGTAATGCACAGCTGGTCTTCTTTGTGTGTACTTTCACTACGACACTATTGAGATTTTGTCATAGTGATTGCTGCTAGGAAAGCAGACAGCACAGTCAATAATGATATGTCATCATTTTGCGGTAGACAAATTTACCTTGACAGATAAAGGGCAGCATATGAAAGAGTAAGGGAGGAGCACATACGTGTTATGGATGGCTTGCCAAATGCATCCAGCTCGCATTGATCATACACGCGAGCCGTGGCAGCAGTGTGTAAGGTGTGAGAGGGCTGACATTTCTGACAGGATGCCTCTTATCACTGCCACATAGGGGGAGAAAAAAAATGTCCCAGAGTGCATCACAGCACTCATAGTAAAGAGCAACTAAATGTCAGATTTCAAAATCCATATGAGAATGAGCCTGATATGAAAACTTGTTGAATAGAATGGCAACATATTACCCATTTGTATTACAAATCTATATTTAATGTGATTCACATCGCATATCATTTATTTCTGCCTAATATATTTGTGGGGTTTTCATAGCCTAAGGCCTAAAATTCAATTAGCGGAATACATATAACATTGAGTACTTGAAGCAGTCATAAAAATGAAAAGGCTACATAGACTCACCTCGGTTGGAAATGCTAATGTTAATGCTCATAAAGAGATTCCTGTTCTCTCTTACTAACATGGAACAAAGCCAAAAAAAAAGTTAGTAGTATTAACTAGAAACTAAACTGGTCAGATTTTCAGTTCATCACCCCACTGACAAACTATCAATCCAACAACACCTGATACAAGTTAAACAATGCTAACCAGGATGGTACAGTGGAGCTGGATGTGATGCTAGCACTTGCTTTGTTAGCAGGCTATCTGCTAAACACACCACAGACTTGATTACATTCATTCTGGCATTGTAACGTCAGTCAGTCGACCTGCTTTTGAAATTGTCAAACATGGTGCATGATAGCTGTTGGCCAGTTGGCTAAGCAAGCACTAGCACCAGAGTACTAGCTTAGCCTTCATCTCCACACATGCCATATTTGACTGTTTATTGGATAAATGTGGAACAGAAATTTGACCGAACTATTTAGCCAGTTGTTAACTGCAGTATCTAAACATCATAAACGTTAGCTAGCACAAGCTTGTTCTGCATTTAAATGTCCTCTGTCAGGTGTCATAATTCTATTCTAGTATATTGGATTGTGATAGCTTCAAGTTTGTTTGTGGTACATAACATGAATAGAATACTGAGAAAATATTCACACGTTTTTCGGAAGACATTTCAAAATGAACTAAAATTGTAACAAAATATGAAGGAATAACAGTTTTAACGGCATGGCAAGCACGTCTATGTATCATGTTGCGGAGATATCTACTCAACTTCGCATGCTAACCAGCTAGCCCAGGCCCATCTTGTCTCATAATACCACTTTGTACCTCAATAGGTGATAGTAAGTTACTTTAGTGTGGAGTCTGTCACATGAGCAGATGAAGAAGAAGTGCTGCTCTCTGTAAGATAGTTTGAAATAAAGAAAACAAGTGACAAAAAAGCAGTTAACATTGGCGCTGGAGGAATTACTGCCAAATAAAGGAATGAGGTTTAATGTCTAACTCCCAATGATTCTTCATACTGGTGTTAACGGGCTGTGGGTGGAAGAGTGAAGACGAAGGATGAGAGACTGTATGGAGTATGAAGTTGAAAGATTATGTCATCTTGCATCTTGCATTCATTTTGTTAAAATTCTAATGCTCTTTACTTTCAAACTAAATGGTTAGAACAAAATAAAAAATAACTAATTAATGACTAATGAATAAATTAATTCAGTTAAGTTATATGTACTGTGTTTAGGCTTAGTGTAATATAATGATAGGTGTGAATTAGTAACTTGCTCCAGAGTAACTTTATACTGTCATAAAAATTGTGTGCAATGATACAGAGATGTTCAACTGAAAACATTTGGCCATTTGGAGGTTAGAGCTACACAATAAGCTACTGGGCTACATAGATGAACAGTAATGCTACTCACTGCTAACAGAGAGTTTTGCATTCAGACTCTCTAAGCCTGGAGAAACAGTTATCATACTGGGAAAAAATGTCCCTCCAGGTGCCAGACTTTCTCATCAGGTCTTCTTGAGTGCATGCCAGATGCAGCTTAACAACCTTGACAAGGTGAATGCAGATAAAGCTGAGAATAGTTGTGTGCTCCTAATTTCACCATTATGATCTATATATGATCCTTATTTTGAGAAATAGTTTTAGTTCAGTGGAACAAAAAGTACTTTTCTCTATAGTTTACCATTTGAAATTGTAAGGCCCTGGATCATGGAAATCCCAGTTTTAAATGAAAAAGCTTAATGCAGTATGCACACATTATTATAGTTTCAAATCTTGGAAAGTGAGCTGCAATTCAATTTTGAATTTGTTGGGGTTTTTTGTGATATCACAGCAAACTTAAAACGGAGGTAATTTACCTGGATCAATCTTAAAGGGACCAGCCTGTTTCATTGTAAGAGATTAAGAGGGGTTGGAAAATGGTCATCTAAATATCTCTTTGGTTCATAAAACCATGTGGACCTCGTAGAAAGAATATTTAATAAAAGGATGTATATATACAAGAATATTTAGGATATGGGCGCTTTAAATCATAGATAATCATTTAGATAATTAAATAATAGATAATGTGGTGTGCATCCTATAACACTGAATATGGAAGGATATAGCGCTAGTTTGATATAAAGGAGCAATGGTGGATACTGATGTTAAAAAATGATGTGCCTTATGCTACCTGTGAGTGATGATTTCTGAATAGAACCACTAATGCTTTATGAATTCATATTTTTGACTCCACGTGTTCACAGTTAAACACAACACAGTGTTGGCTGTCAGTGCACGGAGAGTGACGAGAAGTTTAGAGCATTGATAAGATCTCCTAATTTTGTTGGGAAAAGATGGACACGTTTTGTCCATTCATAAGTCAGAATTCAAACAAAAACCACAATGTGTTTCATGTTTTGTTGCCTGATATTTCACTCAAATTCAAGTTATATAAAATATACCTACATATTAATAAGCACATTTTACTTTCATCAAATTGTACATGTAAAGCATACAGAATTTACTGGTGCGTGCAGGTCCACAAATATCACCAATTTTTTTTTTCAAACTTTCCCGTTTCTCTGGGCCTTCTCGTTGTTGGAATATACAGGACACCTTTATGGTGAAACTCTCTCTCATTCAGATTGGGTTGAGGATTTTTCGTCTGGTGCCAACACGTCGCCATGCGCTGGCAGACAGCTTTCAGATGGCAGCTTTTAGAAATCAACAGACTAAACCCACAGCTGTCTCTGACGGTCTTGATGGCTCTCACACATACACATTTGCACTCCCTCAACCACTAAGTGCTCTGTCAATGTGTACAATGGTATGGAGTTTCTACAGACTCCACAGAATTAGTATGTGAACAGGCAAGACACACTGGGGTTCAACAACGAAGAGTAGACTCTGAGCAGTTTGGTAGAGGAACTTAACTTAGGTTAGTTTACGTCATTGTTGGGCACCAGTGGTCAACAACATTATAAATGCTCCCTCCATCAGAAAATCAATCATCTTTTATCCAGCATTAGCCCAGCAACCCACGCTAAGGTCACCACTGTGCTAACAACATGCTTGTTTTGGTGACTTTATCGGCCACATTGGTGAACACCGAAAGCTAAGATCACTGCTGGTTTTTGCGTTGTGGCAGCAGTGTAGCCAGTAGTTCAAGCAAGACGTTTGTTGCCATCCAGTATTTACTGGCTTCACAGACCATCACTGTCTACCACACTGTCACTTTAATAGTAGCTGCATTAGGTGGCGATCTGCTCCACAGTCATAATGTTTGTTACCAGGAGCTTTTCACTTTTGACCGCCCTCTAGTGGATGTATTGCATAACATCCATACCAACATAGATATGTGCATGGAAGCAGAGGCTTCACTTGCCAATAGGCAAGGCAGGCAACTGCTTGGGGCCCAGGCCAACAGGAGTGTCCCCATGGGTATATATGTTTTTATACTTATATATTGAAAATGAAAGTAAGGTTATAGTGATAGTAATATTAAAGTTTACAATTCACAATTTTTTGTTGGTGTCAGATCCCACCAATTTTGGCGGATCCCACTTCTCATTCACATCATTGCTAAAATAATTTTATACGATGTTTTGTGAATGTTTCAAGAAACAGTCAGGTACTATTTTACAGCATCTCTATCACTAAGTGATGCAAATTTCCCTAAAATGTGTTCTCTGTAAATTACGTGTCATGTATGTCGCTACGCTGTAGCAAGCAGTGTAACGTGGCAAGCAGTGTACATTTTTCAGCCAGTTCATTTTCAACTCCTTATTAGGAGTAGCTTGTGTTTGGGCATGTGTAATGGATGCTAGGGGAAAAGAAAAAAACTGAAAATACAACCAAATTTGTTTGTTTTAGCACTTCACTTGTGAAGTGAATGCAGAAACTCACTTTGCCTCAACCCTTTAACGTTCTCCTCAACTTTTTGGTAGAGCACATTTTAAGTCACTATAATATAATCAAGAAGGTGTTGAAGAAGGTTGAAGAAGGTTAACCTGATTGTGCTACCTCTACCAATCGGCAGAGGTATGTTAGGCTAAAAAAATCATAGTAGATATAAATATGCCTTTAGTGTTCTCACCCATGAAGGAAGCAAGCAACAAGTAAATCACTCCACACATGTGGATTATTTTTGGCAGAATTATCGAAGGTAAGCTTACTTTATTGGGATTCTATACTATTTTTTTTAATGAACATAATTATGTAACTTTCTACAACAAAGAGGAGTCTATAAGGGTAAAATCATAAAAAATATGCATTACCAAATGGTATAATTCCTTTTTATGCTAAAGGTGTCTATGCTAAGCTAAAGTAATTAAACCGACTATGTGTGTTATTACTATTGCCTCAAACAAACAAACAAAAAATCTGTTTCTCTTTCCTTGGTGAGGACGTTAAGAGGGTTAAGAGTGTGTAACAAGAATATTTGGGGAAATGACATATGCAAAAACGTATATTGCCTAAAAGCCTTATTCACACTCTAGTTAATCCTAAGATCCACTGTTATCAGGAATCCTAATATTAAGCTGCATATCTAATTCACCCTTTAATGCACTTTTTATTCATTCTACGATGTCCCTCTCTGCTTCTCGATCACCCTGCCTGATCTGTCACTACTAAGTGCTCCAGAATCTCATCATCTGTGAATATGCACTTAGAGTGAAGAAGTGATGTAATATCCTTTGTTTAAGCTCTTAAATATTGGATGAACTCAGTTTTCAGAGTGTTACACATCGGTTTAGAGTATATGGTATCATATTTCTCTAACTTTGCTTTCACTTTAGATTCACCCTCCCACTGGGGTACAAAGCATCACCTGCCTGTTCCACTCACCCTTCTGTTGAACCAGAAAGCCTCACCTGAGGGTGCCATTCTCCCTCCTCATGCAGTTGGAAGCCTTCAGCCTTGGATGCGATTAAAAGCCTCACCTAGATGTCATGAACAGTTCAGGGACCTGAACTGAATCCAATCATGCATTTTAGCACTCTTTTTATGGTACTACTGATTGGCCTCCAACACGAGTTATTTGTTCTCATTGGTTTAGTCCATCCAGTCATCAGATGTGCTTTGTTTCTGTATTCATTATTTTCATAACTCTTATTTCTTTTGTTTCTTTCAAACTACATATATATCTACACATATGTAAGTTGCAGTTTTGTTTATTTGGTCTATTTAAATCCTTTGCTGTAAACCAGTGGTCATCAACACTCCTCCTGGTGGTCTGCTTTCCAACCTGCATCTACTGCCATGTTCAGACTGCCAAACCAGATCTGATTTTTGGCATATACAGATTGTATCCTTTTGCAGATCAGATCCAAACTACAATTGGAGGTGGTTTTAAATGTTTTTAATCAGATTTTTACAGATGTGTCTTAGTCTTGATGCTCTACCCCTTAAATCGAACTTCAAGGTGTCTTTTGCGTTACACGCATCACAACAATGACAATGTCCAATCTAGAGAGATGGAGGTGCTGAATTAGCTGTGTACCTATGCCTTTGTGGTCACCACAGCAATCCATCCAGATAGGTTGCTGAAAATAACAGTTTGGACCATCGTTTTAAAAGATCTAGTTTGAGAAACATATGAGATTTTTCGGAACACAGTCTGAACCCAGGCAAACATAGCCAAATATACACCCCTACGTACACTTAACACTATAAGTGCTTGTTTATTTCTTTAACCGCAGTCTGTTTTTGCACATGTGGAAACTGAGAAAGCCCGCATCTGAAAGTAACGGTACATGCACTACATGCACTGAAAAATCTGATTACTGAGCTAAAATACATCTCTTTATTTTTTTGGGGATTTCTTAAACAATCTTAATCCAATCTAAGAAATGGGAATATGCTGTTTACAAGATTACTTGAATAATCAGATAACCCAGAAATCCAATCATGATCAGATCATTAGGGGCATGTAACTGCACTCAATGACTGCCATTTATTCACATTTTATCAACATTTTGTAGGAGAAATCAAAAAATGTTCTTATCTTTTAATGTAAAGAGGTTTTAGTCCAAGTGATTTTGGGGCATTTCTATTAGTTCATTCTTCACTGAGTTTTTACACAATGTAAAGGAGATCTGCCATGTTCAAATGGTTAAAATAATAACTGACAAAATGGAGAAATATGTGGGTTTTGGGGCAGTAATGATATGGTGACTCTGCTCTTTTTGATTGAATGGAATATGTGCCACAATTTGATTCATATATTTATATGATTTATACACCAAGGATGAGCCAAGAGCACTGCATTGTTCCGTATTGTTTTTCAAATGGCATTCCTGACAAAGCTGTACTCCCTGTAGCGTGTTCAAAAATCGTCTCTCATTCTAACAAATTCTGTTCCTATCGCTCCAATTCTTTATCAGTTACAGTAGCTCCGTGTCTTGCTATGCATCCAGTTTAAGCTTCCTTCCGTTAACATATGAATCTACATGGTTTAGAACCCCCTCATTCAGCTGAGCCTCTTCACACGTACTACCCTGCCTGTAATCTGTTCTTGAATACAGATTAAGGGCAGATCATAGCCACTAAACTGCACTAAACCAAATCCCAGCTTTAAACCTTCCTCTTTTCTCAACACCTTCATTGTCTTTCTCACTCAGCTCGATAGCTTAAGTGTACTTTGGATCCGTCAATAGGGCTCTGTTGTGCAAAGGGTTAAAGAAGCGCATAATATGTTGAATTCACTACAAGACATGAGCCTCAGGTCACCACTACAAGCCCACCTCCATCAATGTCTGCAGTGTCTGTGTTTCTTGTCAGCTAGTCCTCTTCTAGGCAGGGTGCTATTGAGAATAGGAACACCAGTCATAGAGCAGCAAGGCTGGCACTACATACAGTAGCTCCCTCATGCATTACGCATCTCTCAGTGTGCATTTGGGGGAAAAAAAGCAAGCTGTCAGGCGCGGTTAGGCCCGGCCAGGGAAAGATTAAAACCACATCCCACACAGCCTGCTCCGCTGCCTGCTTTTACCCACATTAACACGTCTGCTCTGATCACTAGCTGCTCAGCTCACAAATAAAACCCAGAGTTTAATAATCTCAGACAATGGTTCTCTCTGCTGCGTCTGGCAAAACCAGAGTAAATAAGTGCAGGTCTGCTGTGCTCAAACAAAAGCACTCACACTGTGTTCACCTGAGTGACCAATGTGAACAACACTGTGAGTGAAGTTAATGGGATTTTAATCTCCTAATGTGTTGTTCATGTTGAGATTGGCTGGGGTTAGACAATGTGGAGAGGAGTGGAGGCTTTTGTTCTGACCTTTTTTAAAAGGGGGTTGTTCAAGTGAAGCTAGACAATGCAACAGTATTGTAGCACATGCCAGAAGAAATGAACTCTGTACGAATCACAAAAACGATCACAGTCACACATGTGCAGAAGAACTTTCAGTGTAGTTTACATATATCTATTTAAGTATTTTATCTATTGCTCATGGTAACTGTAGTTAATTCATGTGATTCTGGAACTATTCTAACTACACGGTGTGTGCAATATCACAACACTGAATAAGGTTCTATGTTCCCATTATAACGCTGGCTTTATTCTATTGTTTATGGTAGTTGTAGCCTATCAGGTAATGTGAACATTATAGAACAAATTCAAATGTCTGTTTGCAAAGGAGTGTAGCTATAGGACGAGTGATTGCAACTGGACAAGGGTTTGATTTCATTCAGCCAACAGAGGATGAGGTGTGGTCGGGTAACAATGTTGGCTCATTAGTTCTGGGTCACAAACTCTACTTCAGCTCATATGAAAGGTACAGGATGGAGCTCTACGGAGCACAGTTCCATGGTCCACAGCCCAATGCTAGCAGGCTTTAGCCTGCTCTTGCTGGCGCTTGGCAGATGCTTGGTTTGGTTGCTTCAAACATCTTGTTCTATTGTCATTACTTTTCAAATTCGAATCCTTGTATGAGCAATGGGTGGAACTGAAAACAGCAAAATTTACTAATTGCAAAAGATGATAACACAGGCTGGTTTCAAAATCCTGGACTGTTACATATCAGTCCTGACTCTAGCCCCACAAAACAACAAGAACTGAGCATAACATCTAACAAAACTGTGATGGGGATATAAGCACTTTTCATACCCATTCTAAGAAACCAAATTGTCAACGGACATGCTTGATGTTCATCTTCCTATTTACATTCACTTGGTATATTTCATGTTTCTCAAACCTTGGACAATATTAAGCATGCTTCGCTTAGCGTTTAACATTAGCAACATAACAGCAACCTGTCAGTAGCAGCCATGCTGTGTATGTTTACCTACTTTCTGATGGTTGAAGCAGATCATCTTAAACTGAAAGTTTCATAGTGAGGAACAACTTAAATCTATTTTGTGTTGATGCTGAAACTGAAAGCAAGTAGCCAGTATATGTAACATTAGCTCATAGTGAGCTCCAACTCACTAGCATACCTAACTGAATAGTTTTCATGAAATGGTTCATGTTACATGGTTCTGTGTGATCTTCGCTGTGTCTCGCTGTAAAGTAGCCAGTTAGAGGATCTAATCTAATTATTCATGAGCTCACCAAAAAGGGAAACATCTCATTTCATTGTATGGCCAAATTATAGGGCTGTAAATGGGAGTATAACATTTTTCACAATGCAGGTAACATTCCCAGAACTCTGGCTAACGTTATGTAGTCTAATAAAGTATATATTAAAATATAGTTCTAATGAAGGTTTAAAAAAATGTTTTAGTCTAATGTTCAAAAAGAACATTTTAAAGATGTTTATAGTATCAAGTAATGGTCCTATAAGATTAAATGTTAACTAAGAACGTTTAACTGCAATGTTTAACTGATGTTTTTAGAATGTTGTCAGAAGGCTTTTAGAGAACATTCTCCTAAAAGAACATTCTGGAAAAAACATTCTGGAAATCCCAAAGAAACACACACACACACACACACACACACACACACACACACACACACATATATATATATATATATATATATATTAGACTAAACATTAGAACATTAGACTAAAACACTTTTTTTTAAACCTCATTAGAACTATATTTTATCATATACTTTATTAGACTTCATAACATTAGCCAAAGTTCTGGGAATGTTACATGTTGCATTGTGAAAAATGTTATACTCCCATTCACAGCCCTATAATTTGGCCGTAAAATTAAATTAGCTGTTTCCCTTTTTTTGGTGAGCTCATGAATATATATATATATATATATATATATATATATATATATATATATATATTATATTATTGGTATATTGGGTCTATGTAGCACCACATAGTCAAAAAGTCAAAATAACCTGTACTGTATAGAACCCATTTTGGTAGTGTAGCTACATTTGATAAGAGAAATGTGCCTACTGGTGCTAGCTGGAATTAGGCAAAAATAAATTCTTCCTTTATTGCTGGCTACCTCCGTCCGACATAAGTGGCAGCGACAACTTATTTTCTTTTGAGAGCACCTCCTGTTTCAGAGTCAACCCCAAGTATGATGTTTATCTTCATTTTCCCTAGATGTTTACTGGGCAGTTCTCCTCTTTGTTAGTATCTTTCTCTTGCAGATGCTGCCAGTCATATTGTTTTGTCAGAATGTGTTAAGCAGATGGAACTAAGGGTATTACAAATCATTACAACACCTTTATTCCCCATAGCCCTGCACCCCTTTGAAATATGAGTTTTTATATTCAGTGCATGCACATGGTGTTTATCCTTCTCTTATCAAAAATATAGGCCTTTGCGGTATGGAATGTGAGTGGCCCTAACCTAAACTAAAAACACTTTCATCTGATGCATTTTCAGTTACTAAAAAGAGGGACTTTCTATCATTTTCCCTTTCTCCTATTTATGTTTGATTTGAACATCCATCAGTGTGGTGCAGATTTGGTTCTTTGAGGGGGAATAAGAGAGAGAGCGAGAGAAAAAATGCATGCTCTCACTGCAGCATTTGTGAATGTGGAAATGACATTCTGTCAGTGTTTGGCACAAGCAGAGATGCCAGGAAAGACAGGCTGAAGACTAGGCTGTCACTGTAAGCAGTCAAGCGCTTATTCATGAAATGGAATTACTTTCTGACAATAGCTCTGCTTGCTTTTGAAGCTTTCTGCCTTTGCTGAACTGTAAATCCTTTTGGGTGGCTGGTGTTCTTTTTTTTTGCCTAACCCCAAGCATTTTGTCCCGTAGCTGCATGTGAATACAAAGAGTTGGCTTTTCATGGGGATTTTGTCCTGACTTCCTGACCAACCATCAAAGGAAAAAAACTTGCAGTAATGTTTGCAAAAGTATCGACAGGCTTTATCTTAATTATTTTGGGAGTCTTTGTGGTAGTCAGCATTTTCAGTGCAGCTCAAAGTGTACACCTGTAGATTCAGTGTTTCAGAACCTTGTTTGGTGCTCTACATTCACTTATTGCAGTGTGGAACCTTCTAGGGCCTTTTAGACAATGCCTAATTGATTTCTGGGACCTAAAAAAATGTCTGTAATTGTTCAGTCATCATGCATGTTGTATTTAAACTCTGTCATTGTAGTAAGAAGTTTTTCTTAAGGAATAAAATCTTGAATTATACAACCCCAAATCAGAAAACAGTTGGGATGTTGTAGAAAAGCAGTAATTTCTAAAATGTAATTTAACTGCAGACAGTACGAATACAAGATATTTTATATTTTGTCTGGTCAACTTAATTTCATTTGTAAATGTGTTTCCATTCCTGTCATTCAGGTCTGCAATACATTTCACAACACAATTGGGATGGTGAAATTTAGGGTTAGTAATGAGCAAAAACTAAATATTGATGTCATTTGCAACATGTGATGTCAACAGGCATGATTTGGTGCAATGGAGCATCCAGGAAAGGCCTAGTCCTTTCGGAGCAAAGATGGGCCATGGTTACATCCATCCACAAACACCAGTTAAAACTGTACTGTGCCAAAAGAAAGAGTTATGTTAACTCATGTCCAGAAGTGCCATCAACTTCTCTGGGCATATTTCAACAAGGCCACAATCTCCACGTATTACAAGGGCATGGCTGCTGGAAGAAGAGGGTACGGGTGCTGCACCACCTGCAGTCCTGACCTGTCCCTGAAGCTTTACTGTGCCAGCATTTTAAAAATATATTGTAAAATCAATGTAGAATGACTATTACTGCCTGAAATTGTGCAGCAGCATTATCTTAACGCTAACTTACTATTAGAGATCCTATTTTGACAGAGTTTTGACATTTATGGCCTGAACTGATGACCTAGCTCTAATCCTGCATTCACACTGACAATGACTTTTTGCCTCTCTTTGCCCAAATCACTGGTCGCTCATCGCCTGTGGGCATTTCTGAACTTGAGCTGACCATTGCTTGCCATGGTTTCACTGATGCCAAGCACAGAACAAATGTGTTCCCGCTAAACATAAAAATCCTGGAGAGATATTGACAATAAATGTCTATAAATGTGTCTATAAATTTATTCCCTGCATCATTGTGTGAGGAAAACAGCATTTGGTCTTTGCAGTCGCTGTCTATTTGTGGCAAAAGCATTGCTGCCATCCCTCCGTCTCTTGTAGGAGAAAATATCTTGGAACAAAATAAGACACGTGCCATTTCACCATGGCGTTTCACCACCTTGCTCGTTTACCAATGGTAATCGTCACATTGTTTTATTCCTAATTTGCATGAACTTAAACTTTGCTCAACTTTGTTGTATCTCTGACTCCGCCCACTTCATGTCAGCAATGCTGACACTTCCGTCTGTCACCGGAAATCACTAGCTCTCATTGAAAAATTAATGAACTCTGGCTGCTTTGTAGGATCGTACCACTGGTGGTGTGAATGCAGGGGAATGGTTACAGTTCACTGGGTAATTGAAAAGGGGAATTCTCTAGATTTGTCACATATTTTGCATAATTCAAATACTGAGATTTAAACAGTCATTAGGAGTGGATGGATGTGGAGTGTTTAATTGTACAGAAACTTTCAGACCTTTTACAGCAACACAGCATACTGATTTATTTACATTGGCAGTGCTAGCAAACCAAGGGCCCCAAATTCTACTACACAAATGTAGCCATTTTATTTACCATCCAAAGTAACCAGTGAAAGTGCATGTGTCTTGTCAGATTTAATGTTTAATGTTGATGATGGTAAAATAGCAGTAAATAGTAAAATGGCATCAGGCAGTATATTCATAGTGTCACGTCCTGTCTAGTCTAGCCCCTGTTTTTCTCCATTTTCTCTGGTTTTCTGTTTCTGTCTTGTCATTTTCATGTGCCCTTCGTTGTCCGTTGTTCCATGTGCTTCTGTTTGTTTCGTTTTTTTGCTCCTCCTGTCTCCGCCCCCTTGTCAGGCCCCTCACCTGTTTGTAGCTCCCAGTGCCTTTGGCTTTTGTTTCATCTTGTTTGTTTTACATTAATGACTTGCGCTTGCATCCTGCCTCCTCATCCTGTCCCTGCGTAACAGTATGCAACAACTATCTGCTAAGGAGCTTTTATAAACATTTATATATCTGGTTCCCATCACTACCACTGTGAATAGTGCTTCCTCGGGAATGCTATATTTCATAGCAAAGCACTCTGAAGTGAATTGTGCAAACATTTTGGAAAATCAGCGAAATTCCTTTTTTTAGTGTAGCTAAGCTGTGAAGTCACACCACAGGGTCAAATTTTCAGAATTTAGCTGTGGTTATTTAAACAAAGGTTAACATCTGGAAGCTCTCCAGTGAGTTGTAATTACATCAGTAACATGTGGCTGTTCCATTAGCACATAGGCTTTGTACTGTGGGTATTTTTTCTCTCTTTGAATTTCCGATGGAGTTCTTTCTCCTTTTTTAAAGCTCTAATTGGGATGTAATAAGAGACAGTCATTGCCTCTAATTTCCTTCCAAAGCAGAGCTTTTTGCCGAGGTTGGTATAATGTCATGGTTATATTATCCTGGAGGTCTCTGTAGAGAGATAATGCAAGGAAACCACTCACACAATGAAATGCATCGCTCACACATCCCTGCAAGAAGCATTCCTCTGGTTTGCTGGGAATGTCTTTGTTTTAATGAGAAATATCCGAATTGGATGTGAGCGTAAATAAGGCACATAGGGCCAAGAAATTACCGGAGATATGAAAGCTCTCAGAGTGTTTACAAGTGTGGGTCTTTTTTGATTTTCAGGGCCTGCTTAGATTCAGTGCAGGTTGTTTTTGATGAAGGTCAATTTCCTGAGTCTTTTGTTGGACAGAGCAGTAGGCTCTGTTATGGAGAATCAGGAGAATGACCTCGGACAAATACGGTGATGTGTTCATTAGTGTAAATACAGCATCAGGAGCCTTCGCCTGACAAGCCACGATCCCTGAAAAGACTAGCCTCTCTGAAAGCTTTTACAACGTGCAGCTTTGAAAAATGATCAAAGGGCAAACGCTGAGTGAGAGGATGGACACAGATACAGAACCAAACATCAATTTGTGTGCCTCAGAAAGCCAATTTTTGAGAGGTCAGAGCAACTGGCCCTTTTTAGCTCCAGCGCTGCAGCTAATGAAGGCGCCAGCCTCTATGTTAGTGAGTGCATTTTAAAAGACTTGGAATAAGGGGTCAATTATCATGACCCAGAGACCCTTATTAAGCAATTAGACGTCAGTCACTGGCACACACACAGCTGACTCTCACTTTACAGTCCACATATGAGGCGAATCTTAAATTACTCCACCTGAAAGGTAGCAGTTTTCTTCATCTGCCAAATCATTTGTTCAGTTTTTGTGTGTTTGTGTTTTACTTGTACGTCACTGTTAAACCGTGATGTAAAAGTAAAGTGCAAATCCTGCAGTTATCTTCATTACAGGGATTGTTTTATTTCAGTGTAGTTCCATCATCAAATCATTGAATGTGGCTTATTGTGAAATGATGTCAGATGTTAGGAACTTCTGAAGCATTTAATGTCTCCAGAAGTGACTTCACGGAAAGCTACTACATGAAATGTTTAGAAATGCATGTGCTGCATGATGTCTGAGACATTGTTTTGAGCTTATAATGTTTTGTCCTAAAACATATTTTTAAAGCACACAATAGAGAGATACATGCAAGACGCTCTAAGGCACAATGAACCCATTTACACCTGATCACTTCATGCATCTTGAGCATTAGGATTATATCTGCATGAGGCCAAAGCACATAAAAACCCAAGTGTAAACAAACCCAGCACACATTTAAAACAGACACAAATCTGATCACTCAGACCACTTCAGGAGGTGGTCTTAGACAGATCTAAACCCCATGGTACAGCACATTTAACAACCAAGTCTCCTCCCAGTACAACCGAAACTTCTCCCAATCCAGCACATCACTAGTAACATGAACGTGATGTCTGCAAGGAAGACAATCATGGGGGACGTACATGGTCGGGGACCGGACAAGAAGAAACTCTTAACACCAGTAGGGACTGTAGTGCTATTTGCTATGGCTGCTGTCAGGGTCATTGTTGAGGTAATCAGCCTAAACTGTCATTTTCTTGTCAGTATGGCCTGCTCAAGCTGCTGAAGAAATGCATAACTGCATGCAAAATTGCAAGATCTGAGGCTATCTTTAGCAAAGTACAGGCAAAAGATGAACGGTTAAACAATTGGTAATTGGTTGTAATGAGCCAATATGCATATTCCATCCCACACAGCAATTGGATTTCAGTCCAATTACAGTGTTGTAGGTATCACAACCCCTGGTTGCCATTACCACTACTGTAAATACAGTGAAGTAAGAGATAATGCACCATTTCACATCAAACCACTCTGAATGTTTTATTTGCATTTTAACGATTAAGTCGTGTGAGTTTGAATCATCATCCACCAAAGTGGTGGATTCCCACAATAAATCTTACTTTCAGGGAGGTACAGGCCACACTTCATGTTAAAGAAGAGGCAGATTTTATAGTACTTAGCTGATGTTTGCAGAGCATACTGGGAAAATGAGCAACTTGTATCAGATTATTGTAGCACTTGGGGTGGAGCTTTTAAGCATCCCTTGCAGTTTGATTAGGTTCTATTAATAAGCTGTTAGGTTCTGTAAATTCCTTCATCTACAGTGTCTTTCGTATGGGTTTTTGTTTGTTTTAACACATTATTCTAAATACACTGCTCAAAAAATTACAGGAAGACTTTTTAATCAGAGTATAGCATCAACTCAGTTCAACTTCTGGGATATTGATCTGGTCAGTTAAGCAGCAGGGGGGGTTGTTAATCAGTTTCAGCTGCTTTGGTGTTAATGAAGTAACGAAAGGTGCACTAGGGGAGTAACAATGAGACACCCCCCAAAACAGGAATGGTTTAAAAGGTGGAGGTCATTGACATTTTGTCCCCCCTCATCTTTTCTGACTGATTTGTCACTAGTTTTTCAGTTGGCTTGGGTCAGCATCACTACTAGTACCATGGTGCGGTACCTGGACCGTACAGAGGTTGCACAGGTAGTCCAACTCCTGCAGGAAGGCACATCAATACGTGCCATTGCTAGAAGGTTTGCTGTGTCTCCCAGCACAGTCTTAAGAGTATGGTAGAGATTCCAGGAGACAGGCAGTTACTCTAGGAGAGCTGGACAAGGCTGTAGAAGGTCCTTAACCCCTCGGCAGGACCGGTATCTGCTCCTTTGTGCAAGGAGGAACAGGATGAGCATTCCCAGAGCCCTACAAAATGAACTCCAGCAGGCCACTGCTGTGAATGTGTCTGACCAAACAATCAGAAACAGGTTTCATGAGGGTGGCCTGAGGGCCCGACGTCCTGTAGTGGGCCCTGTGCTCACTGCCCAGCACCGTAGAGCTCGATTGGCATTTGCCATAGAACACCGGAATTGGCAGATCCGCTACTGGCACCCTGTGCTTTTCACAGATGAGAGCAGGTTTCACCTGAGCACATGTGACAGACGTGACAGGGTCTGGAGATGCTGTGGAGAACGTTATGCGCCGGCAACATCATTCAGCATGACCGGTTTGGTGGTGGGTCAGTGATGGTCTGGGGAGGCATATCCCTGGAAGGACGCACAGACCTCTACAGGCTAGACAACGGCACTGGGACTGCTATTAGGCATCGGGATGACATCCTTGGACCCATTGTCAGACCCTACGCTGATGCAGTGGGTCCTGAGTTCCTCCTGGTGCACGACAGTGCCCGGCCTCATGTGGCGAGAGTATGCAGGCAGTTCTTGGAGGATGAAGGAATTGATACCATTGACTGGCCCCGCCGCTCGCCTGACCTAAATCCAATAGAACACCTCTGGGACATTATGTTTCGGTCCATCCAATGCCACCAGGTTGCACTTCAGACTGCCCAGGAGCTCCGTGATGCCCTGGTCCAGATCTGGGAGGAGATCCCCCAGGACACCATCCGTCGTCTCATTAGGAGCATGCCCCGACATTGTCAGGCATGCATACAAGCACGTGGAGGCCATACAAACTACTGAGTACCGTTTTGAGTTGCTGCAATGGAATTTCGGTTAAACGTACTAGCCTGCTGCATCATTTTTTCACTTTGATTTTCAGGGTGTCTTTGAATTCAACCCTCTGTAGGGTGATCATTTTCATTTCCATCAAACGATGTGGCATCCTTTCGTTCCTAACATATTACCCAGTCCATATGAGGAAAGATATTCTGCATGATGCTTTTTCCCATTGAGATCTGATGTGTTTTCTAAGTGTTCCTTAAATTTTTTTAAATATAGTATAAATGCATGTACTGTATATATTTTTTTGTGTTTTGCATGTCAGTTACCTAGTTCATCCTTTAGTGTAACGTTAAAGCAGATATTGGGTTACAGTCAGCCTTGTGGTCTTAAAGAGTCGTGTAAGTGCGCAACTATACCTGCAATGACATATATATTGTCTTTGCTAAAGCTGTTGCAAAATAACATTGTACTTAAAAATACAACATCCTGATGGCTTTATATAACGTTTTCCTTTATATATTTAAAGGAATTAGAGTAATTACAGTATAAAACAGTAGTGCTATGTATAAATAATGCCTTAGAATACAACCTATATCAGTACAGTACAGTATTGTCAGTACTGTAAATAAACAGCACCAACAACTGGCAAAACTGCAGATAACAAGAGCCATTTTACAGGTACATTTTTACAGCGTATATTTTATGTCTGACCAGTGTTCTGAGCTTACACCTTGGTGTGGAACACCATATTTGCATAAGAAGATAATCACTTTGATATCTGGAAGTAAGCTTGTCATTAAGAAGTGTGCAGCACGCAGTTGGCAGTTTGAGACATGTCATAATCAGATCTCTCTGCTCTTATTATTCATTGAGAATGAGTCATCAGTCCTGCAGCAATTGTTTTAGGCAAAGCTTTGAACATGTTCTAAATGCAATTATATCAGCTAGATTACATTACCAGCCTCACATATAGTTTCTTATGCAGTTCAAATTATTAACTTGCCCTACTTCTTACCTGAACAACATATTAACTCTATTATCTATTACTCTTATAACTCTATTTATACCCTTTTTTAGTATCTTATTTAGTATCTTTAGCTGCTCTTTTTACACTGTATGAACATTTAATGAAAAATTGACCAATAGAAATGGCTGTAAATGACATATTTTGTTACATTACTATACATTAGAATGGATGTTTTTCAGCCTCCTATGATGTACAGCTTGTTGACAGACATAAAAACAGCTCAACAGAAGAATACTGTTGCGGATTAGGCTTCCGTGGAGAAACTCTGTTGGTTGTTATTGATTATCAGTCCTATCAGAGCTTATATTTATGGTGTAGCAGTTAAACACAGAAAACCTCTAGTGAATAAAATCTAGTGTTAAATTGTGACAGTTAGAGACAACTCAACTCAAGAAATAAGAACTTTATATCTACTGTAAATGGCAAAAAAAAATAGCAAAGCAAAAAAAAAAATACCGTTATTAGGTAATACCTAGTAATTAACATATACTGCGGCCATGTGATACCTACCATAGGTAATACCGTAACAGCTTAATATCATAATCACTGCACTGCTTTTTTTTGCTGGTGAAAGTTGATTCACCATCATCAATCACACTTGGTGTAATGACAACTGGTGGGTTGGTTTGACATTGCGAGACATGCAAATGATTCAAGTTTTACAGTCAGCTGTGCATGTGACATAAGCAAGGACAGGCCTTAACACTGTACCTGACTGACCCAACAGCCACGATTGCAGACATGAGCAGTGATGCGCTCCATGAGTCATCTTGTTAGTGCCAGCACCATTGGCAGACGGCTGCATGACACAGGACTACATGCAGGCAGGCCATTATGACAACTGCCCTCAACACCACATCAACATTGCCAAAGCGTGCTGTAAAACAGTGTTGTGCCAGACTGTCATGGAGTGATTCAGTATGGCAGTGGGTCATCTTCAGTGACAAGTCCCGCTTTTGTCTTGGTGGAGACCACCAACAACTAAGCATGTGGAGACACCATGGTCAGCACCAAGATGAAGAATTAGTTGTCATGCGTCACATGTCCAGAAGGCCTGGTGTCAGTCCACCTCCACCACTACTGCAAAATCTGCGGGAACTGGGTGAGAATATTCAAGCTGCATGGGATGGATTATCACAGGAGTAACACCATTAGGAACTTCTACAACTCCATGCCGAGACGTCTGGCATGTTGCGTTAGCATACATGGAATAAGGGGTCAATTATCATGACCCAGAGACCCTTATTAAGCAATTAGACGTCAGTCACTGGCACACACACAGCTGACTCTCACTTTACAGTCCACATACGAGGCGAATCTTAATTTACTCCACTTGAAAGATAGCACTTTTCTTCATCTGCCAAATCATGTGTTCAGTTTTTGTGTGTTTGTGTTTTACTTGTACGTCACTGTTAAACCGTGATGTAAATGTAAAGTGCAAATCCTGCAGTTATCTTCATTACAGGGATTGTTTTATTTCAGTGTAGTTCCATCATCTGTATCTATATCTATATCCTCTATGGTAATGCCTAATTCATTCCACATTTCCTCTAATGTCTACCACCAGAGAAACAATTTATTTATTCTTTATAACTGATACTTACGATCAATCCTTCTCATCTGTTTGTGTGTGTGTGATATGTTGACCGTAGGTGATGGTTTTCCCAGACTGACCATTCAATTACAGGCTGTTTCTCCTGTGGTGAGTGCCCACAGCAGTGACTGCTCACACCAGCACTGAGTCCTCCTCACAGCAGGCTATTAGCCAGCCTAATTACTAGACAGCTAGGCATAAGTCAACAGCCGCCGGGAATAACCAAACCTGCCTTGCGAGACAGAGCAGCCCTCGTGCTCCAGAACAAACACTGCCATCTATTTTAATAGAGCTTTACATCAATTCAGCGACCACGCATGGGTGAAGAGAGCGCATAAATTGCTATCATCATGAGATGACTAATAATTATGATCTTGTGATAAAAGGACCATTGCCTTTAAATAGACCCACGCTTTCAAAGTTATGAGACATCTCATGTCATTACATGCAACTGTGAGTCATCACATGCCTGACACTGTAAAAGTTAAAAGATAGCAGTTACTTTTTTTTCTGGAAGAGAGGCACCAGATCAACATCAGTCATACTTGCAGTATGATCCATTTTATTTTTACAGTACGAGTCAAAGTTTCAGATATCTCTACTCGTACAAGGGCTTTATTGGTCTTATGATTGCCATTATAGAATCAGGCTATAAATTCCTGTGGGGATGTGAGTGACGGGATTCATAGATTGAGAAGAGGTGGAACAGTGCAGTTAATATCTCGTTTGATGTGTGAAAAATGGGCCGCAAAGCAGATGTTAATGATTGGCAAAGGAGTGACTGCATTTGGGCTGTGACAAAGGCCACAGTGTGAAGGAAGTAACTGAATTTGCAGGTGTATGGAAGCATACGACCCTAAGGATCTACTAAATGCTAATTTTAGCCATGTAAGCACAGCCTTATTTAATTAATTCCAGACTATTAATAAATGCATAAAAGGGAGACTGCATTGTATTAGGCTGTGTATTAGATTATATATTTTTCTATACCTTTGAGTTCTTTTACGGTTTAAGGTAGACCACATGCTAACTGCTAGGTTAGAGGCTTGACTAAGCCCTGCTGCACACACCAGTCACACCACTGCCACTGACCATGCCAGTTATCTATACTTGTTTGCTGTATATCTTGCAACGGTGAGTTTTTATGTGCATGTAATTATCTATTATAAAATGATCTATTTTTGGAAAATTAACTGCACAGTTTAGGGCTTTACTGTATTGGCATTTGTAATCACAAATGACCTCTTAAAATAAATTTGGAGTAGTTAGAGTGTTAGAACAGCCCTTCAGAACAACCCCTATTACACACACACACACTTGTATAATCCATATCAAATATGAAATTAAACAGTTTATCTCTATGATGAGAAAATAAATTAGCCTCACTGAATAGTCATTAAGCTAGAGATGAATCATGCCCCAATTAAAGATTATTATTAATTAGTGTATTGCTTTTAAAAGCTGTTGTTTGATACAACAAATTCAAATAATCACATTGGGAAGCCTCTGAGTCTTGCATCATAAAAACAGCAACAGATCCATTTATAAATGCACTTCAAATGCTGCTAAAATGCTATACTGTACTGGTCAATATACATTAACACTAATATTGCTTGATGTTCATAATGACCGTTTTGATTTTCCATCAGGGAAAGAAGAGAAGTGCATGAAGTGATGCACCCATTATGTATAGCATTCCCTGTACAAGGTTCTGGAGGCAGTGTTATGATCTGGCATTGCGTCAGCTTGAGGCTCAGCAATGTTATGTGCCAATAAAATAAAGTCAGTTGACTACTTGAATGTACTGAATGACCAGGTTATCCCATCAGTGGCTTTTTTTTTCCTTGATGGCGTCGGCATATCCCAGGAAGACGATCCCAATGTACTGTATATAATGTGTTAGAATACTGATATTCCAATCTGTGTATTTATCACTAATGATTCCTACATGCTTAACCAATCCCTGTTCTTTGACTGACCAATCTCAAGCACCACCATTGCTTTCCCTTGTCTATTTCACTCCTCAATTCTACTCCAAGAATGATGACAGGATTTGAAATATTCTCTTCATTTTGACATCCATGTTTTGGCATAAGTCAAAATAATTTACATGAACTAACATTAACTTAATGCCTTGCTGTCAGTTTCTACTTCAAACCTATATACTGTAGATTCCCAAAACTTATCTTGTTGTAACAGTTCTTAATCAACCTGCATGATGACTGTGTCTGTTAAAACAGAAGATTACATTTTAGCAGCTGCAATGGTGAGAGTCAGTGATAACCATGAATTATACTGTGAAACATCCTGATGCCCTGTGAATGTAGGTTGTTATTAAAGGCCTCAGTCTTACATCAAACTATCATTGTTAGCTATTTTGATATTCTTTTGACAAATGCCAGTCTAATCATGTTATCTGGTGTGGCCTGCTATAAGATTCCTTGTTTGCTGGAATATTGGTTGCTGTAGTTGTGCTGTAGTTCTCAAATCTTAATCAATGTGCTGCTTTTTTTTTGCACCTGTCCCTTCAAGAGTGTCTGCACTGCTAGATAAACACACATTAGGGAAAGAAGTTAGTAAGGTAAGGATGTCCAGGAAATTAATCCCATAATTTACATTTTCCCAGTATTATATAATTTTTCCCCTGAAGTGTCTTTAAATGGTCATTAAACTGGGTTTATCTACTGTAGACAGATTTTCGCATGCATCTTCCAACCTGTCTTTATGGGGCTGCTTTTGTATCAGTGGCTGTAAGACTGATAAATGTAAAAGAGCTCTGTTTTGATTGGCTGTCCAGACTGAAATGCAAACAAACTTTTTGGTTTGAAAGTGAAATTCCTAAATAAACTCCTTTCAGGGGTGTCTGGATCCTTTGGAGGGCTGCAATGATACACTTGCTAACTGACAGCAAGAAAAAGAGCAACATTTAACTTTTCCCCACATCATCTCAGATAGCCCTATAACAGATTGTCTGTAGTAACAATACTCCTAATCACTTGGGAGCTTTACTGCTGTAGGTGGAACGGACAACCATGGAAATATGTTCATATTATACAGTATATGAATTCAAAATGAGCCATTTTAGCAGCTTAGTTTCCACATATGGACTGGGGAGTGAACATTTTAAAACTTGTTTTAAATGTTTACACAGAACAAGGCATTAAGGAACATTGGATTTTCCATTATGTAGCTCCTGTATAAGTAGCATGTAGACAAAAGTGCAATGAAAGTTCTTGTCCTGCTCCTACCAGATTCTTTAACACTTTAGAAACTGAAGAATAAAGAGCCACTGCACTGAGAGTGACTCGTAATTTACTACCTGTTAGATTAGGTAGTGACAAAGTGACACACCTGTGTGTGTGGGTGCGCTCCCACTCTAAATGAGTGAAGTTGTTTTATTTAGATGAATTGCCTTACAAAGGATAAAACAGCTTGTGTCGCGGAACTGACTGATTTATTATTTGTGTTATTCAATTACATAACAAAGGTTGTGTGTCCACGTTCACAGTATAACAAATTACCTCCAAACACGTAATTAACACTGGGTATAAATCACTTGTCGTATTTCATTATGGCCCGTTAGGAGAGGAATGTACCCTGATAATTCATGAATTCTGCCCCGTTTGTCCCCTCCGCACCGTGTGTATGTGTACATTCGGCTGTACTCAGGTGTCACCCGTCTGAACGTAATTGTCACTTCACCTGTGATATTTACTACTGCTGAGATCATAGTGGTCAACTGAGCCCTCAGCCATCCGGCAAATCTTCACTCAGTCAGGGGCGAATAACGCACTGCGGGATTCCTTGAAGGAAAAGAAAAAGCACTTTTGAAGTTCTCCAGAAGGCCTAACTTAAAGGGGGATTTTTCAATATTTCTGCATTAAAAAATTGTCAACGCAAAAAGTCACGTTTGATGTGAAATGCTCCATTCTACAGAAACTTACAGAGTAAGAATTGTTACAGTGGTAGTGATAGGAACCAGTTGTCAGAAGTGTTTACCGCCTCTTGAAGCTACATTACAAAACGCTATTATGATAAACAGTTATATAATGGTGATTGATGATTGAGATAAGATATTAAAAAAATTTTAAACCCAGTTATGTCAGATTGGGTATAAAAACACTTTACTGCAGGGTATCGTTCATAAGGCTACATGACACCAACATAAGCTTGTCTTGACAACTGACATAATCCTACATACACTTATCATCAAAAGAATAGTTGCACCCAGAAGGAAGTGTGGGATTGCAGTGCTATTGGGGAGGAAGATAAAGGTTACCAGGAACAATAAATGATGATAAATTTAGACTGATATGGACAATATTTATTGAGCTACACATACAGAAGTAGTGTCTCTCAGTAAGGCTTGGCCACCATGTTTGCCAATGTAACATGCCAGACGTCTCAGCATGGGGTTGTAGAGGATAATCCATAACAGTGTGGCATGGCACCATGGTAGTCTTTGGTGATGTTGACGTGGTGTTAAGGGTAGTTGTCGCAACGGTTTGCGTGCATGTAGCCCTGTGTCATGTAGCCGTCTGCCAATGGTGCTGGCACTATCATGGAGGGCATCATTATTTGCTGAATTGCTATTTGTGCAATTATTCTTTTGATGACGAGTGTATATGTTTATAAATGCTAATTCCAGTAGGCATTATTTGCCACTACGGTTACCCAATTTTCCCAATTTTGATCAAAGTTAGCTATAATAGCTTTTGTGACAGAATGCTAGAATAAGCATTTATAAACATTTATCTAGGGTTATGTCAGTCATCATGACAAACGTATGAAAATGTCATGTAGCCTTATTAACAGTAACGTACAGTAAAGTTTTCTTTATTGGTTAACCTTTTGATATGTCAGTCAAAATATTTATACAAATTTGCTTGTAGTTGAAGTACAGTAATTGAAAGAAAAAACGAAAGAAAAATATAACCACAAAATAAATATCTTGTATTATATAATGTTGTGTGTTCCACAGCTGTGGTTAGTACTTTGTACAGCCTCCCTTTGCAAATAGCACAGCTCTGAGTATTCTCCTGTAATGCTTAATGAGACTGGAGAACTCAAAGGAACACATCTGACACCATTCCTCCATACACTTTCAGATACCCCCCAGATACTTCAGATCCTGAGGTACACACTTGTGGACCCTCCTGCGCAATTTAGGTCAGGGACAAAACCTTGATTCTGTGGTCAGTGAACCACTTTTGTGTTGATTTGATGTGTGCTTTAAATCATTATTATAATAATCAGATCATATCATAATAATCATCATTTAAATCATTAAATCATTTAAAGCTTCCAGCTTTTGAGGGAATATCTGCTGGTATTTGATGGAGTCTACAGTGTCATGTATCTGAATGAGAGTCCAGGGCTTTTTGAAGACCACCCCACAACATCACAGATCCACCACCATACTTCACAGTGGGGATGAGGAACTAGTCTGTGTGGTTGTCTTTGTGTTTACAGCAATCCCCTCTCTGGTGTTTGTTGCCAAAATGCTTACAGTTAGCCTCAGCTAACAATAGAACACAGTCCCACTGAGAGTTCTAGTAACGTCTGGCAAAATACAAGCATGTGAGGTTGTTGGTTCCTGGCAGTAGATGGTTTCTTCTGGAAACCCTTCTGAATAACTTGTGGCATCTGATGGTCTGATCCCAAAACCTCATTAACGTTCCCAGCTGTCATCCTTGGGGATTCTTAGGTCACTGGAAAATCATCCTTCTTGTCTGCGGAATCAACGTACATCATCTTCCCGGCAAAATCTTGACATCTCCTGTTTAAAGAGGGTTCTGCTTCTTGATTATTGCCCTGAAAGTGGAAAAGGGCATTTTGAACTGTTTAACTATTATCTTGTAGCAATTTCCTGATTTGCACAACTCAGTAGCCTACATCATTGCTGTATTCTCTGGTCTCTCTCAGTGTGACAGATGACTGATGAATGAATGTGAAGGGGACTTGGCCTGTGTGTCACCTCATATTTATATCCCACTGAAACAGGAAATAATGGCTGACCAGTTAAGTCAGATGATCGCTCAGATGAACTTAAAACATAAATGGGAATGCACTTTAAAAGAATTAGTAGGGGCACCAACAGTTGTGGCATCTGAAAAAAATCTTCCCATGCAACATTTTTAGGTTCACTTTTAGGTTCATCTTTGTGTATAATAAAGGGAAAAAAACATTTTTATCTTGTAGGGGAAGTTATATACCAAGTATTTATTTATTTATTTATTTATTTTTTGTCCAAGTAATTTTCTGTTTACTATGAAATTTTTGTACAATGCAAAAAATTGTAAATGTCATAATACCTGGTTTCCAACAACTCCCGTATAAAGAAATCTGATTCTGCGTTTCTCTATAATAAACCATTTCACATTACCACTTGGAATTAGTATATTTATGACTGAATTATGCAGAAAGTCTGAAATTGGGTGGAATTCACCTATAAGGTCACCAAGTTATAGAGATGGAAAATCTAGGAATATTATCTAAATAATGCATCCTCTGAAAATACCAAACTGAGTTTGCTCTCCTTTAAAAAACAACCTTAAAATAGGCTGGAAATGCCATGCTGCTGTGCATGCCACAGGCTTACTGGGTTAAAAATAAACAAATAAATATTTAATGTCTCAAATCAGAAGAGCCAAGTGGCTTAATTTTAAAGTCTATGTTTTCCTTCGACCTTAATGATGCATGTATTTTCAACATTATTATAAAGTGTGGAGTTCCACCTCACATATGGATCCTACATGAATAGCTTAATCACAAACTGTACTTTCATTAAAAAGATCCATAACAGATCATTTGTCTTGCACGTTACCGCAAGGCCAAGGGTGATCATTTAAGCAAATCATTTTCATTATAAATAAGCAGTCTGGATTTTCCATTCCCTAATTACACTGTAACACTTAGGCCATTTCCAAACGAGAACCCGGGGTTATTAAAACACTCTGTTATGCAACTGCACATAATTAACCGCAAAAAAATTGGGCTTTTTAAATGTGAAAGCTCCATATGAACAATTAATGTCCTAATCAACCTTTCTGGAACATATTACTTAGTTCATTTAGAATAGCGCTCTTGTTTGCATAATGAACACAGCTTAAATAAGGGGGGTAACCGTGCCAGACAGCAGAGAATATCTAATAAAGTAAATGCAGTGATTGAAATGACTCGGATTCACTCTTTAGTCTACAGAAGTTTGTGCAGCGGGTTAGGGCTTCGCTAATGTACATCCATCACAGCAAATGTGATCTTATTGTCATAATTGAGCCTCTCTAGTTAAATGCATGTTTCTTTGCCCGTCTGCTGTGTATGGTGCATACAAAGTGCTGAGAGAGGCAGGTTTATTTGTGCTGCCAAGATTATTCTAACAGCTTTGACGCTAATGCAAGTTCTATGGAAAGTCATGTTTCAGCCATTCTCCCAAGCCAGCATCACACAGTACTGTGCAAGTCAGAAAACTACAGAAAAATCTCAACAACTATGTGTAATAGCTTTAGTTCATTCCACTACTTTGTTTTTCCAGGACAGTTTTTTTAAAGAAATCTGCAAAGAATTTTTGTACACTTTCAAGTGTCAGTTCAGTATTAGACGTTGGTTGCACTTTCTGCTTCTCATGATACAAATACAAAGGTAATCTCATCAGTCCATAAACCGTACTTGACATATCAGATCCAATTATATTGTTCTAGTGCAAATCTAGTGCCATGATTGCAGACATTTAGCAAGCAGTGATGCCCTCCATTAGTCATCCTGTTAGTGTCAGCACCTTTGGCAGACAGCTGCACAGTACAGAACTACATGCATGCAAACTTTTATGACGACTGCCCTTAACACCGCAATGGTGTCATGCCAGATGGTCATGGAGTGACTTAGAATGACAGCAGCTCATCTTCAATGACAAGTCCCACTTTTTTCTTGGTGGAGATCACCAGCAAATCCGTGTGTGGAGGCACTGTGGTCAGCACCAAGATGAACGGTTTGTTGTCATGCGTCACACATCTAGAAGGCCTGGTGTCACTCCACCTCCACCCCTACTGCAAAATCTGCAGGATCTGTGTGAGTATATTCAAGCTGCATGGGATGGATTATTGCAGGAGATGTCTGGCATGTTGCATTAGCAGACATGGTGTCCCAATGCCATACTGAGAGACACTACTTCTGTATGTGTAGCTCGATGAATATTGCCCATATCAATCAAATGCACACATTTAATTGCAAAACATGTGAAGGGTGTGCTTTATTGCTGGATTAATTATTAATTATGTTTTCCCCTGCTCTAAGACGTTTGATATATAAGTTTAAGATATATAACATCAGTATGAACCGTTTTTACTGTATACGTCTGAAGGTTTTCAGACACCTGGGGCACATTCAACCTGAAAACATTCTGCACCATTTTGCTATGGTTTCCACGGGAAACGACATTTTGTCGATATGGTGCAAAGAGGTGTGCAACAGGCTTTGATTTGTGTGTCAGGGGTGTTACCTGGTCATGTTGCTTCAGCTTGGTGTAGCAGTTAAAGACATTAGAACATGGTGTCATGAAGAATTTTACTTTTTGTTTTTTTTTATCAGGCTTTAATAAATCGTTGGTAAAGTATGCTGAGATTGGCCTTCTTAGCTGTGATAGGTGCAACACTTACGCAACACAAAAGAAGGCTCAATGCACCACTGTTCCAATTTCAATAATTGTTTTGCGATGTTTGTTGGGGCTGAATGCAGGCCAAGTCTTGGATGGTTGTTAGGAGTCCCATTTTTACTGTATCTGTTAATCATGTTTTGAACTTCAGTTTAGTATCTTTAGTATTTTCACTCATGCCCTCTTTCTGTTCTATATATTAACTCTTCAGAAATATCTCCTTCAACCATTTCCGAAGCAAATGGGAAATAAATTTGTGAGGCGACTGAGGAGCTTTTAGGTAGGTGCTTTTGTGAATGCTAGTGTCTGTTTGAAGGGGAACGAAATGTGAGTGACTCCTTTGAGAACAGCTTCTGTTGGAGGGTGCAGCTGTAACTGGTTGGTTGTAACATTGTAAGGATAGAAGAGTTAAAGCGGCAGTAGAGTGCACAAAAATAAAAAGTGACTAATTAAATACTGATAGAGATTTTGTGTAATATTCTATTGAATATATGTTTCTTGCTTTTTCTGACCCTGAAAAATTCATAGGAATTAATAATGAATAAAAATGAATAATTGAAGAAATGAAAGGCTAGTTCCTGTCTTTTGCACAGCACTACATTTGCATTAGGGATGATAAGGAATAACATTAACTGCAAGAAATGGCACATAGAGCAATAATTCTGTACCAGGAGCCAAAGGTACATTTTTGTCTTGACTTTGTCTTGACTTTGAACTGGTAATGAAACAGATGCATTTCTTTATTACCGCACACACACATAATATATTTGAAAATGTGAAAATATATGCATTCACACTGAGCTTAGCCTTTCGCTAACACAGACTGTCCCTGGCATTTAGCTATTCCTATTGCTATTCCTGAAAATGTCTAGAGTAATATATTGCACACACCCTTTTGTAATAAGAACTTTGTATTTCATTACATTATCCTTAATATGATTTCATGCCCTGAGGGCAGATCTTAGTTCTACTCAATGTATTTTGTGTATCAGGTTCATATGTTAAAAAAAATGAAAGGTATACGGTGCAAATTGGTAATCTGCAGTTAACACTGTTATTGAAATATGTTTGCTAACCTACTGTGCTTTATCTAAGAGAGGTTATCTTTTTAATTTGTTGCTACCGCCGCAGGTTAGTAAACACATGATTGAGCTGAGCTAAGGGTTCAGCCTGAGCACCAGATGCACCGCATCCATAAAACTGCATTTTTTTCATTATTTTTTGTGTTTGTTTATGTCTTGTTGGTATTATCATATTTAATTTTTTCTGCTTGTTTTTGTCTTTATTCTTTATTTATATACTATGTTAGTATGTTCTACTTTTCTCATGCTTTCTCTGGCATTTGCCAGCAATTATAACATTAATGTGAGCCGTGGACAACCAGTGAAGCACCCTCTAGTGGTAAGTGGGTCTGTACTCAGTTGGAGCCAGTAGCTTGTAGTGGGCCAGAAACGTCATATATTATCATATTACTGTTATATTAAGTAAATTAATATAAATATATGTATATTAATGTACAAATAAGAACATCACAGTAGCAGGCCAACAACATAGCTGCTGGGGCTAGCCACTGATGAATTTCCCCTGTTTGAATTTGGACATATTATCATTTTTAAACCACATTTCTTGGGGAAATATTATTTATTGAAGTTTATTTTAGTTTTCTGGTGGGTCACTACGCTTTTGTAGTTATAATCAGGTATTTTAAATGATATTTTAATCCTCCATGAGAGGGGCAATTTGACGGTTAACAATTCCTAAAGAAAAATAAAGAGTCTTTGCTGTAGACCCTGTCCTGGGCCCAGATCTTAAAGCATTTGGATCCTGAAAGATAGGTGGAGCCTACTCCCTGGAAAACAGGACTGGGACCAAACTGGTGGTGGTAGGGAGGAAGGAGGAGAACACTGAAGCAGCAGAACAGGAGCGAAAGTTGAATCCCTTTAAAGACAGGTGACTGGCCAGAGAAATTAATGAATGAGTGAAGTAGCATTGGAGTCTTCCTGGCAGAACTTATGCTTTCATTTGTAGTGCACATGTTTTTCATCTTTCATTTTCTCAATAATTGCTTACTGAAAGCTACACGTCCTTTCAGACTCAAACATCCTAGATTTTTTCAGATCTGAAGCAAGAGCTTGATTTTGTCCAATACTGATGAAAAACTTAGGTTCTATTTGTCTATTTTGTCTGATCAGGGCCGTTTTCGTTGTCTACCACCATGGCTGTTAGAAGACCCATTTTCTCTATACATCACGGGTAAAGTGTCCTGAAATAATTGGTTCTTACTTAAAGCTTAAAAATAAAAGCATAATAAAGTTCATCTAACGTTTCTTCTGAAATCAGTGGTATCAATAGTGAGTATATTCTCCTTTGCTGCTGTGACAGCTTCCACTATTCTGAAAAGACTTTATGCTTAATGTTGGAACATGTGCGGTGAGATTGTGACCACATTCAGCCCAAGAGCATTAGTGAGGGCAGGTACTGATGTTGAATGATTAGTTCTGACACTTGCCACTGGGCATGGTAACCTTAGGGCCCCATTCTGTTGGCAATTTCACATAAATATATATTCTCCTGGAAGAGACAGTGATAAAGGTGAATGTATTTCTAAAGGAGACAAAGACATGATGTCATGAAAAGAGGAAAATGCCAGGGGTCAGCTGGGATGTGCATTAAGGAACATTAATCTCGTTTTCCTACAAACGATAATAAATGGTTTCATCATTTATAATGTCTTGCTCGTTCATTAAACTGATTTCAGTGACAGATGATTTCATCACCACTTGGTGCTTTGACTTCTTGAAATCAGAAATTTGAGGATTTTGCCAGCACTGCTCAGACTAGCACAATTTGGCCAGAGGTTAGAGAGAAGGAGAAAATAAAACAAGATCTAAAAAGGATCGATAAATGTTTCATCAGATTTAAAGGGTAGCATTACACTCAGCTTTATGGAAGCTTTGACACAGTTTCAGGGTGGCCAAGTCCTTGGGATTTAACAGAAGGCTTTATGGCGCTGTAAACATGCCGCTATTCTCTTTTCCATTTCGTCCACATAAAGTGAGGGCAGATCAGTAAATCTGCAATGCAAGGTGATTGTAGACTTTGTGCTCTCTCTTGCCCTCTCTAAGCCACTACATTGTCCTCTTCACTGTTATTTAATTGAAGGATTATATATTCTGATCTTGGCAATATTGTACAGTCACCCTAATGTAAACAGAATGCGTTATCTCTGCGCATATTGCCTCCAGCTGCAGCCGATAAGAAAGCAGAAGAGAAGAACCATTGGAATTGTTCTGTGAAAGAGGAACTCTCAACATCCAAAAGGGGATAAAAATATCTAAAATGAAGATATAGGATGTAGGATTCATAGGAATACAGAATGTTCATAATTTCTGAATTTCTATGATTGACTTCCTGCAGCTTATCTGACTGAAAATATAGTCTGTTTGGAAGTTTGGAATCCGTGTTTTCAATCGAATAAAACCAACTGAAGATAAACATATAGAGTAGAGTAGAGTGTGAAGATAAATGTATAATGTTTTTAATATTCTGATCTGGTGCAATTGCACAGGTTTCAAATGAATAGGAAAGATTAGGATTAGCTGTAAATGATAATGAAGATATTTTAGAAGTGTCTAAAATTACTTTTATGTTTTGTTCTTATTTTTTATTCTTGTTTTTTATTATTTTTTTCATAATCTTTTAATTTGAACTTTATTTTAAATTTTGAGTTTACACCATTTATCCTTCTAGGATGAAATCTTATTAATTAATTTATTATCTCAGATTTGTGTATTTTTGCCTTTCTTAATTAAATCTTATTTCTTTTAATTTAATTTTGTTTTATTTAATTTTGTTTGATTTTATTGTCAAATTGATTATGTAGGTTTTTTTTTTTTTATTTAAACATATTAAATTTCTGTTGTTCAGTCCTTTTACAATGTAAACGTTCGGTTGCATTGAAAATGAGGGTCATCCTCAATGTACTTCCAAGTGAAAATAAAGGTTAATTGATTGATTGATTGATTGATTGATTGATTGATTGATTGATTGGACAGAGCCGTACACTGCGCATTCATCAATATACAAAAAATTAAATGTGCCCTCAAAGGCACAACAGTGGTTTTAGGGTTCAACTGTGTTCTTTAAATATGTTTTTTTTACCCCAGAGAAAAGATACCTGCATGTACCTTTTAATAACTTAATATATTAAAACAGCGCAATTACCATAAAAAAGGCTGGAGGTGTATGGAGTCAATACAAATTACAATAAAGTATCATTTCAGTGGAATAAGGTACAATTATGTTCCTGAACTATAGGTACTAAAGATGTACCCTTGAGGGTACCACCCCAGTGACAAGAAGGGTACCACCATAGTGACACATTTTCTAAGTGTGGAGAGGACTGTAAAATGAGAAATATATACAGCACTGAGAAGAAGAAGTTAAAATAATAAAATAAAATTAATCATATTACTTATCATATTTCAAAGGCATAGATAAAAACTCAAGTCAATTACATGGACGTCCTGAAGGGTAAGAAAGAAAAAAATTCAAACGTGTTCCTGATTTTTCACTTCTCTTATACAATTTTGGACATCAAAAACCTCCTTTTTTTTCTCCCTCACATTTTTTTCCCAACAACGTTTGAAACAAAACCTTTATCCATGATGGGCAGCTGGTCTTCTCTATATACTTCATAAAGCAGGTGAAAAAATACTGGGGAGCTATATGGCTAACAATTAGAATGATCATGCTAAGTATTTTTGTATGGTGTTCTCAAACAGTGCAGCCTTGAGAGGAACTTCAGCTCACTAATTTAGTCAAAATTGTATTGCTATACTTGAAGAATTAGAATTTAGAACCATTGACCATTTGTGGTATTTAATCCATCTGTGAAGGTATGGTTATTTGAGGCTGATCCCAATGGTGTGGAGGTCAAAACCAACACTTCATTCATCACTTTAAAGAGACTTGTTTTCAGTATGACATTCAAACATTCATCATTTCGGTGCCACCCCTGATTAATGTTACGGGGTGGTGCTGTAGGGTGATTTTGTGCTACTACTTTTGACTTGGGCAACATTAAGTGTCCTTCTATTTTCATGTTGGTATTCTGCTCTAGATAACTCTTGACCAAATAAGATACAGGAGCATTAGTAATTCCTCCACTATAGCTAGCTTGCTATTCTGTAAAAAAGAGAGACAGAAAAAGAAAGAGAGAATCTATACTTTGAGCTGTGATGTTACCCCAAAGAGCACATCATTCTGATTTGAGCATATTGTTTTAAATGAACCTAATCACTTAGTGGTTGCCAATACAGTTATGAAGACTGACCTGTGTGCTTTAATGAAATGTTTTTGAATACATCCTTCCAGGCCAGGCAGAGAGGAGAAAGAGGTGACCAGGTAAGCACTTCAGCTGTGAGCTGTAATGTTGTCCTATAGAGCCTTGGCTTGAAGGGGCTTTTGAATTTTGTGTGAAGGCATGTTAACAACCATGTCAAGTTAAAAGCACTCACAGGATTTCCTGGACAAAAGGATTTTTGCCTGTTCTGGCCACACCACCTGCCTCTTCCAACTCGAATTCTGCATGAACTGCAAATGTTAGAGAACATAATACAGCATAGTGTAAATTAGAACCACCATGAAAATCAAACCATGAATTTGAATTGTTACAAATATGACTTGTTGCTGCATCATTTATATTAATTCTGTTCATTCATGTGCCGAAGACTTAAGTACACTTATCAAAGGGCAAAAATCAGCTGGATGAAAATCTGTTTTTCACTCGATATGTTTACAGGTTTCGCCTCGCGCATCACTTTGCTACATGGTCCAGATGGAACGAATATGCTTGTTTAAATGTTGCAAAATGGTGTGCAACACGCTTTGACATACATTTTCTCTTATTTGATGTGTGTGTCATATTTGTTACCCAGTCAGCAGTGATGTGTATGTAAACCCCACTGCATTAACAGGGCAGTGCACACAATGGATTTTGATAAAGTCACCTACAAATGTGGCTGCAGTAGCTTGGTTATGCCATAGTTGAAGACATAGCTGCTGTAGTTGCAATGTTTGCGTAACACAACAGAGTACTCAACACACAACCGTTTCTCCATTTAAACATTGTGCTCAGGGCTTAACACAACCCTGCTCATCAGGTATGAATGGGAAGTTCATTTGACTTTTCTAAATTGCTGTGCAACTAAAGAGCATTTAATTAAAGATCACTGGGAGTGGTTTGATGTGAAATTGTTCATTGTAGAGAAACTCCCCAAGTCAGAATTGTTCATACTTTTGGTGACAGGAACCAGATATCTGCCTCTAAACGATTTCAAGTTATTACATGAAATGGTGAGTTTTTGATTGCATTCAGCCACACAAGCATTAGTTGCTAAACAGTACACAAATAAATGCTGAGTGCCCAGTTAAATGGCTTATCTATTGTATTAGTGACTTAAGAACTTTGCACAGCGCTGTACACAGGCCATTTCAGCTGTCTAGAACAGTGCAAGCAGTGTTTGAGAAGTGATGCTACCAGCATTCGAAAAGCCAAAAGGTGATTATACAAATGAAGGTGATTAAGGATGCTTCTCCAAGCTGCCCGAAAAGCTCTTAGAAAAGATTAGCTGTCTCGGACTGTTATGAAGACGCTATGTCATCAGATTTTGCCATCTGGATACCATGATATCCTGAAATGATTTCTTTCAGGCATTTACTTTCATTCAGAGGCCAAAATACGATGGGATAACTTTTGAGAAAAAAAAGCCCCGGGTATTGCCCGAGATGCCTGAACCTTTAGCTAATCGTGCCATATACTGAGCTGGGATGTGATTACCCGCAGTATTCAGGGAGAGAACTAATGCGCCGCAAGAGTAGTCAAGGTTGACCTGGAATATAATGCTGAGATGCTATCAAATATATCATTTAAAAGAATCCATTTCCATTCTGAAAAGGGCTTTCTGTGTTCCACTGCCCCACATTCTGCTCCTTCATACAGCAAAAGGTCTCAGACAGTGGGAGGAACCATGTAAACAAACAGTGGCAGTAAAATAAGTGGCAACTCGGGGAGTCCTTTGGAGTGCACGCTGTCCTACCAGGAGTTGAAAATGAAATTGTCGGGCAGTCTGTCTCGAGCGTGTATTAAATTTGGGTCAGCACTTTATAAAATGAAAAGGATGCCTCAGTCTGGTCTCCCCCCCGAGGGATCAAATTGCATCTCCCATTCCCTGTGACAGAATCGTAGGAGTTATGATAACAGGATGGCAGGGCCGAATCATTGTAGCCCCAGGGGTTCCAAGCAGAGGAGTGAGGCCAGAGGAGAGTGAGAGAGGGAAGAGCAGAGGTTAGAGAACAGGTGCAGAAAGCCTTGTAGTCCTGGCTCTGCTGCTTACACACACTGCTACACCATATGTTTCCCACAGGCTTTCAGGGGAGTGTTGGTGGTCTTTGATGCTCACATTGAAACCATAATAATAAAAAAGACATTGTTGCTGTTTGTTACCACTGTTTATACGTCAAAGCAATATATCATTATAGCTCACTGTAGGTCACTATCCACTGTCATTCCTCGAAGCCACACAGATTTTGAGCTCAGTCTTAGAGTTCTGTATTTCTATTAACCTCTCCATCTGGACTGCATTCTGTGCTTTCTTTTAGGCCATAGACTTGGAAATGTCACAATTTGGTGTGATGTATTTGGCAGGAAGGCTGTGCAGATTGTTCATATCTGTTTCATCGTACCTAACTCTACTAATGTTTGCCTTATTAAGCAAAGTTAAATAAGCTAATCTGAACTAAACTTTTTCCTCTCCTTTTTAAGATGCTGAAACATTGTTTTGAATGGGTTCATGGTCCATTAAACGGCTTCATCAATGGTCTAACTGAGCTATTATGTCCAGGTGGTAAATTTTCCTGGCTGGACTTGTAATTGTCACATCTCTGTCTGTCTGTCTGTCTGTCTGTCCCTGTTCATGTCTCACTACGCCCCCTCTGGTTACTGTGTCTTAGCACTGCTTTTCCTGCTCCACCCTGGCTCCACCCACTCCCACACCTGAGACCAATCTGTACTCATTAGGACTTGTATTAAGACCCCTTTGTTTGCCCTGTCTGTTGTGAAGTCTCTGTTGTTCTCTGTGGTACCTTTGTTAGTTCTGATCTGTTTTCTAGAGTCTTAGTTTCGTTTCCTTTCAGTTCTTGTTCTCTTTGTTTTGTAGCGTTTGTGTTCATCTTCAGTTCTTGACCCTTGTTTTGTTTCTGCTATTGCCTCTCAAATTATGGACATGTCTTTATTGATACCCACCTGTTACCCAGACAAACTCAAATAAAACCACTATGCATTTGCATCCCGCCTCAACCACCCCATTACAGTAATCAGCCTTACTATTTATTCTGGTTAATCAAATATTCTAAAATAGAATTGGATCAAAGTGAAGTTTAAAACTGTCAAACAAGTTGTAGTCTTCCTTATTCCTCATGGAAGTCACATTGCCACTTAATTTAGCCCTCCAGAAGCATTTAACATAAGGAAGATGAACATTACAATTGGTATCTTGTCACTTTCTTTCATGATGAATGGACCAGAAGAAATGGCCCAAAATAACTTTAGAAAAAAGGTTGCATAGACTTACATTAAGATTAAATGAGGTTTTTCTCCTGTAAAGTTACGATTTTGGAGAATGTTTTTCTTTGGACAGCGGTGATATGCAAATGATTTGAAAGTATTTTAAAACTTCCACGTAATGCAACAGTTTGTTACCAATGAAAGATTATTTCCTAGAACTGTTCAAGTAAGCCAAGAACATGTTAAGGGCCTGTATTATTATGAGTGCATACTTAATCCATCACAGTTGATCAACCTTAAAAACTGTGTTAGACCAATTAGACCACTTGAGCTTCTAATCTAATTAGGTGCCTTAGACCTTTGTCAGACTAGACGAACATAGTTTGACGCTTGCAGAGCTAAAAGTCAAATGGCTTTTTTTTGACAAATTGGTAATCAAGATTAGCAGCAAGAATCAGACAGGCTTTACAAAAGGACGAGGCTGAGGCATGGACAGAAAGGCAAGCAGGGGTCAGGAACCAGAGAGTAAATATACCAGGCAGACAAAACCAAAGGGGAATACAAAGAGAGAGAAAACCGGGTAAACAAAGGGAAGTTGAAAACCAGAGAAAGCTAGATGAGAAAACAGGAGATAAACGCTCAGTATGCAAACTATGTCAGTAATACTTTGCAAGGACTATGTGTTTGTGAGGGGTTTAAATGCGATAAGTGGAATGAGCAGCAGGTGTAAGTAATTTAGTATTCAGGTGAGGAAGAGCGTGTGCGATTGGTAAGTTCTGGAACGTTGCTATGACATCAATGGGAAGGGAACTCTGGGAGATGGAGTTCGGGAAACAGAGAGGAAACCTGGAAGCGTGACAATCTTCAAAAGACCATCATATAGCCCACTCACTCATAACCCAATTCACCCACTCCCAATCCTGTGTAATGATATACAATGCAGAGAGGAAAACTGATAAAAGGACTAATAATAATAAAATTAATAATAATAATAATAATAACACTATACAGATGAAACAGAACAAGTGAACAATAAGGCAGAATATGAAGTATTAAGTTAAAGACAGCAAAATAATTATGTGGGAACTGCACACTGTGAGCATGATGGGAATCACTGCCAAACACAGTGGGGTTATTTTTGTTGTTTTTCCTGCCTTATGGGAGCTTTGTATGTGGTCCTGGGAAACCCACATGCAAAGGTCCCTTTTTTCTTTTTACCCCCTGAGGATATAACAGGTGCGTTGAAACTCTGTTTGTCCACTGTACAGTTAAACTGTCCCCTTTGTTTTGTGATCCGTCCCTCCTGTTTGCTGCTGTAAGACCCATGGGCGCTGACAGTAAATCCAGGCTAGGGCTGAATTCCTGAGACTTGCCTCTGTGGGTTCCCATGTCATGCGTTTGACTGCTGTTTGGATTCATGAGTGGAATGATTGACTGCTGCTGGCATACAAGCTGCCACCGGAGCCAGTGCTTGCTGACAAATGGTATAGAGGGGTAGCAGCAGGGGAAATCACACAGCTCTCCCATAGACGGCTCCTAATAATTTCCCCTGTTTGTGCTCGTAGTGCGGCTTTACTGCTGCTGTCTGTCACTGCCAAAGACATTATGATGCAATAGTTTCTGCAGATAACAAAGCATGTAGAGTCATTCATCAGCGTGAGCTAGTACACATGACTAATGCGTTATGTATAGATGTGCAGGTGTTCAGTGACTATAATGCAATATTGAGATTGTTGTATGCTGGTGAAGACTTCAAACCCAGCAGTGAGAAAGGTCTGTCAACCTTTTTGTTGATTTGCTTATGCTGTTTTTTTTATTCTGGGTGAATTTACAGTCTACTGTCAAATAAAGAATAATGTTGTTCATTTTGACGGCGAGTTGTGCTGGATTTGGATTTGAGTTGGGTGGTACTATATTGGAGGACACTGACATCAGGCTTTTCCATATTAGGACAGAATATGTCACAGTTAGGACAGATCTTTTATCAGCTAGCCCTCAACACATGTCTGCAGTGCCTAATTTGCAAAAGACAAGTGAGACTGGGCTTAGATCATGCATCCCCCTCCCCCTGCCCCCCACCATCTTCCTCACTGGAAATTTTCTGTACAAAGTTTTTTTTTCTGCATCATTTGTTGGCTTGTTTAACTCAGCCGACAGATGCCACTGATTGAATTATGTGTTGCCTACATGATGATATGGCATAGTCAGTACCATAGTACTAGTTACAGGAACATGATTAGTCAAAATGATAATTTTTTTTAATTGTGCAAGCCATTAATAGGACCTATTATGCTCATAGAATAGATTTACATGCTTCTGTTTTCCCAAAACACAATATTTGGCTGAAACAATCACAAAACAGAGTGAGTTAGCTGACTAATCAGAGCACACTCATTGGGAGGCAGAGCTTAAAGACACAGGAGCTCTAATTGAGAATACAGATGTACAGATGTATTCTCCCTAGATGTATTCTCTCTAATGGATATACATCTGTATTCTCCATTAGAGCTCCTGTGACTTTAAGCCCTGCCTCCCAATGAGTGTGCTCTGATTGATCAGCTCACTCACTGTGAGGGTGTGGCAAGCTTGCCAGTTAGGCAGTCAAAAAGAATTGTGGAACGAGATTGTTTCAGCCTGTAACAGAAAAGGGCTGGAAAAAGAAAAGCAGTTTCTGAGAAGGAGAGTTTCTCTCTCTGGCGTGTACTTTAGGCTTTATGACTCTGCAGATCATTTACATGCACAAAAAGCTACACAACACACTAAAGGGAAAACTGGAAAAGCTTAACACATCCTTTTTAAAACTAGTCACTCCCTATTGTAATTACTATCTACATGTGACGTTATCTCAATCATTTTAAATGTTACACAGATTCAAAGGGAAGAGTGTTTGTATATAAAGTCCAACCAGAATACCAAAACCTGCTACTGGAGTTTACATTGCTGTGGTTACGCCACTGTCATTCACCATCTGATCTGAAATGCGCACACAGTTCTGATCATGCAGAGAGGTTAAAATTTTCTATTTTTCTATTGCTACCTTATTTGAAATGCTTTTTTTTCCCCAAATCTGGCTTCGGTTAATGATGAAGTCACATATCTTTAAAATCACTGAGATATTTTAATATTTGAGGTTGAGTTTACAGCTTCTTCAAGTAGAACTCATTGTAACTATTTGTTTAAATGAATTAAGTTGTTTGAATTTATACATGAAGTGTATTCATTCCTTTATTCGTCTACCCTAATTGCACATTGCTTTGTCCCTCTGTTTGTTGGTGCATTTGTTCATCTGCATGTCTGTTCCTCTTTGGCTATTTTGTTGTCCAGTTAGTGTCACATAAAAGCTGGATTTTAGCTCTACATGACAGGTAGAGCAGGCTAGAAGTGTTGGACAGAGAGTTGTCAATCAAGCTGCTCATTAGCCACACCCACACAGTTCTCAGACAGGTGTGATCAAGTTTAGTATCATACAAACATTTTTATAAAAATTTTACTCTGTGTACTCTGAAGACTTTAACTACAAATAATGTAGTGGCTTTCGGTGTAGATAGATAGATAGATAGACAGATAGATAGATAGATATCCATTATAGTAGTACATATTGTGCAGGATTGTGCAGGATTTTGTAAGAGGCTTTGCTACTTGTTGATGGGTTGTTGAAGGAGTTGTTTGTTTTTGTTGTTTTTGTTGTACACTCAGAAAACCCTCCTGGAATATGCTCCAATTACCTACTTTCACAAACTCATTGCAATTGTTTTTTTTTACTTCATTAAATTGCTTTACCTGGAAGTAATGCACTCTAATCTTTGAATGAGCTTTAGGAATGACTCTATTTGGTTGAGTATGGCATCCAAACATGTAGTATTATAGTGCATGAATCTTTCTTCCCCTTGCCATCTTGTTTGGCTATCATTGTGTGCTCTAAGGTAATGCTGCAGACTCAGTTATGCTCTCCTCTGTGCCTCTCTTAGCCTGTGGTATAATTATAGTCAATGAAGTTCAGGAGGATACAAACAAGATAGAAGTCATGAAATGAGGAGTAATTAATGTGTAAATCTGTACCAGCCACAAAAGTGTTATAAATTATGATTTTGTGTATCCTCCCTCGTGTTGATGTTTTTAACAATAACATTAAAAATAAATATTGAATTAAATGACAGACAAGCAACTGCTTAACTCAATTTGTATTATGTTTTAGTGCAGTTCACTTTAGAGAGGCAGTCAGCAGATGCGATTATGAGAAGGCCTGAAACATAAAATAGCACATTACAGAGCATTACAGTCAATTAATTGGGAAGGTCCTCAATGAGTCACCTCTTTTCCCAAGTGATAGGGATTTTTTCTGTAAGCGTTTTAATAAGGAAAGAATGCATATTGTTGCTGTCAAACTGAAGCCCTGCCAATTTGGTTGTATGGAGTGGGAGTGAAGAGGAGTGCTCTTCGGAACAGATGTGCAGTGACAGCTTACTTTCAAGAATCTCTCATATGCACTTTCTGTCCATCTATCATCTTCCCATGTGATTACATGCACACGCGGTAATGAAGTCTACAAGCGGTGTAACAATACACTCAGTTCTAGATTTGACTTGATTTTCCATACTAGGTTCAAGATTCTGGATGACCATTTCTGTGTTTGTAATAACGAGAATATGCTTCAGTTAGATTTCACCCATAATCATTTCTGGGGGTGCCAATTGTGGCACACATAAATTTGAGTAAATGGTGACACTTTATTTGGAGTTCCTTTTAAAATGAAACATATGCTCACCAGTCTGTAACATAACAGCAACATAGCAATTATGTAACAACAATAAAGCACTTGAATACATTCAGCAGATTATCAATAGACTTTTAATTACTGTGTAAATAAGATTCATTAATAACTGAATTAATAAGCTGAATTCATGTTCATATTTGTAGATGTTAAATTTGGATTAACTGGATTACGATTACGATTAGGGCCAGAGTGAGGGTCAGGATTAGTTTTTGGGTTAAGGTTATGGTTAGGGTTAAGATTAGGGCCAGACAAAGTGTTAGGGTTAGGTTTTGGGTCAAGGTTAAGGTTAAGGTTAGGATTAGGTTTTGGGTAGAAGATAAATTTAGGGTTAAGATCAGGGCCAGGAACAAAGTTTGTTTTTGCACTTATACTCACCATAACCTTTCTTCTCTCTAGGTTTGAGGGCTGAGTTGGGTTGCCAGGTAGTGCACTTATGCTTATATATGTCTGTGTATTATTCTCTCTAGGTAGCAGCACTGGCCCTTGTTCGGGCAGTGTCTGAGCTCAGGGCGAGTTTTAGACTCCTAACCTACTTATACTAGCTGGGAAACATTATCCAACGGAACACTAAGCACGGTTGTAAGTCGCTCTGGATAAGAGCTTCTGCTAAATGCCGGAAATGTAAATGTAAATGTAAAGTTAGGATTAGGTTTGGATCAAGGTTAAAATTAGGGTTAGGGTTATAGCCAGATTTAGGGTTAGGATGAGGTTTTGGGTTGAGGTTAGGGTTAGGACTGGGGTCAGGGTTAGGGATATGATTAGGCTTTGGATAGAGTTTAGGGTTAAGAATAGGGCCAGGCGAAGGGTTAGGATTAGGTTTTGGGTCAAGGTTAAGGTTAGGGATAGGAATAAGGCTGGGGTTAGGATTAGGTTTTCAGATGAGGTTAGGATTAGGTTGGGATTAGGTTTTGGGTTGAGGTCAGGGTTAGGATTAGGGCTGGGGTCAGAGTTAGGATCAGGTTTTGGGTTTTGGGTCAGGTAGGTTTTTCTTATTGTAGGTAACATATTAAGGCCACTTCATTGAATATATCACCAGAATATCTACTTAATGTAAGTAGTGTAACAACAGTACATCAAGATTTTTACTCCAGTGTATTCAGATGCTTCACTGCTGTGGCGGATATGTTGTTGACATGTTACTGATACTCTGTTATGAGTTTATTAATCATATGTAAAGGACCACTCAAAATATAGTCTTGCCAAGAAAATAGTTTTTTAATGATATGGTTACATTTCTTCTTTCAGTCATTGTAATTTAAATAAACGGCAAATTTTTATTTATATTTTGAATGAAAGATCAAAAAATAAGCAATAAAGAATGTTTTTAACAGCCTATTTTGTTCAGGAGTATGCTAATGCTCTTGTGGCTAAATGCAATCAAATCCTCAAGCAATGTCACAACATGCAGTCTAAAGCCCTTCTAGAGGATGAGAGGCAATATACACATATGTACAAAAGTTTGCAGGCAGCTTTATACCTCTCTTGCTAATGCTTGCCATCGGTCATAGTAACCTTAGGCCTATATGCAGCTGCTCCAAAATAGGCAATGCTTCTGCACCTGTGTCGTAATGGGTCCAACTTAAAGTAGGTACATTAAATTTGAAGTTGTTTCTTGATACTTTTTAACTGGTGAAGCAAATGCTTTATTTTTTACTATTTTGCACTGAAAAGTGTAGCTGTAAAAAGGAAGTTATGTCCTTGGTATGACTCAGAACAAGACTGCACAGATACGTACAGTACGTGTTAATGTTTGTGCTTTTACTCAGCCCACTCAATATTTCATTGTTGTTGTTCTGGAAACAGGGGGTTTAATGTGTGGTGCAGGACCTATAAATACCCACCGACTGTCCTTCTCTGATGTGTCACCACAGCCCTAATGGGGGCACTAATCGGAGCTGTAGTGCACTGCTGGGGAAGGCGTGTAGGCTGCTGGCTTGTTCACTGCTGGCTGGAGGTGATAGATGAGTCCGGTGTGGACCCTTCAGCGGGGCTGGGCCGTAGCCACCCCCTCCTGCTAACCCAGCCTGACAACTCAGCAGCCCACCTGCAGCCCGTGCTCCTCGGGTGGCTCCGACTCATTAGCACGCTCCAGAGGACAACAAAAATAGCCTGCTCTCCACCCACACTCAAACAAGACGCGCTTGATGCTGCTGATCACTTACCTAACACAGAGTCCTAAGTCTGAGCATTCAAAGTGATCTCTTTTTAAAATATCTGAGGTGGGTCGAGTATCCTAATCCCATACTCAACCAGATATGTTCTTATTCTTAGTCAGTACACATAAAGACTGTGTACTCTGTTCCATGTAGAACCATAGCAGAACTTCTTAGTATATTGTGGCTGTCCAAAGAATATCTATCTCCATTTTTGTCAGTTTTTACTTTTATGCATCATTTGAATACAATGCCTACCATTTACATTGTGTGAAGTTTTCATGGCGAATGGACCAAAATAAATGACCTAAAATTGCTTGGAAAAACATCTGGTTCCATTGACTTACATTAAAATGAAATTAGTTTTCGCTCTCCCCCATTTGCCATACTTGTTTTTCTTTGGACAATATTCAACATCTATCAGCATAAGAACGTAAGTTTAATAAGCTCAATTCTTCTCTCTTTTTTATCTGTTTGGTCCAAAATAAAATGCTCCAAAGTGTGGACATGAGCAATAACACAGCCGACCAGGTACTGAATCAATATAACAGAAAAAATATTAAGTACTGTGAGACCACCCTTTCAAAACCACTATTAAGTTATTACTTGTTACATGCTGAAGACATATTTACTAGGAAATGTACCCAGCAGCCTCATCAACTAAATATAATACTACATTTTGCAGTAGATAATGTGTCTACTCGTCACCTTAATTAGCTTGCATCCTTTTTTTAGAAGATATACTTTCAGTTTTCCGAAGAAATCTGTTGGGATGTTTTTCCACAACTCTAAAGTTCAGTCTAAGAAGTTGGTTGCAATTTATGCTTCTAACAATCCGAGTCATCTCCACCATGTTAAATGATGTCGGGGTCTGGACTCTGGAATGGTCAGTCAAGTGAAGTTTATTTATATGCACCTTTTACAGCAGATGTTGTTACAAAGCAGCTTTACAGAGAATCCGGGTCCAAACCCCCAGTGAGCAAGCCAAGAGCGACTGTGGCAAGGGGAAACCCTCTTAGAGGAAGAAACCTCGACAGGAACCAAGACTCAAAAGGGGAACCCATTCTCCTCTGTCCAACAGCTTCTTTGTTTGACATGTCTTGATGTTCTCAGCAGTGTTCTTGGCGTCATTATCTTGCTGTAGCATTAATTTCTTCCCAATCAGACATCGTTCAGGTGGTACTGCATGATATTTGAAATGTGTTTGCACTTATCAGCATTCATGATGTCCTCAATTGCAAAACAAATCAAAGACTCCAGATGTGCACTGATCTTCAAGCATGCATGGCTGATGGCTGCACACATGGTTCATTAAATCTTTCATTGCTTCAGTGTACTGCCTTCTGTTGCTTCCAAAGATCTTAAATCTAGACTCATGGGTCCATAAAACCTTACACAATGTCTCATGATGTCCAGTTTTGGGAGTTTTAGTCTTAGTCTTAGATGTTGGTTGCATTCTCTGTTTCTCACAATTCAGGTACTCGCAAATACAGATGTAGTCTCATCAATCCATAAGGCTTTGCTCCACATCTCAGATGTCCTATTATGGTGTTCTAGTGCCAGTTCTAGTTCTTGTCTTTTGTCTGTTTTTCTTTCTGGCAGCTACGTATCCTTTCAGACCCATAGTGTCTAGTTTATAATGGAAGAATCGACAAAAACACCTGAAGATGTTTTCAGATTTGAAGCAAGAGTGGAGTAGGAGAGTCTTCTCTCTCTCTCTCTCAAAGATAAAAGTTTTAGTTTTGGTGGTCTACAAGGTCTTGCATGGTTATCTGAAGTGCCATTATTTTGGAAGCTCCAGTTTTTTCCCTTATTTTCCCTTCCTTATCTAGACATCTCCTAAAGGGCAATAATTACCTTTAAAGAATATTTAGACTGTAAATTAAATAAATGAATAATGCTATATTTGAGTACACTCTCAAAAAATGTAATGAAACTGTTACTGAAGTGGTCCCCTCAAAGCTACGTGTTTAGTACCATTACTCAAAGAACTATAGTACTGTTTTAAAACATGAGGTTATGAAACGGTAGAAATATGCATCTTTCCCTTGGAAAACACATATCTTCGCTGTCCAATGAAAAACATGTTATCTCCATTATTTTTACTTTTATGCTTCATTTGAACACGGCAGCTGCCGTTTACACTGTGTGAACATTTCATAATAAATGGACCAACAGAATGGCCCAAAATGCTTGGGAAAAAGTCTGATTCCATTGACTTACATTAGAATTGAATGAGGTTTTTGCCCTCTCCTGTAAAGTTACCATTTTGGATTTTTTTTCTGTAGACAGCGATGATATGTACAATTGGATCTTAAAACCACTGTTGTATACTACAACCACTGTTGTAGTATGTTTACATTGTTCGTACCTTGATGAACAAAACAAGCCCCTGCACAGAACCCTTTTCTAACAGTGTAGAAGTCATCATTTATTAACACTTCTACATAGACATAGATCAGAGTAAATGTGCATAACAAACCCCTTTCTTTCCTCACAGTTCTTGGTGCTACACAGATGAGAGAATACATCTCATGATATTGCTCTAGCTAGATGCTTACATATATAAAAATATTGACTCTTTTTTGTTATTTGGATGCAAAATTGCTTTTGTAAACTAGTTTGGATGGCTTGTTGCAAATGTTTGGGACATATGTCTAACATAAATGACACGCTATATAGCTACTCTAACCTACCACCTGAAGGAAGCTTAAATTACTGTGAGGGATTACAGGAGTTCATCGTTTATCCCCCTGGGCTGAAGAACAGCACTCTTTCAACTTCAAATACCGTTTTTTTCTGCCTCAGTATCTCAAGTGCTAAAAATTGTCACAGGATCAATTTGATTGACTCAGCCCCAATTTGCTTGCCTGCTTGTGGCAGCCAATTAAATTGAGTTATTCCAGCTGCAGCAGTTTTAGCATGACAGGTCCACCAAAGTCCCTGAGGACCACAGCTCCTGTGTGCCAAAAGAGTCTGAGTGAGCCGCTGAAAGAAAAAGTGTTCATAACTAAGAAATATGGCATGTTAGAACTATGAGAACAAATTACATTTCTTAGTAAAATAATAA
>CM067479.1:20938677-20960892 GCA_034552555.1 Semaprochilodus insignis | reverse complement strand
TTCTTAGTAAAATAATAATAATAATAATAATAATAATAATAATAATAATTTTGCTTTTTACGAATTGGGTAAAAAGAGCACTTTTTGGATTTTGCTCTACAAATAAAACTTAAATTTAACAATCTCTGCAAATTCAATAACTCACCTTTAAGGAGCAATATGTAAGATTCTTAGTTTAAAACATTTTAAAATCAACTACAATTATCAACAGAAGATGAAGAAATAACAGTTTTGGCCTGAAATCAACAGATGAGATGAATCAGGTGTGTTTGAGCAGGCAAATTACCAAACTCTGCGGGACTGTTATGCACCCATGAAGTAAAGCATAAAATAACGCTGCTCTCTATATGTTCTGAGGATTTTTTTGCCTATATTTAGCAGTCTAGAAGAATTGTTGCGAGTTCTGCATCAGACTCCACTTGTTTACTTACTAGAGAGTCTCCAGTGGTGGAAAGCAACAGTAATGTTATCTCTTGTTTTACTGCTATTTTTGTCGCTTGTTTTCTTTGCTTTCTAATGTTTTTTCCTAGCTGAGAGCAGGCAGTGCTTATTCTTCATTCATTCAATGGGGGCTAAAGGCAGACTTGACACTACAGTGACTCACCATTGCCTCTTAAGGTGTAGTGTGGTATTACGGAATATGACAGGCTGGGCCTAGCTGGTTAGCATGCTGACTTCAGTAGACATGGTCTGAAAAACTATTATTTCAAAAAGGATTGTGTTAGGCTTTACAGTGTGACTTACAGCATGCATGCACACCATATTTTAGCATGTAACCGCAGTATACTATGATACATGCCCTTACTGTACTGCAGGTTCTGAAGAATGGTGGCTTCTCAGTGACAGTTTCATACATTTGTTCTGAGAGTGTAGAGGAGTGCAAAGCCCTTCAGCTTTGGGCTCTGGAGCAGTGGAACTGTGTTGTCTGGAGTGATCAAGCTTCATTCAATACCTTTGGGATTAGTTGGAGTGATGTTTGTGATCTAGAACTAATCACACAATAGCACTGCCTGACCTCACAAACGCTCTTGCGGCTGAATGCAATTAAATCTTAATAGCAATGTTCCAACATCTACTGTAAAGCCTTCCCAGAAGAGTAGAGGCTATTATACTATTAATACCTTTATATTTGCAAACTTGTGGACATATAGGGCTGGTTTTATGGACAAGACTTAAGCTTAGTCTTGAACTATGAAAAAACACTGTTACTCCCATTTAGTCTAAGCTGAAGTATAAACTGGACTATAATAATGGATTATAATGATGTACATTATGTAACTCTCCAGGTACAGATAATAATTATAGAATAATAGTATGAAACTGCATAGCTTATAAGGTACCACTTAAGAAAATCATACCAGTGCATATGAAAAATAACCTGAGCTAATGGATAAATGATGGTAACACCATACATTATTTGTCTTCCTGTATCCACACCCCGACCAGGTGGAGTTTTCTCCTTGACAAGAAAGTGCTACTTTAGTTTGTCCTATGATATCAGGTCAGTGTTTTCTTCTGTTCAGTGCAGAAAAGGCCTTGCTGTAATATATCTCAAAAACAAAGATAATCAGATTAATAACTGCTGTTTGTTCACTGGTTATTGCAGTGATGCTCATATTGCTGTTGCCTCTCATACAGATTTCTACGTCACCGACCACTAGAGATGTGGGTCAGAGTATAGCGCTTCTGATTTCTTATCTGATACAATGAGATGATGAGATGATGAGATGGATGGTAAACAGTATTATGAACAGATGGGCCGTATTTGAAATATAGCCTGCAGCATCCAAGATTCATTCATTATCTCATCTCGACTGTAATTCAACAGTCCAATAGTACTCTCGATTCAATAGTCTAAGCCACTCTAAGATGATGCGCCACTGAGGAAGAAAACTTGTAACAGCTAATTTTCTAAATTTGTAATATGAGCGGTAATTAATTACAAAGATACAGCTAAATTAATTGAATAGCAGCACATTAGATCTCAGACGCGCTCCTGTCTGGATGCCTCTGTTCAAGTGCATGTGGGCTGGTGTACATATGCTGACAGCATTGCGTTAATTGCATCTGATTTGTTACTTTGTTGAGCTCTGTTGTCGGAACAGGAGTAAATGAATGTTTTATGAGTCGAGGCCTCTGTAAATGTGGCAGTTCCCCAGCCTCACGCTGTCATCTCCAATTCCATGTTATCCTGCTTCCCACTCCCAGAGCTCCAAACACAGCAGAACACTGCTCAGACAACTTAATTATGGGGGAGAATTTAGTTTGAACGTGTCACTTTACGCCTCAGGTCACACTGAGCCACAGGTCGCAGGCTGGTCAATAGGCACCTGTGTCAGGCAACAGGCATGCAACACCGGTACGTACAAATACGTCAAAACAACAAACATAAAACATGTAACACAGAAAGCAATATAGCAGAGGTGGGAACCGGTGATGCAGATGAGTGGAAGTGCATTGTTGCATGTACCTACTTTTATTCACTTCACAAGTCAGAAAGAAGAAAAATGTCACACGCCGATGTCACAGAACACAATGTACATGATCAATTGCAAGATTAAAGGAGCGATATGTAAGATGACCTGTAGAATTAATACTCCACATTGCTTCTTCCTCTTCACTTCTCCGCCCACATAACGTAAATAATGGAACAGCTAGTTTTGACACTTGTTTTCTTTGCTTTCGAATGTGTTTTCTTGCCGAGAGTTGGCAGTGCTTATTCTTTACCCACTCATCTGGCTAAAGACAGACTCGACACTAGAGTGACTCACTATCACTTCTTGAGGTACAGAGTGCGTTACGAGAGAGGACAGGCCGGTTAGCATGCTAACGTCAGTACATATCTGCAACATGATACATAGATGTCTTTGCCATATCATCAAAACTGTTATTTCTGTTATAAAGATAAACAGACAGATAAAGATAAACTCCTATTTACTCGCTTGAATTGAATTGTACAGCTGGCCATTTGCCATGTGCATTAGCATCTGCTATGTTGTTATTGCCTTCTTACCCAGAACCCCTGCATTAAACGTATCAACTCATTTTTTTCTAGACCAACCTACATGTATAAGTCTGAGGAATACAAGTATCAACACAAACCTGAATCTGAAAATTACCTTTCCTCTTCGGGCAACGCTTTACATTAGATCTGGGACATTACTGTGAGGATTTGATTGTGATTGTATTAAGCTACAAGAGCATTAGTAAGGTCAGGTACTGATATTCTGGATGGCAAACACCACTCCAACTCAGCCCAAAAATGATTGGATGGAGCTCCAACTCAGTTTCACAGCTCCACAGCCGAGTGCTGTGTGACTTTATACTCTTAGCTGATGCTTGGCATTGGACATGGTGGTCTTAGGCTTATGTACGGCTGCTCCAGAGTGTCCCATTCTATTGGCAATGCATTTCTACGGAGATTATACAAGCTGTGTTTGTGCAATTGAACAACTATGTCAGCAGTGGGGGAACCTGTCCCATTTGGCACACTTGTGGTGTTGCAGTTCTCATTCGCCTGTACACACTAGGACCAGGAGGCTGTGGAATGTTCCTTTTCTGGTTTTGGCATTCAAAGGGGCACCCACAAGCGTCTTTTATGTACCCTTAGTACCGCATTTGGCAGGGACTGCTATGATGCGGACTCAGCAGCAGCCTCTTGCTCAAAATTCCTTGAGATACTGGCCAGCACAAATCAGTGTTTGCTTACAACTGTCTGGGCAACAAGCGAGATATTCAAGTATGTCTATTATGTCCCAAATGCATGTGTTTAAACTTAGCATTCTTGGGGTTTCTTGCCCTACGCATGAACACTTTGTTGATTTAACCAAAGCAGGATCATAAGGCTTAGACTCCATTTTGAGACAAGCTCACAGTATGTCTTTGTTTAGATGTGCTGTGTGATGTTGGGTCCCCAGTTCAAAATGCTATGCTACTGAGCTGTATTACATCGTTGTAGCTAATCAAGATTAAGTACGTTGGAATCAGCAGCACACACACCCACACACACACGAGTACATTCAGTCATGTCTTAGCAGTGGTACCTTTCACTCACACAAGGATAAACAAGATTTTGCCAACATTCTTTAAATATTCTTTTCCAACTTGGAACATGGACAAGGTCAATAATCAACATTAAACTAATACAGAACACTAAAAGATAATACGCTATCAAGTATGCACCCATGATAACCTGAAGGTGTTTGTCTCAGTAAATCAGTATGTGCCCAATTTGCCCACTTTTGAGGGTTCAGAAGAGAAAGAAGTTCCTGATTGAGGCTCACAATAAGCTCACCATATCAGCCTATAGTCTATCTGACTATAGCACATCTGGCATACTAATGTGCATCACTGTTCTATAAACTCCATACAAGACCGCCCTGACAATCATAAACAGCGCTCTCCATATGGAGTGAGAGCATGTGATGCAGGGGGAGAAGCTGTGTCATGAGCCACATAGGACCAAGTTAGTGAGCCGTTAAGAAACATGGTGTACGATCATGCTGGTTGGCCTCGACAGAAAGCTACAGGGCTAAACTAAGCAGAACACAAGTTATACTTAATGGGTGAATAATGGCACAGAGGAATCTGCATATTTATGGAGTGGTACACCCTGTTTACCAAGAGAGAATAAATAACACGTTCGGTTATTGTTCCACGAAACCACCGATGCACAGGGCGCTTTATCTCGTTAATATATGCCCAGCGCTGTGACTTCCATTCTCCAGGACACATTTAGCTCTAATGTTGCACAGCATTAAATCAATAAGCAATGGATTGTAATGGCCTAAATCTATTAGCCATGGAAGACAAACCTCTGACTCAGAGTTGCCATCCTTTCCCCTCCTGAATCCAGTTATACAGAACGTAGCCCCCTCTCAAAAAGCAACATGTGATGTTTTCTGCTTGATTAGTGAAGTATTAAATGGGAGTAATTTAAAGTAATGGTCCATTAGACAGCACTGACAAGTAGGCTTCTCTCCAAAAACTCACTGGACAGGAGAAGCATTACTGAGTCTAAATGAATACAGAACGAGGGGGGAGGGGCAGAGCGCTGCGGGGGACAGAAGTGCAAAAAAGAAAGAGAGATTTCATGTGTATTTCTGTGCATACTTGCTCAAACAGTCAGTCGATGGGTTCATAGAGCTCTTGAAAGAGACCGTTACATTGCTGTCATTGGACACGCGTAAATTATTTGGATGGGGATTTGGAGACGACGGAGTGAAGAGGAAAGGAAAAGCTGTGTTTTTAAACACGCTACACAAATAGTCTGTGTCTTTGAGCTACCCATGCATGCTAATCTGGCTGTGACAGTGTCCCCTCCAATCCTGCTGCACTATCTCCAACTCCATTAGAGTAAAAACATCCCTTCTGCCATTCCTGCCACCGTCAATATGTCTTCATCCTCCCATCTTTGGGGGCTTATGAGGGAAGGTATCAGAAAACAGATCGGGCCAAATAGATGTTTGGCTGCTGAGGATATCACAGCATGTGCACCCCCCCCAAGTAAGACAGCTGGGCTAAAGCGCTTTTGGCAGGGGTCTGTTGCAGTGAACTAATGGTGCTCTCCGGGTGACAGGCTGAGAGGAAGAGGCCCACTGAAGGCCCCCTCGCTTGGCCCACATGTCTGCTCGAGCTGCTGTCTCCTCTGTGTGCCATCCACCCACAAGGACGGCCAGCTAATTTAAGCATGCCCAATGACAGCCATGAAATGATGGCTAGTTTGGTCTTTTTCAAGCGCAGTATAAACCTATCAACCATCCGTGGAAGTATGTGCGCACTCACAGGCGTACAGCGTACAGTGGAAAATTCACATGGCCAGCCTTTGTACGCCATCTGGATACAGACATAATAATATGTTGACACTGTCAAAACAAAAGCTTGTATCTCGATTTTTTATTTATTATTTATTTTTATACTGCTTGAATATGCCAGCTGCCCTTCACACTGTGGGGATGTTTTATGACATATGGGCCAATAGAAAGCATCGAAAGTAATTTGGACCAATAGATAAACTAAAAAAATATATTTATACATTACATTACTTTGGAAGTTAAAAAGGCTTTTTTTTCCTTCTCCTGTAAAAATGACCATTTTGCAGATAATTTTAAAATATAAAATCTTTAAAAAAACAACATCTATTAATAAAATCAGAAAATTAGAAAATCAGCAGAACATGTCATTTGACCAGAGTTGCCAACCCTTGCAGGATTTGTAAGACTATGGCTTTGTGATATGGGGAATTCTTTATAGAAAATATTCATTCATTTTCTGTTATGGTGAGTTTAGGAAATGTGTGACATTATGTGTAAGTGAAAAGTCCTCAAAAAGCCTAAAACTAGGTAAATATTTTTCATCTAGATTTTTCAGTGTTTACTGATGCATCTTATACTGAAGTGAAATATTGTTCTCCCTTTTAACACAAGTTAAATGATTTATTTACAAACAATTAAATAAATACAGAAACAGCATTTTATGAAAAATCTGGACTAGGCTTAATGGGGTTCCTTGTACAATGAAGCCTGCTGGTGTACAATAAAGCCCTGTCACTGTTTGGTTCCAGAAAAATGATTAGTTTTAATAATTGATGATAACAGCAAGGAACAGTATAAATTAAGTCAGAAATGACAGTTTTTTCCTGATGTGGCTTATCAGTATGCATTCAAAATGTATTCTGAGTCTGTTACTGAATATGTTTAGAAGAGTGTATTCAGTATTCAGCACAACTCTGAAGCTCAATGGAATTAGCACATATTTCCTTTTACCAAATGTTCAGGGCTAAATGGGATTAAAATTGTTACCGCTCATAGAGACAATGCCTGAATACACTATATAGCATTAATCTAGTGAATAAGAAATGTTTGTCATTTTAATGCCATTTTGATCTAATAGTTCATGTTTAAATGCACTAAAAATTTGTTTCTAAATAAATGTAGTAATGTTTATGCCCATGTCATTCACTGTCCACTCTATTAGACACTGCTACCTTGCTGGTCCACCTTGTAGATGCAAAGTCAGAGGCGATAGCTCATCTGCTGTTGCACAGTTTCTGTTGCTCATCCTCTTGTCCTTCATCAGTGGCCACATGACGGTGCCCACAGGCCACTGTTGGGTGGATAGTTTTGGTTGGTGGGCTATTCTCAGTCCAGCAGTGCTGAGAATGATCCACCACCCACATAATACCTGCTCTATGGTGGGCCTGTGGGGGTCCTGAGAAACAGATGGACTACAGATGGACTACAGTCTGTAATTGCAGAATGCCAAAGTGCACCTATATGGTAAATGGAGCTGAAAATGTAGACCAGTAGTGTACAAGGAGGTGTACTTAATGAAATGACTGAGTGTATTGTGTGCATGTGTGTAGTTCACACAGGATGCATTTATTTATCTATTTATTTTACATTGTTTTTCAGTAACATCAAGGTCTCAGCATTCCTTGGTCCTTCATCTCAGGTGGTGGCTAATTAATAAAGGTGCTTGAGAAAATAATTAAGGAGGAATTAAGGAATTCTAAAATAAAGCGTCTTTTTTGGGTCTCTGCCTAATTCTGTCTGGGCTATTCATAGTTTTGATGTCTTTACTATTGCTCGAAAATATGAAACATTGTAACAAATATATATATTATAGGTTATGTGTGTTCAAGCTTGTGACTGGTACGGCATATTAATAGAACAACATTTTATTTGATGTCATTGTTGAGCATTTCTGTTGGTCTATGCATCATAAAAACATTTGGTCTTTCGAAAAAGCCCCCTTATACAATGGTGAGGTACATCACGAAGAAAAAAAGAGTGAAATTACGTGGACTTCTGTTCTGGAAACGTTCAAACAGGAGGATAACCAGGGCTCGCTGATGGAAAGCGACAAGCATTTTTGTGGAGCTATGGAACATTACGAAAACACTGGTTGGGTGATTTCGCTGCAATTTTGGCCGGGGAAGATGAGAAGAGATAGCACAGCTGCTCCCGGCTTTGCTTTCAGCACCTCAGTCTGGGCAAAAGTGCAATTCTCACCTGGGCTGTGTTTGACCCTGGATATTTTAGAGCTTTTTTTCTACATGTGCTCGAAGAATCGCACAAAGCACGAGCGCTGAGAAGATAGTTTTCGTGTCACTTTGCTTGCTGTGTGCTGTAGGTAAGTGCTTACATCTATTTCGAGGCAATCTGACACAGCCTTGAAGAACTAAACAATTCATTACTGAAACTGTGGGGCATAGCACCTCGCATACACAATAGAGCTACGTTTGAATCTGCTTTGGCAGGAGAGGTGAGATTACAGAAAATAATATTTGACGCTCATTTATCTTCACAATAGTGAGAGGCGTCTCATTCCTCAATGAATGTGCTTCATGAGGGTGACTGTGTTCTTTAAATGAAGAAGAACTGGAAGCACATTTCATACCTAGCAACATCACCTTATGGGTGTGTAGAGATACACTGATGCACTTAATTCCATCTTTTGCATCTTTACAGACATAATAGGGGCCATTAAGCCTTTCCCAAAAGCCCTGGAAAGTCATTTGTACCACTGAATGTGGAAAAAGCAGTAGATTATCTGAAAACATCACTGAAAAATAGTTTCTGTATCTTGCAAAATGTTGAAGATATAACTCTTTGTCTACACGACAGCATGATAAATTAGAATGGGATAAATTACAATCTTTTTTTTCCTCAGTAAAGCCCTTTTGGAACATGATTAGTTTTCCCTGGAGATGCTGGGTAATGCCAGTTTACCTCTGGACATTTGTAATGTTTATAACTGATTCACACCGGATAAGAAATCTTGCTATAAATGACAGAGAGGGAGTGTCTACTCGATTTATGTACAACCTTCACCCCAGAAAAGAGTATAGAGTATGAAAATAAAACATTTAATTTCCCCATTATTTTGTTTATGAAACCATTTACCTTGCTGTCTTAAGTGAATGCAGTGTGTCATTAGTACCAGCATTAGCTTGGGAATTCACAACACACAGTCAATAAAATCAAATCAATTTTTTTTTCTGTATTCTTTACAGGTTCTGAGTCGTACATGAGGTTTAACAGTAATGTCACATACTGACTTGATTTTCTCCGTAGAGAATACAAGTAAACACCTCTTCGATCTTCCAAAAAGAAACTCCTTTTTCACAGCACATGATCACTCTTTCACCATCTTGTCAATTCACACAGAATTATTATAACCTGAGGATTTTTAAATTTACTTTATAGAAAGTAAAGTAAAGGTGGGACATGGGACCATGCAGATGGTAAAAATGACTGACAGTGCATTCAGATGAGACTGAAATTACTGACAAATGTCAGTAAAAATAATATTTTCCCACCTTTCCATGTAATATTAACCATATCCTGAATAGGCCATAAGACATTAACTAGAATTAGACTGCAAAAATCATGCATTCATCATTTCCTATACTATATTTCTTATACTTGATATATTACAATGCCACAGAAAAAACAACAGCTTTCTTGTCATCTTCCATCACAATTTAATGACTCTTTACTTTAAGATTGTAACTTACAGTAAACATGCAACTCAATTTAAAATAAATCCTGAGTTGCTGTTTTAGCATTCACTATGCTTAATTATTGTAATTGTAATTTAATAGACCAAAATACCAAAACAATTACAACATATTACCATAGAATTGTAAAATTTAATAGTCCTAATATGTTTCCATAAAAGAAGTTTATTCTGTCACAGCTGTATAAGTGGCCATCAGAATGTAATTATGACTTTCAGTCATTTGTATGTAAAGATGAGGGTTTGTAAGCAGGCTGTGTATGCAGAGTAGCTTTATTAGGGGAAATTTAACACTTATAGTCACAAGAGGCAGGGGTCAGAGAACAGTCAGGCAGGTACACACACAGCAAACCCATTATCAAAAACCAGCAAACAAAGCTAAAGCCTAATGCAGGGAAATAAACACACAAAATGTGGCTCTGAACCCAATAACGATAACAGAGACTCTGCAACCCACAAGACCAAAAAGGCCAAAAAGTGCTGCTGTCAGAACAAAATCTCACATCTTAATTTTTAAGATCTTTGATATATTTGAAAATACCTTTTCCCTTTTGTACTGTGTTTAAATTTGTGATGAATGGACCAAAAGAAATGACCAAAATTACTGGGGAAATTATTAATTAATCTGGTTACACTGACTTACAGAGTAAAGTATGTTCTTTTCTTACTCCTGCATCATTTTGGAGATGCAAGGTTTACTTCTGACAGTAGCGATATGTAAGTTTGTAATCAGACCTCAGGAAGGAGCGGAAGCTGGAAGGGATCATTCCAAACTGAGCAGGTCCAACCTGTGACATCAGTAACATTATTTTCATCTTGTGATTGCATCATGTGTCTCAATGTCCTTTGGTAACAAAAACATTCACAGCAGACAGAGATTCCACACATGAGCTACATTTGAATGAAGAAAACACAACCATGAGTCATAGCAACAGTGCCTAAATATATATGCTGTATATATAGCACGCAATCAGCCAGGCTTCGGTTGGAACCACAGATGGTTTGAAAGGTCAAACTAGGAAAACATTAGGAAATGTTAACAACACAAAAAGTAGTGCCAAAAATAATCATGTAGAAATATCACATATAACTTTGACACCATTAATTAATACATACATAAAGTAACATGAACACAAACAGTTGGACTTTCACAATTGGGATGCAAGATGTTGGATGAAAACTCCTAATAAGAAACAAAAATAAAAGAAATGAATTTAGAAGCTGGTGATGGAGGCAACAAGTGGAGCAATCTCAAACATGTAGGTGCATTTGGAGCTTTTGTGTCAAATCAAAGGTTTTAAAACAGTTTGAAATCCACATTCTCTGCATCATCGCATGTAGGATTCAGATTGCTACAATCCTCCACTGCTTCTGGATACAACAGTCCTGATGGCGTAGGGTGTGTGGATATAGATCCATATGCAGGCTAATCCCAGACAAAATGTTTAAAATTGCAGATAGCGGTTCACCGTTTGTGCTTCAATAGATATAAAACTCTTTTATTACTTGTGCAGTCATGCTGTTCAATAAGAGTTGAATAAGAGAGATAAATGACTGATATATTATCTGTCTGCTCGTCGATATGCTTTTTTTGTTGTTGTTTTTGTGTTGTTTTTGTTTTTCTATGGTAAAAAAGTTCCATTCCATAGGGCACCCTGCTGCTAAAACAACATCATTCAGTCTATGCCCTTCAGTCATAACAGTTGAGGAACCGTTCATAATTTCTCATCATCAGGGTTACAAGCAATGGCCGAAACATTAGGTAATGTTACAGATTTTATTAATCCCATGGCTATACACACTGCCAAAAGTGTTAAATATTCGAAACTTACCTTTATGTGAAGCTGAACTTTGTTTTGTATTTGCCCGCTCTGTATGCAAAGTATACCTTAAATGGAGCAGCAGATCATGCTATAACCACACAATGTACCCTACCTACCTACTTACATACCTACCTAACTACCTGCCTACCTACCTAGCTCCCTACCGACTCACATACCTACCTAACTACCTGCTTACCTACCTACCCAGCTACCTAACTTCTTATCTACCTATGGACATAGCTACCAACCTACATACCTACCTAACTACCTGCCTACCTACCTACCCACCTACCTACCTACCTACCTAACTACCTGCCTACCTACATAGCGCCCAACCTACCTACCTACATACCTAATTACCTACCTACCTAACTACCTGCCTACCTACATAGCGCCCAACCTACCTACCTACATACCTAATTACCTACCTCACTGCCTATCTTCCTCCCTACCTCCCTCTCTACTTACCTACCTACCTGAATAACTTCCTACCTACCTATTATCCATTTATTTATCTAACTACCTACATACCTATCTAACTACCTACCTACCTAACTTCCTACCTACCTATTACCTATGTACTTACCTACCTACCTACCTAACTTCCTACCTCATTTCCTACCTACCTACCTACCTAACTTCCTACCTCATTTCCTACCTACCTATTACCTATTTACTTACCTAACTACCTACATACATACCTACCTACCTACCTACCTACCTATCTACCTAACTACTTAGCTCCCTACCTACCTACATACATACCTACGTACCTACCTACCCATCTACCACTTCTGATGAGTACTTCATACCCGCAGTGTCCTTTTTTAGTGTTCTTATGTGTGGTGCAAGCTTTTCTTCATTTTAGTTTTCATATGTGATTATTACAGTAACAAATGAAATATAGTTTAAAAAAAAACCATCAGTCTTTTACTTGTCTAATTCTTACGTTTCTGCATTGTTATGGCTGGCATCTTTAAAACTTGGTGGGTAGATTTGACCTCATGAGACATGCCAGTGATTCAAGTTTCATGCTCGGTGATGCGCATGTGATGTAAGCAAGGACAGGCCCTATCGCATTGACACCACATCAATGTCACCAAAGACTGCAATGGTGTTGTGACTGTCATGAAGTTGCTCGCTGGACTCGACCAACGAATACATGTGTGGAGGCACCGTGGTCAGTGCCAAGATGAATGGTTTGTTGTCACACATCATGTGTCCAGATGGCCTGGTATCACTCCACCTCCACCCCTACTGCAAAATCTGCAGGAACTGTATGAGAATAATTAAGCTGCATGGGATGGATTACTGCAGGACACCAAACGGAACCTCTATAACTCCATGCTGAGACGTCTGGCACGTTGCTGAGACGCCATACTGAGAGACACTACTTCTGTATGTGTAGCTCAATAAATAATGCCCATATCAGTCTACACTGTATAAAATGGCAATGTAATGGAAAGTAAAATATTCCCCATTCTCTTGAAGAGTTAATCACTCAAAAGAAAGTTTTTCTCCCTAATTTTACTAATGCAGATGCATAACTGATTGGAATATTAATGATATGGTGTAGGGCTGCGATTAGTGCTGCTGCAAAGAATCTCAAGAAGCTTCAGATTCTTTCTCACTTTTTATGCCTCAACTTTAATTAAAATACTTCATGAAAAAAGTCATCTCTACATAAGAGCAGGGGTTGAGTAGATGGAGCCTGAGAATGACTTTACGCTTTCAATTTTTTTTATTTTTTATTCGACACCCATCACAGCAGTTGCTGGTGGAAGGTAAATGCTTTCTTTCCCTTCTTTTTATCGTTCAAAGGTCTGCATATGCCTGTTTGTGTGAGATAGTAGAGAGCAGGCAGAAAACCCATCTTCGTGCTATCTCTGCTTGAGACATATGTGCTGAAAAGGCCTGTGTGTATAATAGGCCAGTATTTACATGTGGAAGCCTGCGTGCCTCGGACGTACACAGAGGTGGAGGGAAGACTCGCAGGAATAAAAACACGTGGGGCAGGGGCAAATAGAAAAGGAGAAAATGGAATGGAGTGAAATGGTGGGAAGGAGGTATGTGTGCGATGGGTGATAAGACAGGCTAAAAGCTTTGAGCTGCCCTGTGCTCTGGTGTGAACTGGAACTGAACTGTGTGTGTGTGTGTGTTTGTGTGTGCAGGGGTGTGTCACAGTCAAGAGACTGAAAGTCATTTTTCGGAGGTTAATATTTTACAGTGAAGAAAAGTCCAGCTTGAGGCCGGTATGGTATGTGGCAAAATTCCCAGAACAGAAAAAAACAGGATCTCAACTGTACAATAAAAACATGCTTCTTTCAGCAGTTCACATTATTTTTGTATGAATAAAATATATCAATGTTATTTTGAGTTTTTATTTTGATTTTTGTTATTTTGAGTTTACTTACTATTGCTAATCATGTTGATGTACACCAAGGATGTTCACAGGTGGCTTCTTGCTAGTCAAAGTCAAGTCTCTTGGGAGCAAGACATGGTAACACTTGATTTGGGATGTCCATTGTAGATACTTTGTAGCCCTTTATCAATGTATCTTTAACTGCAATTAAACTAAATATATGTTAAATGCAACTGAACTTGAAAATGAGTGTGAAAAATCCTGTTAAATCTATTCCAAATTCTATTAAAACTAGCAATGTTAGCAATTTTAGCAAAACAACAAAAAGATCAATAACAAAACACAATACACTACAACAAAAGGGTGAATAACAAGGCTAGGCTAACAAAAAAAAGCAACAGACAAACTAATAGAACTTACCAAAAACATGAACACAAACATATAAGCACAACATACACAAGTAAGGCTAATGCTAATGCCAATACCAATACAGAGTTATCATAATACAATGGAAGATACAAATGCTAATGCTAACACTAAAGTAAATAGAACCAGAATCGAATAAAGAAAAGAATGGGGACAGTGACATATAACTACACGCTAGCCATCTGTGTTAAGTTGTTTTGCTTCTTTCCTTTAAACATCACATTTACTGCATGTAGCTTTTCATTCTGCCCAACACACTGAAGGTTTTTATGTAAGGAAAGGCTCATTATTTGAAGCTGTATTAAACCTGATGCTCTTGTGAGCTGCAAAAGAATGATTGTCTGTGACTGTAGCAAAGCTGACACTTATGTAAGATTGTAAAAAAATTTTTTTTATAATTTTCCTAATTAAATCAGCTTAGTTTGTGTTCTTCCTTGGACTGAAAATTCACAAGTCGAATTTGATGCTGAGAGAGTAATCAATTAAGGGTGAGTCAGAGACAGGGTGAGTCAAAGTCGCAAATCAGTTAAAGGTCACGAGTCATGAGTAAGTCAACATAAAACTCAAAATCCCCCTCTGTGATAGTAGACACTTGAATGAATTCAGTTCAGTGCATTACGCAGTTCAGTATATCTCTATCAGGTAGGGAGACAATAACAAATAGAAAACAACATTTTTGAAGTTATGGTTTTGACTTATGGTACATGAGGATAAGAATCATCTTCATATTCAGATACTTGCTAATTCCTCCACCTGGTCACTGGAAACTTATACCTAATTGGAAGTTATTTAACTGTGGAATTTCTTATGTTTCAGGTCTGTTAATAACTTTGTCCATTATTTGTTTATTTGTTCCTATATCATTCGTGTTCAGAGGACATTAGGAACACATGTCTTTAAATGTCCTAAAGAACTAAAGGACTAAAGGAATCAGGAAACATTCTGACAACTAACAAAACAAATCCAGGCAAAAATGTAAAATTCCTTAAGTGTACTGTAAATGTTTATCAGCATGAGCAACATTGTAAGGATGTCAGAAAATACATCTGTGAAAGCCTACAACATAACATCCATACAACACTTAAAGCCATTCTTAGAATGTCCCAAAGATGTCATTTTGTTAGCTGGGAGGAATTCATGTTTAGAATTCAGGAAAATCATTCCTCTGATTTTATGTAAATCGTTAGATTTATTTCAGCTGCTCTGGAACAGTCTTCTCTGCAGTTTCTCTCTCTCTTGGTCCTGTGGTCTGCAAGCTCTTCATGAGGCAGAATGAAGCTGAAAGTCAAATCAATGGTCTAACCTGAAGCATCTATTTTTAATATTGCTGTAATAACAGAGTATCAAGCTTTGCTCTATGAGTCACATTTTTAAAAAGGTTAAAGCTGAAACAACTATGTGATGTAAAAATGTATGAATGATGATATTTTTCAGGCTGAGGGGGTTAAAGGTATGCAAACATTTGCTTGTGGCAGGATCGATTAGACAAGGGGCCAAAAGTAATTACAGCGGGGACACCACTATTATGACCCAGTGAACACGTGGTACTATGGGTGATAATACCGTAAAAGGCCAACCAGCTTACCTTTAGAGTGAACTTATTCAACTTGCCAGTAGAATTACCCTGTATGGAACCTAGTCTACGACATTGAATAGACACATATACTCAACTGTGAAAAGTAATTATACCTTAACAAAGTATGGCAACTGATTATCAGCTTTCATTGTCCAACTTCCATTATCATAGTCCATCTGTTTCCCTGCATACTTTGTTAACCCCCACTTACCTTGTTCTTCCATGGTCAGGACCCCCACAGGACCACCACAGAGCAGGTATTATCTGGGTGGTTGATCATCTCTATATTTAGTCTCCTCTTTAACAGAACTCTGAGTCTACACCACAGCAACTAATAACTACACGGTAGTTACTTGTTTTCAGTTCCTATGTTCATGAAGCCCAGCACATGCTACTCACTGCTGTATTTTCTCCATTTTGGTTATGCTTGGCACTCTTGGTTTTCTCAGATGTGATGGCCTAGCCTTAAGATCTTTCCTTTTGAAAGACCGTTTCAGTCATTTATTCATAATGTATAAGTTCCATATGATTAAACAGTGAAGCATTTTAAATGGACTTATTTTGAAAATATAAAAATATCTAGTATTTTGCCGTAACAATCAGTGAACTTGATATAAATATGTTAATTTTTTTTTTTTTGTTCTATTGACTTTAGGTGGTGATTCTGAATAAGTTTTAGAGTCAGAGAACAGCCCCACCTCACCATTTGCTTTCAGAAGTTACGATGCAAAGTTAGCCTAAGACTATAATATGTTGTCAGGGACAAAGCACTGGGCTCGACTCGCACAGAGCTAAAGGTCAAAGGTTTATTTGACAAATTGACAGTCAAGCACAAAAGCAAAATCCAGGCAATCATAATAAATGGGTAATGCAGGGTTGTAGTTAGAGAGACAAACAGAGGTCGAAAAACCAGGAAGTCAGACAGACCAGCGAAGGAATCCAAAGGGGCAAATCTGAGAGAGTAGTCAGAATAAACAAAAGGAGAGTCGAGAACCAGAGAGGCAAAACAACCACTAAACAAAGAAAGAAAAAGAAAACAATAGGCAATGCACTCCACCACAAGTCTCCATTGATGATCACTCCAGAAGACTCCATTGCTGAATGCATGCTGATGCTTGGTTGAAGTCTGCAACAGAACATTTGGAGAAGCTTGTAGATTACTGGGAGAATACTCTTTGAGCCCATATTCAAAGAACTTTTTACCATTTTTACCATATTATAATTGCACCATAGACATTACTCTGCATATGACACTAAAAGTATCATACCTGCAGTGGAGTTCAGAGATGGAAGCAACATAGTATGGTGTTGTTTCTCTTCTAATCGCAATGGTGGGATCCAAATTATCTTGGACATGGGTGGGCTTTGTATCAGGACAGTGATCCAAAGTATACTGCAAAAGCACATATTCCAAAGGAAGAAAACAAAGGTGCTGGAAAAGCCTATCAGTCTGCAGACCAAAACCCAATAGAACACCTCTGGAAGCAACTAAACATCAGGATTCACCAGCAAGTCTTTGTAGGAGTGTTGGCCAAACTCTCACTTAAACATTGTGAGCCTCAGGAAGCATCATAAGGCTGTTATCACAAACAAAGGGTGTCCAATAAAGTAATAATAATTTAATTTAGTTCAGTTGTTGAATACTTTTTTACTGTGTCATTCCACTTTACTGCACAGAACTTTTCTATGGGCTGGAATAAACAGCACATCGGCACTCAGTGGCCCCACCCCATGTGCGTGGTCTACCACTGTGTGGCTTAGCAGTTGTTTTTCTAGATGCCTCCATTTCATAAAACTGTATTAGCATTCACAACAAGACCAGGGGGAGATCTAGTTGGGTAGAAACTTTCACAAACTGAATTGTGACTAAGTTGACGTCCTATAACAATGCCATGTTTAGTTTAGAGCTCTGCAGTACGACAGTAAGACTGCTGCCAGTGTTTGTCTAGGGAGACTGCATAGCCATATGCTCGATTTTATGCCCCTGTTTTATCGCTGAGTGAGTGAGCAAAACATAAGCTCGGTTATTAGGAAGGGTGTCCACTAACTTCTTTAACTTTTTGTTTATACCTGATAGATTCATGTCAGGCAATACTGACCCAAAGGTATAAACAGTTTCCTCAGGAAATCCACATAATTCCTGTGGGTGCAGTTTAAACGGTAAGAAACCTTGCAGGATAAAAAGGGAATGCAACTCTGAGGGGGCCCAATTTCCCAGCTGAAAGGGTATTGCCCCTCTATGCCACAGAGTGCCCTCCCGCAAGGCCCAGGGTCTGGGTCAGAGACAAAAATACAGATAAGAGTGTAAAAAGGAATAAGGAATATTTTCAGTCAATTCCCAAAAGGACTCCTCTCCTTCCTTCCTGCGGGGTTAAGCTTGAGTGAAACACGGGGCAATCCAGGGTGGAATAATAGCTTTACCTCCACCTCCTGTGGCTGAAGCTGTGGTGTGTGTGTGTGTGTGTGTGTGAGTGTGTCTCAGAAGTGGTCCTGATGGGCACAGGCTTCATATGAGAGGATATGAGAATCACTGTGCGAGCATGAGGGCTAAAAAGCCTCTTCACATGTGGAGATAATATCTGCTCTAATTGAGTGCTGTGTTGGGAGCGAGACTTGCTCAGGCTGCCCACCCTCCTGTTGCGTGCTACAGTAGTACTCTGGCCAGCACACGGAGATTATTATGGATGACAGATGCCACCATCTTTGGGGAAATAGAGGGATTATGTTGTTCTGGCAGACATGGTAGAGAGCAACATGACAATGAAACCCAAATAAACTGGTTTGAGGCAGGGCTGTAGAAAATAAACAGATCCACAGGGAGTCCAACAGGCAGATGCTGAGACAATGACTTTACGTACAACACAGATGCACTGCTGTGCTGTCTGAGAAACTTATAGGATCTGAAATCCCAGTGTTGCAATTCTTCTTATTAAGTGGATCTGTTGCTATCATACTACGCCAACAAACTGGTTCTTTGGACAAGCTTTACAGAATGTTAAGCTTGAACATTAAGTTGGAAGCACATTGTGGCATTTGGCAAAATCTCTATTCTCAGAGTGCACTATTAAACTCAAATGATATTTAATTTGTATGCGTTTGAAAGGTTGGATTATTAAAATGGAGTTAATAAGGCAGTTTCTTTATTTGTGCAATGGCTTTAAACACCCTGAAATGTGTATCTATCCAGAAGTATTCAGACACCCTTTCCAATTAGTGAATACATCTACAGTAGATGCACCCTGGCATTGTGCTAATTGGTGCTAATACAGTTTATACAATCTCCACAGAACATCATTATCAGAATAAAATGCTCTGGAGGAGCTGCACATGAGCCTAAGGTCACTATGCACAATGCCATACGTGAGTTTGACAAGTATAAATCGCTCAAGCATTGGGCTGTGGAGCAGTGGAAGTGTGGTCTCTAAATAGAAGGTGCTCCAAACAGTGTTTGTTCATTTCTGGAAGCGGAGCAGAGCACCCACACCTTTGAGCAAAGAGTGAACAGCTCATATAGCCTGTGACCTCACCTTTTCAATCAACACGTCACACTTCGTCTTAAGAGTGGAGCAGTCCATGGTAGAGAGCATTCTGACCAACTTCATTACAGCTCCACTGCTGTGGAAGGGAAAGCCCTGCAAAGGGTGGTCAAAACTGACAAGTTCATCACTGCAGCTGTCCTCCCACCCATACAGGACAGTTACAATAAAAGATGTCTGAGTAAAGCAGTAATATCACTTCTACAGTATCAGTCCCTGTTCCACCTGCTGCCATCTGGGAAGAGATAACAGAACGTTTGATAACCACCATGTTTAAGAACAGTTTCTGTCCTTGAGCTGTTAAACTGGTTACACCTGATTACAAATACTACTTTAACTGTATGCACATTGCACTTCCAAACTGCTGACTGTCTTCATATATGCTAGGACTGAATTTCTGAACTAACATTCATGCCATTCATTGCCATTGCTGTGCATATTATGCACATTTTGTGATGACTACCTTTGCAATCTGCAGCACATTTTAGGCACTTTTTCTGAATGTATTGTCTATTGTGTGTTGATTGTATTGTCTATTTTTTTGTTTTTTTTGTACTTATGTTGTGTATATGTTAATTAAATTGACTGAATACTTTTGCTGTGATAGACTGGCGGCCAGTCCAGGGTGTTTCTGTCTCCCCCGCCCCAGTGAGCACTTGGATAGGCTCCAGCACCCCCCATGACCCAGAAGGAGCTTCTAAGCAGCTTAGAAGATAAATGAATGAATGAATGAATGAATGAATACATTTGGGATGAGTTGGGTTGAAGTTCCAGAACTAACCATCCAATATCCAACATAACTGAGCTTAATTTCGTTCTTGTGGCTGATTGCAATCAAATCCTCACAGAAATGTTACAACATCTAGTTTAAAGCCTTCTCAAAGGAGCAGAGGCTGGTACTGCAGCAAAGGATAACAAATTCTCTGTTAATACTCTAAATTTCAGCACATACATTGGATGAGCAGGCATCTATGGACCTTTTGACGCAGTGTCCCAGCTTTTATTCTGTTGTAGTATTCTTCAGAAAGTTTTAAAAGTGATTATGAATGATATCATCAGACATTTTAGAATCAAACACACGTAAATCCTAATTCTTTGGAGTTGAGCTTCAAGATTCCATCTTCAGATTTAGCATCCAACATAGAGAAGTGTGCTGCAGCACTCACAGAGGGCTGTGTTTACTCTGTATGAGCCACAATGCTGTTAATTTGTCACTTCTTCTATCATTCAAAAGGCAATGCTGTTGCTGTTTTAAAGGGAGCACTGAGAGCTTTGCACAAAACTGAAATTTCTAATAGAAATGGTTTAAAGATCTTTGTGAAACCTTTTTGGAACAATTTACAGTCGGCAGTAGCGATTGGCAATATTCCCAAAAATATTGAGTGGCTTATTTGTTTATTTTCGTCCACCTTCTCCCCTGCGTTATTACCATTTGAATAGCCTCTGCAACAGCAGCCACTAGTGAGGACGGCTGAAACACATTTTTGCAGCAGATTAACGCTTCACAACAAATAACAGCAATTAGCAACAGCGAAACAGTATTACATGCAGAGGCCCAAAAAATCCCCCCCGATGCACCACGTTTCACGGCCCTGGCCAAGGTCAGTTCATTGCTGTTTTCATGCGGTGTTATTGTTCAATAGAATACGTATTAAGATTTCTCCCATTTCAGTGAATATAAATGAGGAACAAGCACCATCCTGTACATGTGCAGGTGTACGAAAAAGTACCATAACAATCACTCTGCCAACACCATTGTTCGAGACACTCAGATGAGTGTTTAAGCTCTCAGGCAGCACATCCTCAATGCCAAATAATGACACTTTTGTCTGTCAGTCATGTTTTAACTCATAACATCCGCCCTCCCTCCCCATCCCTCTGTTTGTTTGATCCATTTTAGACCCAATGGCTGTTAGCTCTTAGAGAAGGTCAACTGCTGACCTTTAAAACCCAGGTACAACAGATCTAACACCTCTCTGAACATCTCCCAGCAGGATAGAGAGTATATCATTGGGTTAGTATGTGTGTGTGTGCGTGTGTGTGTGCGTGTGTGTGTGTGCGTGTGTGTGTGTGTGTGTGTGTGTGTGTGTGTGTGTGTGTGTGTGTGCGTGCGCATGTGGGTGCATGTGTACACAGGCTCTGTTTTAATTTTTCAGTGTCACTCATGTCAGTGTCTCATTGTGATCTGAAGCATGAGTGGAACTTGATTTTCTCCTCTGTCTCATAGATGAATGCTTTAAGTGCTGTTTATCTGACATCTTTGACATCCTCTTTCCTTAGGCAAGTGGATTAACTTAGGGTGAATCTCCTTAGAAATTTCTCTTATTAGTAATCGATGGGCGTCTTGACTGGAACTTAAATGGTGGTCTTTGGGACAGTACTGTGTAGTGTTAGTGTAAATGTATTTGAGCATTTGTCACACTTTGGACGTTTGAAGTTTTTGAACCTATCAAGGAACACAAGCTGTCTGGTATCACAGTATGAAAATCAAACCCGTACTTTAATGTTTCTCCACTGTGCTGTGCAGGGTTTGATGTTGTAGTAAAAGTGTTTGTCAATAAAACAAATAATAATTTGTTAAACAGTTTATGGCGTAACCTAAAGACATGCATCTAGACATGTACAGATTTGTTGAAAATGTTGAATGTTGAAATGTTGAAATTGTTATAGTATTTTAAAGGAACAATAAGTAATATATTTAATGTACTAAGTCATAAAATGACCATCTTATATCATCATAGATCAAGGAAACATGCTGAAGTTAAAATTCTAGAATCTCCAATAACAGTGTAACAGCCAATACAGTGCCTTGCGAAAGTATTCACCCCCCTTGGCTTTTTAACTATTTTGTTACATTACAACCTGTATTTAAATGTTTTAATCTGAATTGTATGTGCTGCATCTGCACAAAATAGTCTAAGCTGATGAAGTGGAATGAGGAAAAAAAAAAAAAATATATATATATATATA
>CM067479.1:20891492-20938626 GCA_034552555.1 Semaprochilodus insignis | reverse complement strand
AAAATGTTGAATGTTGAAATGTTGAAATTGTTATAGTATTTTAAAGGAACAATAAGTAATATATTTAATGTACTAAGTCATAAAATGACCATCTTATATCATCATAGATCAAGGAAACATGCTGAAGTTAAAATTCTAGAATCTCCAATAACAGTGTAACAGCCAATACAGTGCCTTGCGAAAGTATTCACCCCCCTTGGCTTTTTAACTATTTTGTTACATTACAACCTGTATTTAAATGTTTTAATCTGAATTGTATGTGCTGCATCTGCACAAAATAGTCTAAGCTGATGAAGTGGAATGAGGAAAAAAAAAAAAAAAATATATATATATATATATATATATATATATATATATATATATATATATAAAACATTGAAATAAAAAACTGAAAATTGGCATGTGCATATGTATTCGCCCCCTTTGCTACGAAGCCACTAAGAAGTTCTGGTGCAACCAATTACCTTCAGAAGTCACATGCTTAGTGAAATGAAGTCCACCTGTGTGCAATATAAGTGTCACATGATCTGTCAGTACATACACACCTTTTCTGAAAGGCCCCAGAGGCTGCAACACCATTAAGCAAGAGGCACCACTAACCAAACAACATGATGAAGAAGACCAAGGAGATCTCCAAACAAGTCAGGGACAAAAAAATATCCAAATCTCTGATGATCCTCCGGAGCACCATCAAATCCATTATCATCAAATGGAAAAAACATGGTACCACAACAAACCTGCCAAGAGAGGGCCACCCACCAAAACTCTCAGACTGGGCAAGGAGGGCATTAATCAGAGAGGCAGCACAGAGACCAAAGGTAACCCTGAAGGAGCTGCAGAGTTCCCAAGCAGAGACTGGAGTATCTGTCTATACGACCACAATAAGCCATACACTCCATAGAGCTGGGCTTTATGGAAGAGTGGCCAGAAAAAAGGCTTTACTTACAGACTAAAATAGGAAGGCTCGTTTTGAGTTTGCCAAAAGGCATGTGGGAGACTCCTCAAATGTATGGAGGAAGGTGCTCTGGTCAGATGAGACCAAAACTGAACTTTTCAGCCACCAAGGAAAATGTTATGTCTGGTCCAAAACCAACACATCTCATCACCCCAAGAATACCATCCACAGTGAAACATGGTGGTGGCAGGATCATGTGGGGATGTTTTTCAGCAGCAGGGAAACTGGTCCGAGTCGAGGTGAAGATGGTTGGTGCTAAATACAGGGATATTCTTGAGCAAAACCTGTTTCCCAGTGGCAAGATGTGACAAGTTCATAGAGACTTATCCAAAGTGACTTGCAGCTGTAATTGACGCAAAAGGTGGCTCTACAAAGTACTGACTTTAGGGGGGTGAGTAGTTATGCACACTGAGGATTTCTGTTGTTTTGTCCTATTTGTTGTTGGCTTCACAATAAAAAAAAATAATATGTTCAAAGTTGTAGGCATGTTCTGTGAATGAAATGATGGAAATCCTCAAATAATCCCTTTTAATTCCAGGTTGTGAGGTAGCAAATGAAAAATGCTAAGGGGGTGAATACTTTCGCAAGGCACTGTATGTTCTCCTTTAAAATTTCCAATCCAGAGCAGTCTGTGATCCCACCCACTGCTCATTTCCCAGTACCATTTGGACAACCAGGGTTGCCAGATATGAAACAAATTTGCAGGCAAACACAGTGTGTTGCAGCTGTGGAAGTAAGCAAACAAATTGGATAATGAATGGAGATTCAACCTGACCTAAAAAACTGTGGCATCCTTCTAAAAAACTCAAAAGTTCCATGACCAAAAAATAAAAAACACAAAAATGAAGACAAATATTGGTTCTTAACAAATAGAGACAGTTTAGAGCCAAGAAGGAATTCAAGTTGGCAAATTCTCCCCTGAACAGGTAAGCAGGGCTACTGGCAGGGAAGAGCCTTTTAAGTAACTGTTACTGTTTCAACATTCAACTACTCGCATTCATGGCCCAATCAAGGCAGTGAGTATTTGAGAAGACATAGCCAGGAAAGTGATCCTGATCCTGACATGAACACAGTCATGCTAACAAACGTTAATGTTAACTGCTATAAGTCACAACCCCAGATTGTATATTTTCGCAGTATATTTTTGGGCTTTTGTTTTCAGAGTAATGGGCTTAGCCTTGGTTACCATACATAGCCAGCCATGCATCTAGCTAACACTGACAGAGATCCACATTAGCTAGCTAGTTTACAATTGGCAAACAATAAAAACATAAACGTATACATTAGCCGGTTGGCGTGCAATGTAGGACTTTATTAGTCATCACTTGCTATTGTCAAGGTTTTATGTTGCGCTCGTTATTATAGGTTCAGTGTCCTCACCCTGGCAACCTGGCAACTTGAGTCTGGGATAGAAGGGGCGGGGGCAAACAACTCTGTTTAATATAATTTGGATTGCAGTACCCATTTTAAATGCTTGCTCTCAGCAATATACATTGATACACCTGCCCTGCATTATAGATATGAAAGGTGCTACACAATAAAAGCTTTGAATTGGCATTTTGTTGTTGTTGTTGTTGATTGAACTGCACGCCGGTGTCCAGCAATGCAGTTACACAATTTCTAGAAAAATCTACGTAAAACAGACTTAAAATATCTAAATGTGTTTAGCTGTGGTTCATAATGCTATATAAATCCATCATACACCCATGCAAGTTAGGACTGTGGTGGCTCTATTCAGTCTTATGAAGATCCAACAGGGTAAAAACACTGTTGTAGCTAAAACAGAAGCCTGGCTGTATTATGTTCAGCATGAGAGCACAGTTTCTCCTTAGTCATGAGATTATGCTTCAGTAAAGTGAACCAAGCTGTAGTTCTAATGTTACAGAAGCAACAAAGAAATGATTCAGTGAATGTAATGAGTACCTGTCCCTGATTTTGAAGGCATATGGTTTTATCTTGGTCAAAAAGTTTTGACTTGGGTAAAAATGACGCGGCCTTGATCTCTCCCATCCTGAAACCGTAATCTATGTGATAACATGCTGAGTGCACCAGAAACCAGCTTCCATTCAGTTAACAGAGGGCTCGATTTGTGAAGGTGTAATCATGGCACCTGAGCATGTATTTAATACCCAGAGGTTTGGCCTGGCCACTCCTTTAAGTGGATTTCCACTCTGATGGGCTGTTTGTTTATTGGAGTGGCTGTTGTTCTGGATGCACTCCATGGAGGATACAAATTGCATTATTCACGGCAGGCAGGCCAGTAATGGCACCGATGAATGATGGCCCCTATTTCACTCCTGACAGAGAAGGTCGAGAGAGGAGCTCTATACAATTACCACAGAGATTCCGTTCAATCAGAGCAGCTCCACAGCCTCACCAGGCTGAGGCACAGCCGAGAGAAGCACTTAGCCGCACCTGTTTCAACAGTTGATTGTACGTCTAGTTCCCAAGTGCTGTTTTTCCATTGCAGGGGAAGAGTTCAGACTGAGCAAGTGATATCCTTTTCATCAGCTTCCTGCTGGAGTTTGATAAGCTTGTCCGTATGATTTAGCGTGTGTATAACATTATAGGAGCCTATGCCTTTGGAATGCAAAATGAGTTTTGAACATTCCACTAAAAGTTCAAAACCTCTCTTGTTTTGAATTTCTGAACAGAAGGTTTTGTACTGATTATTGCTTTTAAAATTATACAAACTGCTAAATAACTTACTCTGCAGTTCAGATATTTGGGATTGCTTGTGATCACTTATTAATTGCTGTTATTTTGATCCAAACTAGCTAACTAAATAAATAAAATAAATAAATAAATAAATAGTGAAAATAGCTAAACACTCAATGTTTAATTTTAATATTTTAAACAAACAGTCTTGTTTAAATGCTAAGTAGGCATCAATACAGCATTGTAATTACACTATTATTACTATATTATTACAGCATTACTTATAAAACTTTTGAAATGCATTCTCAGATAAAGTGTATTATATGTATTATTTTATAACCCCTACAGCTTTTTTCTCATTGTTAAACAGTTTTCTCAGTCCTTATAGTCATTATCACTCTGTAGGCACCTAACATTTCTTTATTCACACTAATTTTTTTCATATCCACTCACTAAGTACATTTTATTAGGTGCATCTACTGTGTGTTTACATTCACTGTCCATTTTATCAGCTCCACATACCATATAGGTCCAGTTTGTAGTTCCACAATTACATCTGTTTCTCTGCATAAGCCCATATGTCCACTGATAAATTTACTGAAGGACTAGAGGACAACCAACACAAACTGTGCAGCAGCACATGAGCTATCACCTCTGACCTTACATCTGCAAGGTGGACCAGCAAGGTGAGAATGTCTAACAGAGTGTTTAAACACTCTAGCAGCACTGCTGTGTCTGATCCACTCACACCAGCACAACACACACTAACACACCACCATCACCACCATGTCATTGCAGTGCTGAGAATGATCCACCACCCACATAATACCTGCTCTGTGGTGGCCCTGTGGGGGTCCTGACCATTAAAGAAAATGTTAAAGTTGGGATAACAAAGTATTCAGAGAATCAGATGGACTACAATCTGCAATTGTAGAACTACAATGTGCATCTATAGGGTAAGTGGAGCTGATAAACAGTAAGTGTAGAAACAAGGTAGGTGTACCTTAAAAGTGCTATGCGAGTGTTTGTGCAACTACATTTGAATGGTAGTATTACAAATGAAGCCACTGATTATGTCAAATGGTTAATAATATCAAAATAATCAGTCGCAAATAATCGCATTATGTTGTGTAGCTAATTACAATGAACCAATTTTGGATTAGTTGACCCGTGAAGAAAGGCATTTTTTCCAATTAAAATGTGGAGCATAAAATGTCTTACAGCTATATTAGTGGACAGAATAAGCTTAATCAGATTGTATTTTCTCCTTGACATAATTCAGTAGCATTATTGTCTTCAGGTGAATAAAGGAATCCAAACCATCGCTTATGTTAGTTTAACTGAACATTGATTAATCCATAGTTCTTCAGCTGTTGACCGTCTGGCATAGTCTACCAAAAGCAGTCTACCAAAGGCACCCTCAAGTGCTAATATGATTGATATTACTGAAACTGATGACACTTTATGGCAGCAGCTGGAAATAACTGGTTTATCAGGAGAGTGATGTAACTTCTTGTCTATTATAAGCTAGATAGAAGCTATGCACTACCATTACTTTCTTACCAGAATACACCCCCTCAGACAGACTGAGTGGCAAAACGTTCTGTAACAAGGCTATGTTTATTAGGAGAAACTGGAAACAAAACAAATGATTATCTGCTTAAATGAAAGGCATTTGGATTTGACAGTAACTCTTGTGGTAATTGTAACTTCACAGTCACACAGCATATAAACAGAGACAAAAGATTTAATTAAAATAAAAAACCAAAAAGATTTAAAAATATTTAATTGAAGAGTAGTGAATACAGTATATAACAAAAGGTATGATTAGTTCCTTCAAAATCCAGCATTCCTGGATTCCACAAACAAAGGCAACTACAAATTCACGTTTGGCACCCAGATTCTACTCGTTTCTGTGAATTGCAGTGATCCATATGAAGCTGAAGTCAGCTTTTTTATTCGCCATCTTCTTGTTCAAATTTTCCTATTCGACCTTAAATGGTGCAGTAGTCACAAACTGACCTGAGGTCCCAGAATGCAACTGCTGGACCATTTAAGGTGGACCAGTGAAATTCGACCAAGAAACTGGAAGCCAACTTTAGTCATGTGTGATAAATTTGATTTTCTTTGTTTTTCTTGGTTTTCAGCTCTCAGCAGTCTGTAAAACTATAGCTCAGAATTCTTGCTGAATCTATGTGTATGTTCAGTTGCATAACTGCGCTTTCCCATTTTAGATATTTTTGTGTTATAGCATTGTTGCTACGTTCACACTGTACACTAACGCTGCCGCATAACTGTACTGACTCCCACCAACTCTGTAATGTGCACACATTCTATTTGATTGAGAGTGTAAACATCAAACTAAGACAATTTGTTAACATCATGTAAAAAATACTGACATTAATGTACCACAGTAACATTTTACTAATGCAGTGACTTTAACACTGCTATTGCAAGTTAGATTACAAAAATGCTAAATAACAATATTGCAGATAATGTAATAAGATTGTCTTATCATATATTGGCCTCAGCTGCAATCATATAAAGTCTGGAGTCGTGTGAAATTATGAAAGGTACGTATAAGTGCCTGTGTGTGTGCTCTTGGTGTCTGTCAGCAGTATGCATCCTCTCATGTGACTCCACAGTGTGCTTAAGCCTGTGCTTTGTCTGCGCTTATGTCTGCTTGTGAACCAGGAACGTTATCCTATTACTGAAACATATTGATTTATGAAGTTCATAATCTCCTGTGGCATGATGGGGATATGCAGATGATTCCAGCCCAGTGTGAGCCGCACTCTAATGAAGTCATTTATCTCTGATCTACTGCTTGCCCCTCACCCTGAATATGCCAGTAAGTCAGTGATGCAGCGTACAGCACAGCCGAGGAGCAATTAATCCCCAGCTTTAAGAAACCCTAACAAAATAGTAACCAAAAGAAACAGTGCTTCTTGCCATATGAGCTGTCAGTGTCAAATTAACATAAATGGCATGAACAACCTTGTATGTGTATTTTATTATATGATATTTAAATGTCTGAATATACGTGTTCAACACTATTTCAAGGAACATATATGGGGTGTGCATGTGAGGGTGGTATTAAGGCTGTTCAGTTAAGCCCAAGTTGGTTGTCTCAACGTGCATTGACCATTAGTCATTATGATCTTTAGTAGCACATTACTGGAGGTCGGTTGTGTGGAAATCACATGCATGTATAATCAAGGTGCAAAATGCAGAAGGTCCTAGGGGGTCCAGGACCCTCTATTCAACCCTTTAGACCAATCTATCCCAGTCAAATTCAACTCTTTAGACCAACCTCTCCCAGTCAAAATGCTGGGGGGTCCCTGCAAATAAACTTGTCATGGCATTGTTATTGCTGACTAGGGTAGAACATGCTCAAATGCAAATTCAGGTAAAAGTCATTGTTTAGATGCTTCACCCACAACAGGCAAGCTTCTGTATTTCTTAACTAACTACAGCTAGAGCACTGGTTTGTCTTCACCCAGTTGGTGTCTCATAGTGTAGCAAGTGTAACTATGCATAGGATACCTCTGAAAATCTTAACATTTTGTCATAGCATTAATGTAAATCAGAAAACTGGTGTCATATCCCAAGGCATTGGTAGAAGAAGTGAACTGTTATACATTTCTTAAACCGAAAACAAAAGACAGGATGTGTAAGATCTCAGTTAATGTGTGGAAGAGTGCAATAACAAACTAGAAAATAGCATTTTCAGATGAAATATATGTTCCTTAAAATTAAGTGATAAAAGATTGCAGACATCTGCTTTTCTGTAATCAAGGGTATTGATGGAGAGTGGGTCCTCCTTTGCTGCAGTTAACAACCTCTACTCTTCTGGGAAGGCTTTACACTAGAAGTTGAAACATTGCTGTGAGGATTTGAATGCATTTAGCCACAAGAGCATTAGTGAGGTCAGGTACTGATGTTGGATGATCACTTCAGGATCACAAACTCCACTTCAACTCATCCTTATGGTATGGAATGGAGCTCCATCACTCTAGAGATCACAGTTCCCCTGCTTCACAGCCTAATGCTGAGGGGTTTATACCCCTCTGACTGGTGCCTGACTTTGGACATGGTGATACTGGGATCTCCAGAGAGTCCCAATTGATTGTATAACTTGTGTGCACTTAAACACCTGTGTCAGTAAAAGGTGCACCTTATTCACTAATTAGAAGAGGGAATACCTTTAGCCATATAGGGTATGTTCAGTCAAATTAAGAACATTGTACGGTTAGTTTAGCATAAACAGGGTAATCTTGCAGCTATGAATTAGCATTATACAAATTCATTCATGCTCATTATGTTTAACACATAATCAGCTATTTCTGTAAATGAATGCCTACAGTTGAAACTGGTCCCTGCATAGTACCTTTCCCGGATGTCCAATGTAGGTGTTACATTAGTGCTGGTAATTTCGCAGTGTGGGTTAAGGCAGAAGGAGAAGGTGCATGACTCAGCTGCAGAGGGGTATGAATAGGCTACTATAAGTTATTAATCTCAGTTGCCTCATCTCCTTACAATTTTATTCATTACACATATTCTGCTCTGTCTGGCGGCCTTGTTCCTCCTTGTCCACAAGGTTTTTTGTGTGCGATAAAGACAGAGACGATTTTGGTAAATCGCACTCGTATCTTGTAAACCTCTGGCACCCGCGGTATCTGCCGTTCATGAATAATGCATTCTGCTCTGCTCAGGCTTGTTCCTATATCACCTATAGCCAAAATGATTATGCAGACTTAACTAAATAAATAAATAATTAAATATTATAAATGGACACCAGAGGCACAGAGTGAGCTAGTGAGCATTTATCAGGGGATGAAGCACTGAATGAATGTGTTTTTTTTTTTTTACTCTTTTTTTCCGATTAGAATTTCTTCCCCCTGCCATGATTTGCGTGAATTAAAAATGTAATGCTGCAGCAGTTGTTATGCAGAATCATTTAAAATGTAATTACTCTGCAGCTGATGGTCAGTGGTACGAAGGGCAAATGACAATAATGGTAGAGCCCTGCAGCTTTTCTCCTCCCCCACGACAGCTGAAGACTCTACGGTTTAACATTTTCACCAGAGGAGAAAGCCTAAAAATGGCTTCAGCATGGACAGAAGGTATTTAAATTGTAACATATTTAATTTATAGAGCACTCATAATAATAATAATCTGATTGAAAAGCCCAGGCAGGACAGCTTTAATTACATAGAAACTGCATTGCTGTAATAAGATGAAGATGGATAATTCATTATTTAGTATTATGTATGGTGAAATCTGTATGTTGTGCCCTGCATAGTGAACACGCTCCTGCACCTACAGCAAAACTAGAAAACTGGCGGTGTTTATTTGTTTGTAGGATTTGCTCATCCTTTTGCGTTTTATAAAATGGCCACCTGAAAAGGCACATAGGAAGAGGTCATGGATGCGCGTGTTTACTTTTATTTGTGGCTACCAACACTGATAGGTAAACATGTAAATTCATGTAAATACATGTAAATAGATGTAAAATGTGTAAAACATGTAAATTACATTTCTGGCCATCTTGCTGCTCTGCATGAGAGAAAAATTCATATTTCAACAAATAGCTTCCAACTGTAGACTAGAAGTGCCATAAGTACTCATTATATTGCAGTTAACCCTCAAAAATAACACTTATCGCTCATGTGGAAGACCTGACTGGACAGGCTGGTGCTGGCTAGCTAGCATGCGTAGATATTTCTGCAACAGGACATTTCGAATTCTTAAAAATGGGGCCAAAACAGTTATTTCTTCACATTCAGTTGAAAATGTTATTTTGAAGTTTTAACAGTGAGTCACTGTAGCCTTCAGTCAATTCGGTCCAACATGAGAGGGTGAAGATGTAGCACTGCTGCCCAGATGGTGTATTCTAAACTCTTATCAGGTTCTGCTCCAGATTAGATCATTTAAGGACAGGTAGCCAATTAAAAGAATAGTAAACTCCAGAATGGCTGAAGCTCTAGGCAAGCAATTAAAATGACCACTCCCATCCGATCGCAACAAGAATCCACGTTCGGCAGCAAACAAAAGAGGTGACATAAATAGAAACAAAACAAGAGTTAACATTGGTGCTGCTTTCCACCACTGAAGACGGTCTTAACTTCTCATGTAACTTTTTAACTTCAAATAATGAGTTAACAGAATGCAACTCACATTGATCTGTCAACTTGCTGTTGCATGTAGAGTCATGTTTTACAGTACAGTAGATTTGCCTTTTCACACAAATTTCATGAATGCATGTTCTCTCATTTCATGCTGGTCTCTCTCTCTTTCTCTCTCTGAAGAGTGGGTGAATTTGCCCCTGAATGACACAATGGATGATAGGAATGACGTGCAAATCTGAGTGAAACATCTGATATGTTAAAATGATAAGGTCATTCTTCTTCAGAATCTGACCAAATGGGCTGCAGGTCAAATATTATTTTACAGAAGGTACATAGTGTGCAATTTCTATTTCATATATGCTGTGTAGGAATGGAAGATGTTATTTAGCAGCTCACACTTAACAGGATGATACAGTTACAATCAGATGGCATCGGAACTAACTACTGTGGAGGAATTTAATTCATCATGCAGTTCTGTACATTTCAACTTCAAAAAACACCACAATTCTAAAATAGGTATTAACATTTAGCTCATGATTAATTGTTATATTAAAACAGATTGTGTTTGTTCATTGTTTGCAACTATTAAAATACTAATTAAAAGTTTAGGTTTGGCCATAACATTATTGTGACATCTTGGCAAAGAAGTAAATCTCTTTAATTGAACACACATATATATAACATGCACAATTATGCACACATTAACGAAAGCACAGATTTACATACAGCCAACAACTGACACAACACATGCATCTTCACAAGCAACACTACCCCACTGAGGACAACATTAATTACATATCACAGAAAGCGGCAAACTGTCAAGAAAAGTATTCATTCATTTTCCCACTGCGGTGCTAGTAAACTTCCCATTGTGAGCCAAAGCAACTGTAAAAATTTGCTCATAATTGCTTGCAGGTTCCCCCTAGGGCTCAAGCCCCTGGGCAAGTGCAAATAAAACCCATTGGATGCTTAAGGGCTGCTGCATTTCCATGGCCGGTTGAGCCAGTAGCAAGGTGCTGGTGTATTTAACCACAAAAATTCATGCTGGAGATCAGTTGAATCCCCAGCAAAGTTTTTTTAACACAACAATGTGTGTAAATCTAAATTTCATATTGTACTTTTATAAATGTAGCTTGTTAAAATCCCTCTTGCTACACCAGTTCTAAATATGGTAAATGCATTCAGAGTCCAAGCAGATCCAATAAACTCTCAGAGGAAGAGCCACAGCCCGCATGTACTTAAGAGGCGACACCCCCCACGACTCCAGAGATTAGATACAAATGTCTGAGCATTTCAGAGCTATTATCGGGGACAGTGTCTTTTGTTTCATCTTGTAGTCGGCATATTAATGTCCCGCTGTGAGCGAAATTAAAGATGTGAGTGGGGAATGCATGCTGTGGCCACTTGTCTACAGGATCCACACCTGATACGCCTTTAATCTATTACCTCTCAGCAACAGCGGCTTGACCTTAATCATTGCCTACCCTTTCCCACCTCAGTAAATGCAAACCCACACCTACACACACATGCTCATACATGAAGAAGCCCAATCGTACACAGTGCAGTTTACTTCTGTACATATGTGACCTATAAATGCTGTGTTCATAAATGTGATCTTTCATAACAGGAAAAATCACATTCAACCCAATCAGAATGTAGTCCACAAATGTAGAACACAAGTATTGCTAATGCCTGGGTTATTGATTTTGAATAATAATTATTTTGTATATACTGTATGTGTAAGGTCACACTGTTACCATTGCGGTATATGTTGGTGCTGGTTTAGCTGGCCACCTAGCATGAGTAATACAGATTTAGCCAAACCTTAGCAAGAAAGTAGGAAATTACTGGTGATTTTTGTTTAGCCAAGCACTTATAATAAGCAAATTTGTGTAGTTCAACCAAAACCTTAAGTAGAAAGCAAGATGTATTTAGGTTAGTCAAAAACTTAGCTTGAAAACAAGAAGTGTCTAGCAAGCTTTGTCTTGTAGTAATGGGTAGTTGATTCCAAAAGAGTTGATTTTTAGGCCCAATCCCATTTCATCCCTTGCCCCTAAATGTTAGAGCTACATGGCCCTTCAAACAGAGATTTTTCAGAGGCCCGCTCCAAATGGAGTGTTATGAGAAAATTCCCAGAATGCAATGTGACTTATCAGCAAGATGGCTGCACAAGTGACCAAAGAGACACATAAATGTAAGTATTTTCTCTGTTAAAAAGTCTCTGTATTGTAAGATAACCTTTGTAATAGCGTTTTATGGTCATTTTCTTTATAACATGCATAAACATCGCTAGTAATACGCTGATGTCCTCTTTGAAGGCATATGATGGCCTAAATCTATTTAAGCAGTGAGGAGCTGAACTTCACCCTCCTCTGCTATCACTGCAGACTGGCAGGGTCACCTACAGAGCACCTGTTAATAAAGTACTGTAGTTTTTTGTTTGTGTTCCTTTTTGTTCAGTGACTCGTTAGACTGATTGATGCGTAAAGCTGAATGAATCACAAGCGCCCATGCTTTTCATTCTCCGGATAAATGGCAAATGTCAGTGTGATATACCATTATTGCTATAAAATTGAGACAAAGCAGGAAAACACATCCTGATTATTTTTTCCAGGCTATTTTAAATATGATTCACCTGTCCTGGCATGCCCAACAAAATTAACATGCCTGTTATTGGAACATTCTGGGTTTTTACCCTAGTGACTGCAAGAAATAGAGAATGTATCTGGTTCTTGAAGGGTTGTCTTATTTCATAGGGGGAAGATTTCAACCACTACACCTTGTAACGCAGTTTCAATGGGGAGGGTTACACTTGAAAACAAGGGGTAGGAGTAAAAATAAGAAATGGGATTGGGCCTTAGTCTCTAAAATGTTTGGGATTGACTCTTCTACTTTGACGCCTCTGTGTTTTTCACTGTAGTAGGCTTGAGGGACATTCTGACAGAGGTGGAGTATGTGGTATAAAGTGGGGAAGAATGAGTAGAGAGAGTTTAATTACCTGCTTTAAACAACTCTGGCACTGCTCACCACCCACTATAGCATACACTCTGCTCACTAAAACAGTTTCTATACATCCTGCAGCATTTGGGTCACAATAAACAATTATTAAAAACGGCACAAAGAGCCAAAACCAAAATAACAAGAAATGTTTTTCACAGAACTTGGTGGAAAAGAGTTTGAAGGTAAAATTTACTCTTTTTCTTCCAGCTTTGTATCCAAATTTCCATTCCACCTTAAAAAGTGCTGCAGTTATATTCTGATATATTTTGATATATTCAGTTATATTCTGATGCATCCTGAGTGCTGCATCACTTAAGGTAGACTGGAAAGGTTAAAAAAGAAGCTGGCGAATACAAAGCCAACCTCAGCCTTCAATGAAAACATCTCCCTTTCAGAAAATTCTGACAACAATTATGATTTTCTCAATACATCACATTTCCCCTTGGCCCTCATTATGCGACATGAGATGAATTTTCCTCATATAGATATGATTAATATGGTTTAATCTCTAATGTATCCCATTATCTTTGTCTTAGCTGAAATTAAGTGAGGTCGAGGAGTCGATTCCCTCAGTTCCATTGACGGCAGAAAATATGGACTCGTGCATCACTACTAGAAAGACCAGTGTGTTTAGTTTAGCCAAAACCTTAGATAGAAATTAAGAAACAAGAATGAGTTTAGCTTAGCCAAAGTCATAACTAGAAAATAAGAAATGTTTGGTGAGCTTTGAAGCAAATCACAGTCATGAAGAAACAGATCTCCAGGATAAAGACATGGATGTCAGTCATAAACAGACGAAGCCACATAATTTCAGTGGTAATCCATAAGAATAGAAAGATCAGGTTACAGTTGATGAACATTAACCTGCACAAGACTGATGAGAGGTGAGTACTGATGAAAGGAGAGTACGGAGTAAAAAGGAATAGCTCCTGATCCAAAAAGCCCACCGAGCATGCATTTCTCTAACTGAAGGCAATAAGTCAGTGAATGAAGCAGGAAATTAAAAATGACTGCATTATGGGCCCGGTTAGACTTCAGGCAGTCATCTAATTCAAACAAGAGTTTCAAACACAGTACTAAATATGACAATTTTATATGGAGTTTACAAAGAGCATGGGCATTGTACCTAATAGCATGTAATACCTCCATGAGCACGAATAACAGCTGTGATTCAATTTGCCATGGAGTGGACAGGTTTCTGGATGTAGGCGACATTAATGTTCAGCCACTCTTGCATCAAAGAACTGCAAAGTTCGGCCAGATTTGGTGGAGGCCTTCCCTGGTACAATTCTGAGGAGAATTTCCTGTAGACCCGTATGACGATACGTTTCCATACGCCTGCAAATTTAGCTACCTCCTTCACACTATGGTCTTTAGCACCTCAAATGCTATCACTCCTTTTACAAATCCATAACATCTGCCTTGTGACCTATTTTCCACACATCAAACAAGACATTCAGTGCACTGTACCACCTCTTGTCAATCTATGAATCCCGTCAGACCCCGCAGGTATTTATAACCTAATCATCCACGTGCAACACCATCTACAGGAGCCTGAAGTTACTACCACCTTAAACACGCAAGGTGACTAATTTTTTGTCCAGTGAGCTTATCTTTCAGTTAAAGCAGACATTGTGTACTTTCACCTCGAAGTAATTGTTTATATACCCTATTCAGCATGCTGGAGTGAAGAAACAGTAGCTATTTTGTCACTGTCCAATTACTTATGAACTGCACTTTAACTGTCATAGCACATACTGCATAGATGCAGTCAACAGTAAGTACTCCTTAAGTATTTCTTATAAGTATAATCATGTAAATGTTGAAGTGTTAAACACCAGCATTATTTCCTATAATAAAAGGTTTGGAGTCCTTCTGTGTGGAGTGTAGAGACAGAACAGGTGCATTTTATTCTAAGGTGAGTCTACAGACCTCACACATGAACAGAAAGTCAACTATTCAAACAGGTTTAAAACTGAATGCAAAAAGCAGTGCTTTTGCTGGCACCCATTGGGAGGTCCACAAAGAGGTCCTATCACCCCTTGCACATTTCCACTATCCCCTTTTTCTATTATTCCACAAAGCAATGGCAAAAAGCAACATTTTTCACACACCTCACAGAAAGGTTTAGTTTAAAGCTGTACCATGTAAGATTCTTGTGGGGCAGTGGGGGCAGTGTAGCCAATAGTTCAAGTGAGCCGTTTGTCAATTTCTCTCATTGGTAATATGAAAGAAAAGAATTCTCCGCCCACAGACTGTGAAGTTTTTAATAGCCCAACCTGCCACTGCCATTCACAACGTTGGCTCTTTTACATCTATTATAATAGGTACATTAATATGTCTTCTTCCACCTCGACTGTCCTCTAATGGATGTGTTAACATTCATTACCATTAACATTCATGCCAATGTAAAGAATGCATGGAAGTATATAAGCCGTGATGGCTGCAGCGCTTGAAACTGACTTATTTATGTTTGTATGTAAAGGGAATGTAAATGAGTCTTTAAAAGGGGTCTGATACACAATCCATGTTGCAAAATGCAATTACACTTTTCTACCAAAGATGTTTTTCTACCAAATCCCAAAAGCTTACATAACTTTAGTATTGCTTAAACAGTTGTCAGACAATTGTCAGATTAGTACTTTTTATATGAGGCAATTATTTTTATATGAGGCAAAATACAGGGCAGCCAATCAGAACTGAGAAAATCTACCTATATCAGAGAGAGTAAATTCAGATTTGTTTCTAAACCCATTAAACATGTTAGAAAGTAATTGCTGAAAACACGTAGACATGTATAAAGACTGATTCTTAGTATATTTGTGCCCAGGATTTTTTGAGTAGGTCTGAAACCATGGTTCAATGATGCACTGCTGCCATACTTAGCATGACCCCTTCCCTAACACTATAATGTTATCAAAACCAACATTTCAGTTACATTTACCTGAGTCTCTGGGTAATATGTTAGCCGATGTTGTCGACTTCAGCTTGTCGAAAAGCAGGGCTGGCACATGCCATTGTGCTGCTCTAGACAAAACAAGCTGGATTCACATGAACACAACCACCACCGCAGAAACCTTCACCTAACACATGCAGCCACTTAGCACAGGCACAACTTTTGCTCATAGAAGACGACAAAGAATGAATGTCAATGTCAAATTTATTTATAGAGCTGTACAATCAGCTTAACAAAACCATGAACAAAAAACTTAAATTGTGCACCTGCCTGCGTACAGGCATCTGAATGTAACTTCTACATCATTTAAGGTGGAATGGGAAAAGAGACTGAGAAGCTGAGGTCAGCTTCACCTAATCCCTATCCAAGTCTTATATGCACCTGTGTCAGCGTCCTCTTGCTCCAAGAGGACCCTGGCTCATGTATGGCTGTGCAAGTCCAACAAAACATCAAATCAAATCTGCCCGCAAACTCTGCTGTCACTGTTTGATCGACCCAATTACGTACCTGATGTGACGGTATTAAATATGTAAGTCTCGTTAGTGCTATCACTCTTAATTTCATCATGCTGACCACTGCAGTAATGCAGATGATTGGCCAATCATCCAACATGTTTCATCATTCAACCAATCAAATGCTAAAACTTCATTTGTAATTTCATCAACAGTGCAAACTTGCAAGCGCAAATCCATATCTTTATTGCAATCCATGTCAGGAGTCTACAAAGTACCAAAAACAAAGAAAGAACACTGAAGATCAAAATACTACAACAGAAAGAGAACAAAAGAAAAACAATATGCGATTGCAAAAACACAATACTACCTAATGAATCAAACACAAGGCATACAACTAAGGGTGTATATACATGGGGAGCTAACAAGAAACACCTGGAGCTAATGATAGGGCGGGATTATGGACCACACACAGATAAAAGATAACAAGGAGGCAGGGCAGGGGAGGAGACAGAGACCAAAACAACAACAAAAGCAAATGACAAGACATAAGAATGCAGGTAAACAAAGACAGACACCAACAAAACCAAAGACAGACAAGGGCAGGGCATGACAGGATGTTACAGAAGCCCCCTCTAACATGCAGCTTCTGAGACATGGAACAGAGCATATCAAGGAAGCTTTCTTCGTGGAAACAGCAACTGCAGAGGGAGCTAGATTCAAGACCGGAGAGGGGGCTGGGCCTGAAACAAAATTAGAGACTTGCGACTGTACAGCCATGTGGGAAAGTAACAGATTAAGAATTTCAGGCTGGGCAGGGAACTGGAAGGTGACGGGGCAAGGAAAGGAAAGGCTGGAATGCCAGCGATGTAGTGGGATGTGGGGAAGGATGGGACTGGTGTGGGATAGGAACAGCAGCTAGAGGAACCAGTGCTGGAGAAGCAGGCTTTCAGGTACTCTAAAGGGCACACTAGGAGATGTTGTAGAAGCCAGGGCTGGCCTGCTAAGACTTCTCAGTCACCCAGCATCTGCTCGTTGATGCTTTCCAGGGCATTGGGCAGCACTGTGAAACCCAAAGCTGGCTCACTGGTGCTCTGTGAATCACTGAAAGGTGCCATAGACCCAGAGATAGAGGCCAGCAGGTCAAGAGACTCAGAGGCCATGGGCAGGTCAGGAGACTAGGAGGCCACAGGCAGGTCAGGAGACTCGGAGGCCAGCTGTACAAGATGCGGAGGTACCAACCACACCAATGTCCTTGTGGTAGGCTAGGCGGCACCAATGTCCTCGGGTGCAGGTGGGCCTGCAGAGATGTCCACCAGCCTCCATGGTTATCGGAGGTCTCACATACAGCTGCAGACCAGGCAAAAGCCCCAAGTGGAGCTGCGGGCCAAGAAGAGGCCTCTGGGAGATGTGTCCTGCAACAGTTTAAAAGTATTGTCTAGTGTCCTTGATTCTGTCCTTCTTTTCTCAAGGACTATCCTAGGCCATTCCAAGGCCACTCCTCTGAGAAAAGTACCTTAATAAAAGTCCACAGTTACAAACAGGTAAAGTTTTACCTTCACTACAAACAGACAACCACTGAATACACAAAATGTGTATACCAATTTGCAATAACCATTTTCAATAATATACAACCAGTAGATACACGTATTAAATAATTAGTATGGTGCTAGTATTTGTTTCAAATCATTTCTAGAAAGCTGTAACAGTGATGAAATGCTTGTTGGTGAACAGAATTACTTTATTCCTTAATAACCAAGAAAGCTGTACAGCACTGAGAATGAATTTATCATAATATTAATTTTTAGTATGCCTCATATTCCAAAAATTACTCAAACTTAATTACTGTGAATAGACATACTCTAATATGTCTAATTTATCTTGTTTATATAAGTTGTTATGGTAAGTTACTATTAAATAACAATTATTAACATGGTAAATAATTCCAAACAGTCTCAACTTACTTTTAACTTACTTTCATTTAGAACATAAACAAAACATGTTATTTGACTTCACTGTATAGAAACGGACATGTGTATATTCACGCAGAAAGAAGTGCAGTGTAAATGAGGAATAAACTGTACTGAACATATGAATTCAGCACTGCTGATTCTCTCTCTCTGCCTTTGTGTGTGTGTGTGTGTCTGTGTGTTTACAAGTAATGATGCCTCTTAGTGGGGAGCCAGACTCTGCCGAGCGAGGGTCTGTGAACCACAGCACCGGGGGTTAATCATATTTTTCCTTGGTGACTGCATGCTTCAGAGGCTGGACAGAGGCAGAAGAAAGCGACTGGACTTTTCTCTGTTAGTTCTGCATGAGAAGACCTGCGAGCAGCACCGTAATTACATACTGCGCTTTCCTCAGCTCACACAAACACTGCAGAGGAGGACTTAGACTACAGAGCATACTCTTTCATTCCCTCTCTCATTCCTTCTCTTTCTCTCTCCATCCCTCTCTGTCTCGCTGCCTTTTTCACCTCTTTCTCTCTCTCTCTCTCTCTCTCTGCATCTTCTGCTTCTTTCTCTTTTTCTCTTTCCCTCTCATTTTCTTCAATTTATCTCTCCTTCTCTCATTCTCTTTCCATCTCTCACTTCTTTTTCTTTCTATCTCTATATCTCTCTTCCCCCCCCCGTATATTCTTTCTCCCCCTTCTCACTTTGTCTTGGTCTCATTCATTCTTTCTTTCTTTCTTTTCTTTTTTTCTGTTCTCCTTTTTTCTCCACTCCTTTTCTATATTCTTTCTCACATTCACTTTGTCTGTGTCCTTTCTGTCTCTCCTGTCTTTCTCTCATTCACACTCTCATCTTTCTCTCATTTACACTCTCCTCTCTCTCTCTCTCTCTCTCTCTCTCTCTCTCTCTCTCTCTCTCGATACACACTCCTCTAATCTCACGTCTTTTGTAATTCAAAGCAAACAAGTGGGAAAACCAATTAACGCAATAATGTTCATGCTGTATTACAAACGAGGACACAGGGCCTATAACTCTCCTCTGGATTAGTGGAAGCTTCTTGTTTTGTATGTATGTGTAGCGCATGAAAATGCTTTAGACATTTCCTTGATTTTGGCCGGTCGTTCTGCAACTCTTTGTGAAGTCTCGGCTTGCCGGCTATTCACAGGACACATTCACATTTGATGGCATGCCCACTTGCATGACTGGACAGTAAGCTCACAGGTGATATGTGGTAGTGTTTGCATCGATTTGCTGTCGCTCACGCAGCGGAGGTGTAAATTGGCTGCTGAGGAGTGCTTGTTGTGGTAAGGAGCTTGCTACAAGATCCTTATGAGCCAAAGGCAACAGAATGCAGTCTAAAGACTCAACTGACTCACTTCTGTCAAAAGCCCATGAGTAGGAGTTCTGCTACTCAGCCCGAGCTCTGTACAATACAAGCTTGGCTCATACATGCAAATATTATATAGTCAAACAGTGTTGTGTCTACATTTAAACAGTATGTGCTCGAGTTGGAGACTATCTAATAGCTCAAAATTAGATCATGAAATGAATGCTGAGTAGCAAATGTTGGTTGCGGTTACCAAAGTTATATTACTTCTAAAAGGGGATTCTGACCATTTTTCTTCTGCATGGTTCAGCCTTTGAGGTGTAAACTGTTTCCTATCATCATCACTGTGAACAATTCTGACTGAGCATTTCATGTGAAACAAAGCTAAATGGCATTGTTTACATCCTTGCTATTTATTTCTGCAGACGTTTTGAAATGGGATAGTGATTGATCTTTTGCAGAAAAATATATATATATTTATTTTTTGTTTGTTTTTTTGGGGGGGGCAATACTAATAAAGCACAAGTTTAATTACATTAGCTTAGACCATTTGGTAAGGCACGTATGTCACGTGGGGTCAAGATGAGGAGGCTGGATGTAGATGCAAGTATTTAACGAACAGAACAAATAAGACAAAACAAAACCAAAGGAAAAAACTAACAAACTGAGAAACTACTTGGAACAGGGTTACAAAAACAGACATGAGGACAATCGACCGACATGGAGACAAAACACCAAGCAAGCACAAAGGGAACCACAGGGAGTATAAGGGAACAAAGACTAACAAGGAACACCTGGGAAGGGGCGGAGCTACAAACTAGGGGCAGGTGAGGGGACTAACAAGGGGTCGGAGACAGGAGGAGCCAAAAACCAAAACAAACAGAAGCATATGGAACAGGACAACAAAAGACACATGGAAGTAACAAGAAACAGAAAACCAGAGAAAACAGACAAACATGGGCAAGACAAGGCAGGATGTGACAATAAGGGTGGTTATCTTTTTATAATGTCATGGTGGTAAGTTTCCCAGCAAACACATGACAGGCCAACAATAATCTAAACCAGACGTGTCCACACATAGACCATGGGGGAGCTGGAGCCAATGCCCCTTTTACTTCAGACCGTGCCTTCAGACTGTGCTAGTGCCCGCTTGGTTGACATGTGTAACACTTGTGCTGTCTATGGCGATTCTTCAAGATCCATTTCAGTGAGCTTCACAAGCATCATAGGTCTTGGGACCCCCACTGCCTGTGAGGATTTCGCCTCAGTAACTCAGTATCATGGATGAATGCATCACCACAGCCCTAAAATTCCAACGATAAAACATTGATGATCTCTATAGCATTCTTCTGTTGGCCTCCCGGTGGATACTTCGCCAGCAGAATAGGAAATCTGTTGGCTTTGTGTGTGTGTGTGTGTGTGTGTGTGTGTGTAACATGTTGAGATACTAGTGAGAAATAAGGGGTGAAATGGGAGGAGTGAAACTCCTGTTGCTGAAATAAAATGGACAGAACAAGTACAGTTTCTTTAATATCAAAACAGCATATACAACATTTACACTCAATAAAATTACAGTTAGAAATGTTGACTTGCTTACCTATGAAAATTAAACTTTTTTCAGTTTGCTTCCGGTTATGTAAATCATGTACATGCCCATCTACACATCCTCACAAACAGATGTAAGTTGCATTTTATGGTTACTGTAAAAAATAATGTCTATATAAAGTTTAAACATTTTACTAAGTTGTGCTAAAACAATGCTAATAGCTTAATAAGCCATTTTTTATGAAGCTCTGCTTTAAAAAATTAATAATTAATTTGGAATTTGGAAATCTTGGGTAGGCTTTCAGTGTGCTTAGTGTCATAGCATAGAATTATAATAGGTTTGTATTATGATATCATGATGTTTACACTAATCATCACTGAGTTACATTATATATTCATTACTCATTAAAGAAGGTTTTTAATGATTTTTTAAATACTTTTTTCAGTTTTTTCTAAAGTATTTGGGACAGTATATAATGCCAGTAACAGAAAGCAGTGATTAATAAATTCTGTTTCACTGATTATCCACCCAGGCCATTGTAGCACATGCAGAATGTTTCTTGATGTTGTCTTTAAAAACAAAAGCAGTGATGTCCCTTAAAAGGACAGCACCTAAAAGGCAGCATACATTGCTTCAAAATGTGTTCAGCTTTAATGGTGCTTTCACAGATGTGCAAGTTATCCATTAATAGCCCCACCCTCTCACCTCCGCATAGCGTAAGGATACTGGCTTTTGAACTTCACACTGGTAACAGTTTTGATGCTCCTGTTTCTTATTTGGACTGATGCAAAGACATGGACTAACCCTAGTATACAAGAGGTGTATTACAGATTTGCATTTCAGCAGATCAGTGTTTCTTCTGAAAGCACATCTAGTTCATTGCCCCGAATTATCTGCTTTCTTAATGTATTTCTGTGTCCCTAAATCAAAAGTCGACCTGCTTCATCTCCTCACTGTGTCTAGGCCTATAAATGGTTCAGCTGCTTGAACAGAAGATGTTGTCAAAACCAAACACTTTCACTCACAGTTGGGAGAGTGTTTACTAGTGGAAATGACAACCACTCGGTCATTATGAAGTTGTTTAAGTCGTATCCAAGGTCATTTGTTATAATACCGGGTGCTGTCCATCACCGCAGCACTGCTTTCTTCTCTTCGGAATGAGTCACATACGCCTCCACAACAGCTTTCTTCAAGCCCAGGCCTTCTCTAACACCAACATCAGAGCCAATCCGTTAGCAGCACAATGCTGTGAAAATTATAAATGCAGCACTTTGTTTAGACAAACAGCATTAGACTAATTACAGAATGGCTGATCATGCTGGGGAAAGAAAGAATGGGGTGGGGGGGTTTAAAACATTGCTCTCGATTTAAAATAAAAGTTCTAACAAAAGCATAATGTCTGAAACGAACAGAACGGGGGGCAGACATGCGGCAGAAGGCTGTGATTGCATCATTTTGTTTCCCTCCTTTTCTTTTTAGTTCAGACAAGAACAATCCATTCTGTCCATCTTGCTGCTACCTACCAGCAGGGAGAATTGGCATCTGGTGGCGGCAGCAATTAATGTCTGCCGAAAGAGACGCTTTCCATCACCTCCTTTTAATAGCTTGCGTATGGAGTGCATCTCGGCAGATGTTACACAGGGATTCATTAACGCCCTGTGTTCCTCATACTCCTCCCTTGTAAGCTATTATCCACGGAACTGAGTATGAGCTACGCTTTTAACATCAGCAGGCATCACTCACCCAGCTCACTCCCCTGCACCACATATAGCCTACAACATAAATAGAGTGATCTAAATGAAAGGTCTTTTCTATTGTTTGATGGAAAAGTCAGGTGCAGCCCCCGTATGCTGGCTGTACACTATAAAACGTTCATGCAACTTTGCTGTGAGTTGCATGCAACTTAATTTCCATGCAGCTTGACGGATACACAAAGCAACTTGTTTGATTACATTAGCAACACATTTGATTTCATTGCTTAGCTGGATAAGCAGCAAGTATTCTGGACACATATTGATATCTATCTATCTATCTATCTATGGCTCTGTACTATGTACTTGAGTTATCAGTTGGGTCTTTTTATGCTAAGCCTTTTAAAATGAATGGTGAAGTAGCCATTATAGTTATATGTGATGCCTCACTCATCTTGTCCTATAAGTACTGTAAGTTCGTTTGACTTCCAAATGAATCTGAGCTCTATGTAAAAGTATGACTCATCAGGAAAGGAACAAATATATTGTCTAGCTTTGTAGATCAAGATGAATGCACACTGGTTCAAACAGCTATGTATACAGCTGATACCATTAGCTGGCAAGTTAAGTTAGCTTTGATAAGCTCATGTTTGTTTCTTGCAACTCTTTTGAAAGATAGCTTCTTGTAAGTTGCACGAAAGCTTAACTATGCAAAGCCTGAAACCTTGAGACATGTTTTATTACTTATGTGAAAGTTATGTTATGTGCACCTCTCGAACATTTAATGCCTGATTTCAGACTTTGATCACAGATTTTGGGCACTTTGTCCCCACATCACTAACACAGCCCATAACACGGTGTACAGAATTCTTTACATCTTATTGCAGTTATATTAAACCTTTTTTGTATTCAAAAAGTGAGAGGACTAAATGGTGTTTTGGTGTTATTAGTCTTTTCATCTTCTTATACTGCTTAAACCCGCTTGGGTCGTAGTTACATAAGGACCATGGCCAGGTTGTTACTGTTCTTACTATTGTTACTGTTATTGTTATTATGCTATTGTAAATTAACATTAAACGAGTGAATTAAAGGTAAAAAAAAAAAAGATTTTTACCATCATTGACAAAACATAATTTTCCTGCTGATTAACAGGTTTTGTTTTTTCCAGTGCATCGAGTGCTTTGCAAAATAAAATATGGTCCCATGCATATATAACACAAACACAGATGATAGATCAAAGTTTAATTAAATGTTTCTGAGTGACGTTCAGCTTCATGCACCGCGGGGTCTTTCTCTTTTATGACAACGCTGACCAGCCTTCTGAACACTCAGTCCGCTGTGACTGACTGACACCAGTGTCGTGTGACAGATGGAGAGGGAAAGCAGGAAACAAACAACAGTGAGAGAACCTAGAGCGCAATACGGCATTAAACAGCATGAGGCAAAATTAGCAAAACACATCTTCTGTGTACTGTGTGTGTGTGTGTATGTGTTTCTTCATGTGTATGACGTGCTACAGCAGAGAGAAAAGTGGCAGAGAGAGGGGACGATGAGACGATGATAAATGAGTGTGCCTTAAATCACACAGCAACAAGTGGGAGATAATTAGGAGAGAGAGAGAAAGAAAGAGAGAGAGAGAGAGAGAGAGTTCGTGTTTGTCTGTCTGCATGTGACGTACATTCACTGACTACACACTCAGAGAGAGGCCACATGGAAAGTGCTGTCACCTCTAATCTCTGGAAGCGTACAAAGAGGCTGTAGTGCGGTGAATAGAGGGAAAGCTTCTTCTACTCATTTCTGGGAAAGCACTTGCCATCCACTCCAAAGTTTGGACCACCCTGGATGATGATTTCAGGCTAAACCAACTCATGACCAGGCAAAATACAGCCAAAGATGCTGAGTCACAGTTCAGCAAGGAACACAGCGTATGTGTCAAAAAAACCTTTACCTCCTCTCCAAGCTAAACACAGTCATGCATTGAAACATACTCATTCATAAACGTACCTCATTTTCACATTGTTATATAATACAGCAAGATAACTCTTACCAAAGTCCTACCAAAAACATGGCTGTGATTATTTAATATATATTTAATCTAGTAGGGAGCACAATGGGCCATCTGGGCCTTTAAAGAAGGTCTAATGATCTACATATGGGTAATTTATTGTTAATTTTAATTAAATAGAATCATTATGCCACTAGTGTCTATATATATGCAGAAAAGCAAGCTTGAGCAATGACATCAGACTTTAGGAGATTGGTTGAAGGCCTTACATTTTAGCCACCAGTAGCTAACAGTATAATTAGGAAGTGATGTTGGAATCAATCAATCATGTTTAGATTTAAAATGGGTGAGCCTCATTTTGACCAAAATGTTTCTCCTCTGGGAGCTGGGAGTTACAGATATGTCACTATCTGTAACTACAAGCAGTAGTTGCATATATAAATAAAGTATGAAATAAGTAAAGTATAAAATAAAGTGAGTTATGCGAGTTGCCAGACCTTGTAGTCAAAGTGTGAGGAGAAGTATGATGGAAGTAAGGGGAGAGAAGTCTTGCGCGTTATACATGACTTCATGTGACTTCAATGAATAAGTTTTTTCCTGTGCACTTTCTGTCAGACTCATTGTCACACTTGCTAAGGACTTCACTAGATTCACTGAGTGCATGTAATCACAGGCTTCTCTCATTGTTCTTCAATTAACAGTTCAGTAGATTGTGCTTTGAGTCATCTCTGTAAATGAGTGATTTAAAACAGCTTACTCTCTGTCACTGTTTCTTAGAGACATTTTCTTTTCTTGTCCAGCCTCAGCTACTTACCTTGCAAGCATACGCGCTGAGACGCAGGATTAAGGCAGGTGAGAACAGACAACGGTCCGAGGGCAGAGAAACTCGGAGCTGATCTACTTCCAGTTCTTTGGAGAAATTCTCTCTGCCCTGAATTCCATTTCATTTCAATTGGTGTGTGAAGTGATAAACAATGCGAATAATGTCCCTGAAGTGTCGTAATCTGCTTAGCGGAGGAAGATGGGTGAAGAGCGGCGTTAATTTCATCAGAATGGCGGCTGACGGAGTGCTGGTGTCTGATGCTGGAGCCCGCCGCAGGAAAAATGACCTCCTCCCTCATCCCATTACACACCAAAGACACTCCCACATCTCCCCCTAATGAGAAAACTCAATTACACGGCACAGAGGCCCAGAAACAAGAGTGCAATACGAAGACAAAGTGTGTGCATGAATGTGTGAAGTGTTTTAAAGTCTACGAATCAACTGGTATAAAATGAAGAACAATGATGCTTTACATCACCTTTTATTCTGCAAAGGTATTTTGGGCATATTCTTACCATAATACTCTTCATAATCCTCTCCATAGCCATCGTTAGACTTTAGGTCTCTCCCAATTCCCAGCATGTTTCATTGTCTTCTGTAGTTACAGTAAAATTGTTGGGCAACAGCAAGACTTACTGACTCTGTATCATTTTGTGGCTGTATCATTTTGTGCAGAGGTGTTAATACAATTTTAGAAGACCCACCATATCCTCTTTACTGATAGTTCATTCTTACAAGAGAATTAGAGCTCTTCTATTCAGGGGTGTTTTGTCTATTAGGGCCACTGCCCGGCCTGCTACCACAAGCAGTGAAGAAAAAGAGCCTTGCTTTAAAAATAGAACTGTTTTTCTACTTATTACACATTTTAGTTAATATGCGTCCATGAAAGGATTCTAAAAAGGGGTCTTAAAAGGATTGCCAGATTCTAAGTTATATTTATAACAGATAGAAGCTGTCTCTAGAAAATTCTGCCATCAAAAGCTGCAATATTCCACAGACTTCAGTGGTGAATGGAACGTGCTGTTAAGAGCTCAGTTTTCCCAACAGTTGCCATTGTTCACAGCACTGGAATAGCACTGGTTTTGTTTTGTTTTTTTCTGGGCAAGATATAAGCAATGCTTGATGACTGGAGAAGTCCACTCTTAAGTTATTGTCAGCACAACCCTGACAAAGGCCTGCATGCCAAAATGCATTGACCATGAATAAAGTGTGTGTGTTTTTGCTTTTACCAAGCACCTTGTTGATCAGCCAGACCACACCTTCTAAGATTTTTCAGGAGCCATGGACATGTTGGAGAAATGTTGTTTGTTGAATTCAAGGTAAGTCCAGTAATATAGAATGAGAATAAAAGCGTATAGAGCATCATCCAGTCTTGTTCCACCTTAAATAAACAATCTACACTGCTAAAGCTCTCCTCTGAAAATCATTCATTCTGGTAACATTGTCACCATGCCAACATTTGTGTGGCTTCATGCTGCCATCGGCTTTGACTGCAATGAGGTTTTTTCAATGCAAACATGTGAACACAGCATAATCCCTGTAAAATAGAAATATCATATTTCATAAGCTATCACTTTAGCCAGCACAACAAACAGAACAGAAAGTTTTTGTTTTGGCTGCTATAATGCAAAATGAACATGTTGCTTTTAAACGATTGACCACATATTCTTCAATCCAGAGCTCAGCCAGATTACTAGCTGATGTAACACAGTTGCAGTGGCAGTTTAACCCTCGTTAGTGAAGTAAAAGTTAAGCAGACAAACTTCATGTATGAATAGGAGAATAGCAAAAATCTGTTTGAGTATCATATAGGAGCTTTATATGTATATATGTATGTTGAGTATTTTTGGATATCTTATGATTCATCTTATAACTCTCGCATTATACATGGTTTTACTAGTCTCCTGTATGTTGTTATTCTTGCTGTTGGCTGTTGCTCTCTGTGTTTGTCGACATATATTTATTTTCTAGGGTACATTCTTAAGAAGCTGGATATGACAGGATTTAGTTATGGACTACCTGAGGACAACAGTATGCACCGTCAAACTCTTTCATCAAGTGTTTTCACTTTATTTTTCCTCTGTCTCCTGCTTTGGCCATGATTCTGAAAGCATGCCATCCACAAAACATATATACATATGTTACATATTACATATATGCATATAAATATATTTACTGATTTATTTTCATACATAAATCACTCGTATCGCTTATCTGAAGAATCTGCTGAGCAAGATGGAATCAAGATATTAGTAGCATATGTGTTCATCACTGAGAGGGTGGAATTACCCTCAACAACAGTTAACTGAAATGAGAAATGTTCACTCAGTCAGCATGTACTTTGTCTAGGTTTTTGATACTGGCAGGCAAAAAGTAGCTGGGTTACTATGGAAGAGTGGTGCTTAGCATCAGTGACACTGTGTGTGAATAGGGCAAGGAAGTCCATGAAAAGACTGCCCCCTTGTAGTAAAAGGACAATATGCCACTGCCCCTAACAGGAAAAGCTGGTAAACCTGTTTGCAGCAATAGCAGCCAGTTATCCCAATAAGTTCTCCTGAAATGGCTTTACCAGGATGATGCAATGTGTTGTAATGCACAGCAAAATTTCATTGTACCGTAATATTTGCAGTTATCTTTCTAAATTACTGTAAGGAATTACATTTATATGGAGTATTCTTGTGATATACTGTGTTTTGGAGCTGTTTAAGGACAAAAGTCTTGAATCCCCTGGTCAGCGGTCACCAAAAAGCAGGAGTATAAGAAGACAAAAAATAACTTGACTGCAAAATAAATGTTCATGTGTCACCCTCCTCCGGTTTAATAAAGTTGTCTTCCTCAGATTTCCTCTGTTTTTTTTGTGTGTCATCAAACTGCAACATGAATAATTGAGGTGTCATGAAATTTTCAGTGTCCTTTGCTTTCGCAGTAACAAGGAAAGCTACTCTGTGTGCATTTGCCCGCCATGGAACAGAGGATGTGATGTCGTGAGTAATTTATGATGGGACACCTTGCGGATGCAACGCTGGAAGTGCTCAGCGCTCAAATCATACCACTCTGGACTGGGCACCTGTGTCCTGCACCTGCGCTACATGCATTATCGAGGTGAGCTATTTGTCACGTTTACCTGAAATTTCAAATTAATGAACTCGTCTGTGCTCAGCCATGAATTATGGGGGGTCAAAAGCCTCCCTCTGCAATACCACATGTAAGACACCTACGAAACCACACAGAAAAAAAAGCACACACATATAAATAGAGACATGCACACTCATCTATACTTGAGGCTTTAAGAAGCACCAAAGCTGCAGGTGGATATGGGGTTTTATTTAGTGCCCTCAAACCGCCAAACTATAATTTGATTTATTGATCATTTTAAAGAGATTACAGAGGCCTGAACTTTGTTTTTCTTTCCTGAGATTGGCCAACATTCCCTCACTTTAATGGTTTTCTTCAGGGTTATTGACTGATATATTATCCTCTGACTTTGAGAGCCAAGGTTTTCCGATAGTCAATTACTCTACCACTGTGAAACAGAAAAGAACGGGAAAAAAAGGTGAGAGCTACTTTCAACACTCTGAGCTCTGTCAAAAAAGAGAGAGAAAAGGCTGTTGTTTTTACTCTCGCTGTGCTCCATGTCCAGAATCAATTGAGAAGCTTAGGCATACTCAATACCTGTTTGACCAAGCCATTAATCCGTTTACTTTTCATTACAATAATGGCATCATGTTGGCTTTTAAGCTCTCTTTGCTCTTTATGTCTCCACTGCAATTATCTTTGAATAGGCCTACAGTTCATATGATTGTACTGGATGTGTTGTATGACTTTCAACCTATTTTGTGCTGTGTCTGTTCACATTCGTGAGGATACAGGCGTTTTAGGCCAGCGTATGATGACGTACTCAGGCCAGTAGGCGAGTTGGAAAAAGTACAAAAGTTCAAAATCCTATTTGATTAAAAGTGGACATATGGATTGAAAAAGATACTAGTGTAAACTAATGAGAGTGAGGTATTTACATCTAAACCTATTCAAGAATTTAAAAGTAAAAAAATGTACATTTTTTGGCAGATAAAAGTTCCTTTAGTTGGAGGCTCATTAGCAATACTGGTTCTAGCACAAACGTAAATTAGCACAGCTGTGGGCAGTGTCATATTACATTGACATGAAATGGTTGGGATGTTTTAATCCTTTAACAAGAGCTCAACTTACTGGCAAGACAACAAGAGAAAAATCTTCGGCCCTTTGAGTGTTCTAATGAGTTGTATGACAAATAGTGCCGTAATATGTACATGTGAAGTACATACTCCAAGGCATTCGATTTATTATATTAGAATAAGTTCGGATAACAATCTAAATGAATGACAATGAAATACCCAAAGGTTACTAGGTATTAGCCAGATAATTGTGGGGTACAAACTCCAAAGGACATGGATTTTTGGGGGGTAAATTAATAATAAGTACCAACAGAGTCTAATTATATTTCACTGAAATGCATAATAGATTGTAGCTACTGACCTCTTTCTGCAGGCATTCCACCGACAGAATGGAAACTGACCTTTTCAATCAAACAATGTATGTTCTCCTATACGTTTGTTATCAGATTAGCTAAATGTTGTGACTCTGTATTGTGCTGCTGGCGAGCAATTATGAGTGAAAGGGAGGAGCAAAGGCCCCTTGCTGTGAAAACAATTCACACCTCTCCACAGACACAGCTATACTGAGATTAAACAGACTGCACAACTGCAGCTATCTCAGTATCAAAGTATCATGTACAATGGCTACAAAAGTAGCAATTCACAACACAATAAAAAGCTTCTTACAAACATTGACATACCTGCTCTGTACGATGACGAGAATTCAGTTTTCTTCCAGTATGAAAGATCATATACATTTCCATCAAAATCTATTTGATCACCATTACTGGGGGTAAAAGTTCAACTAGGTGATCTCCAATAAAAGCTAAGTGGACATTGTGTTATATGACTCATGTGAAAATGGGTTAAGCATAGAACATAGAACAAATATCTCAAAAATAATTTATAAATGTATAAATAAATGTATAAATAAATAAATGTATAATAAATTAGCTGGTAAGTGCAAACAAACTCACAGTAAATATCAATGCAGTGTCACATTTATAAGCACAAAAGTAAACCTGAAACACCTCAAAGTAGTGCGGTAATACTATAGTAAAGACCAATGCTTTACTCTGTTTAGTGTATAGCTAATAAATGGACTATGTAACAGTACTGTACTTTATTTGCATGCAGTCATTTTATGCCATTTAACCAACTAAACCAACTTTTTATCCCAAATAAAGACCAGTAATTTAGAGTTTGCACACATGACATACCCAGTTAATACTTGAGTATAATTGAGCTTGACTGCCTTGGAACTTAACATCACGTTACCCAAAATCATTACCTAGAACTTTGAAGTTTGTATCTCACACTTACCTGGTTAATACTTAAAACCGCAGAACTGTAAAAGAAAGTATTACCAGTAACACACGAGTTATGTACAGTATGGTTAAAAACAATTATCCAGACATTTTGCACACTGCAAGAGGCATCACATCTCTCTTGGAAAACCATGCTAAACCATTTTCTCATACTTACCAATACACCCACCCAGCTTTGCTATAAATGCTGGGGTCCTCATTCTTTTGTGTCATCCTCTATGAAAACAATTGGAAAAAATAACAAGTACATTTCACACCTTGTCATATTTTTCTAATGTGTAAACTCTGCATGTCAACAAGAGGAAGTCACGACCTTTGGCTGCATGCACACCAAAAGCAAAGGTGACAGACTGCTGTGTTCTATCAGCTTTTCAACTGGAACAAGTTCAATGTTTCCAGAATTTCTCAGTTTTTACTGCACATGTAATCTGTATCCATCAGCAAGGCTTTTGACAGGGCTCAATATAATGTGAAAACGGGGCAAAGGGGAAAAAAAGGTATATTCCTTTAAGCATGAACATGTTACAGGATTTTAGTGCGGTAGGTTCTACTTTAGATTGTTGACTTTTACTACACTAATGAACTTTGTGACTTCGGTCTTTTTAGTGCTATTAAGATATATTATTCTATAGTATGTTCTGAATTAATACTAAATAAGATTAAAACCTCACATTTACATTACATTAAAGATTTTCTTAAGATGTAGCCAGCTCATGATAAGTGAGCTTAAAGACTAAAAATACAAAGGACAAATTAACAACTTTGAGGAAACAATCAGTAAATGAACAGAACAGATCAAGAGCTCAGCAAAATATGTCACCTCACATGCGATTCAGTTAGCAGTTATTTAATTAGTCTATTGTTGCTGTCATAATAAGACCTTATGCCTCAGAAATGGTAACTTTACTGAAGACGTGAACAACGTACTTAACTTTAATGTACTGTATATTAACGTAATGTGATTGTATTCCAAGTCATTTTGGACCATTTCTATTCACTCATTCATCACAAACCTTTCCCACATTGTGAAGGGATAATGTTTTAAAATGGTGCATAAAAACAACAACTAATAGAAAACAGAGTTGCAAAGTTTTCATAGAGCTGAACTTTACATTATGTGGAAGTTCTTTAAACTTCAAAAAGGTTCTTCACACTCATACATTTCATTTACAGGCTGGGCTTTTCAAGGGACTATCCACTGAAAGCTTCTTTAGAGAGATAAAAATAGTTCTTCTATGGCATCAATTCAGTTATTTTTAAAGTTATTTTTAAAAGTATAGTCTCCTTTTAGAATCCAGAACCCACCATGACAGTCATCTCTGCATGCTCCTTCCATGATTGCCACATTTTAACTTTTATTTTAGGTTTATTGTTACTGTAATTCTGCAAGTACAAAATAGTGTTCATTATTATACCATACAGTAGACTGCACTACTGGATGCTATTTATACTTTTGTGCTTTACTTAATACTTAGCTTTTATATAGTGTTTGTTTAGCAACTTGTAGTCTAAAAAGAACTGCAGAGTAAGAATTTCATTGTACAAGAAGTACTAGAAGTACTGCTTCTTTGGTGGAGGAAAATTTGCAGTTCACCATATATAGGTGAAAATGGTGAAAAGGCATTACTGGGGAATGTGTCATTCAGACCTACACTATCCTGATCATCTGGAGTATGGTGTTGTTTCTATTTTATTCCTGAAGATGTAAAAGGTTTGGATTAATCCGTGCAGAAGATCAGAAGACAGGCAGCTCAACGTCTAAACCTGTCTAAACAAGTGTTTTATATGCTACCAGGTCTCCTGAGCTGAAAGTTAGACTGACAGAGCAACGGTAACTAAAGGATAAGCAATAAAATGGAAATTAAATAAGTTTTGGACAATTAATTATAAACTAGAAACTACAGGCACTATATGTACAGTTGTATGCAGAATTCCTCTGGTCAAATTAAATTACATGTTTTGCTTATTTTTTATAAGTGATTTAATATATCTTATACAGCCAACAAATAATTATTTTTTTAACATCCCGAAAAGAAATAGAAAAAATAGAAATAATATGTTTCTTTTTCTAATTTGTTAAATTCAGCAAATAAACAGTAAATCACTCAAACCTTGTTACACCTGGTCACCTCAGGCATCATGGGTATCATAATTATATCTGGATGAGGCCAAATCACATTAAAATGTTAGTTTATATGCTACATTTATATCAGATATAAATCAGACCTCATTTCAGGAAGTGGTCTGAGACGCATGTTAAAGCAAAGTGAATACCTCTGTCAATCCAAGACACATTCAGCAACTAAACTCCTCCCAGTGAAATGGGAATTCCTTCCAGTACAGCCAAAACCCCTCCCAGTACAATGGAAATGCCTCCCAGTACAGCCAAATCCCTCCCAGTACAATGGAAATACCTCCCAGTACAGCCAAATCCCTCCCAGTATAATGGAAATTCATTCCAGTACAGTCAAAACCCCTCCCAGTACACTGGAAATACCTCCCAGTACAGCCAAAACCCCTCCCAGTATAATGGAAATTCCTTCCAGTACAGCCAAAACCCCTCCCAGTACACTGGAAATACCTCCCAGTACAGCCAAAACCCCTCCCAGTACAATGGAAATTCCTCAAAGTACAGCACAAAACCCTCCCAGTACAATTGAAATTTCTCTCAATACAGCACAAACGCCTCCGAGTACAATTGAGATGTCTCACAGTACAGCCAAAATCCCTTTTGGTACAATGGAAATTTCAAGGAAACACTAGGACAGGAAGAGGCTGAACAGATAAACAATTGATAATTGGTTGCCACCTAACGAGTGGATTTGCATATTCCATCCCACACGGCTACCAGATTTTGGTACTACCAATTATAAAGGCATGTTGCCAAAATCTTAACAGGACACAATTCAGATACTGGTCACATGAAGTGACCAGGTGTAAACAAAATTACCAACCATGTAATTTGAGCAAATGTTTGCACATGATTGTATATTTTGCCTCTTCCGGTTAATAATCTTGACTGTCAAGTCCACATTCACTCTAGGCTACTGTATTTGACAGTTACAGCAGACTGGATCTACAATATATTAAAAAGAGCACTTATTGCTCAATATTTGAAGCTCCAGAGGGACTGCAGGCTCCAATGCTCTAGACGAAAGGAAAGAATATGAATGTACTGTCTTTTCTTGCCTTTAACATTTGCTCCTTTGGGAGGAATTCCCAAGCCTTTTCTTCCAGCAAGTTCCACGGCCTTGGAAAAGGTCTCCCGTATTAATCTTCCATTTAATGTATTTCAGGGAGATAAGGCTTGAGAGTCCCTTGGTAGGAAGGCAAATGCAGAGATGGAGAAGATTCCAGGAGGCCAATAGCAAAGCAGTGGAGGTCTACTGAACATCTCTTGCCCTGGTCTGCTTCAAGCATGCTTACAGAGAGCAAGAGCACAGCAACACGGTGACTGCTACTCTGTATCTGTGTTGCACAGAAGAAAGTCAAAGTACCCAGTACACTCTCCACTAACTGTAAGTGTTAAATATGCATTCGATACACAGGTATGTACACAAATGCGTTCTGTGCAAATATTGAACGAGCAAATCACACTGAGTGACTGGCAAACATTGAATCTAGTGGCCCCTTAATGCAGAGGAAAACAAAAACATATGCACGCAATTTGTATGTGTATGGTGTGGATGCGGTTGAGGCCTGGTGGTAGTGGAAGTGCGCTGGTGCCCCCTGGTGCCGGCCCTGTGTGCAGAGAGCAATGTGGGGAAAGCCCAGAAGGAAGAGACATTTAACAGAGAATGTGTCTATATGATTCATAAAGGTCATTCTCTTACGCATGCTTATTAACTCTCTGAGCATTAACCATGTCACATTCGTCTCTGCGCTTTGATTAAGTGATCTTCTAAAGGACAGCATGATAGGGAGAATTACACATCGTCACCAGATATAAAGAAGAGTTTGTGACAGCACGGAGGGCGTTAACGCTGCACTGATCAGTGTGCTGCAGCAGTTATGAAAGTGTGTGGTGCTCCGAACCTAGCAAAATGGAACCAAACAGAGGCAGGAGCTAGAGGCAGTGGGCCATTTATGGCAATAAACAGAAAGAACGAATAAATAGAACAATACTAACAATGAATAAATGAGTGCAGACAAATACTGGTTGCTATTGTTATTGCTATGTCTCTTTGTTATTATAGCCACCCATGAGTCATGGCTGTAAGTCTTTATGTAACAGGTCCAGTGTGATTGCTCTGCTTGTGTTGCCAATAGTTACACCACGGTGACCTGTGCTATAGTACATAGACATAGAATGTCAAATGGTGTAACAGTCAAAAAAATAAGAGACACTGGATTTGTTATGCATTTTAAATCCACCTGACAGTGCACATGTTAATCATTGATTTGTGTAGAACAAATGTCATGGCATTAATACCATTTTATTAAATCAAAATATAATTCACCTTCACATACAGACATAGAGAGAGAGAGTGTGAAGGCAGTAGCTAAATTTGCAGGTGTATGAAAGCGTACAGTCATACAGGTCTACCAGCAGTGGCAAAAATCCCAGTCTACAGGAAATTCACCCTCAGAACTGGGCCAGGGAAGGCATCCACCAAATCTGGTCCAAATGCACAATTGTTTAATGCAAGAATGGTGGAACACTGATGTTGCCTGACATTTATACAGCGTTTTTTTTCCCCAAGACATTCATTCATGGTGTTTGTGTTTTATGTACTAAAAAAAGTTGTAATTGACTTTTTCCACCCTCTTGTTTATCCCTTGGAATTAAACAGCCGGTCTTTTTACAGTGCCTTTAACATTGATACATGTAACATGATACTACCTAGGACTTTTGCATCTGTCATGGGAAAGATTCAGTTTGCTTGACAAATGAGTAAAATTTCAGTCATATAATGTTATTCATTTAAATGTTCATTTTAATTCATTTTAATTATTTTGCATAGAACCTAAATTGTGTTATCAAATGAGGTGATAGCTTAATCCAAATGCTAAAAATGTTGTTGACGCTTTGGCGGGAAGTAGTGAGGAGATGAAACAAAAATAAACCAGATGAGCTGTATTAAAGCTGAAGTTCTTGGCATGTAGGTTGATGTTGTGCTGGCATCCTTGCCATGAGAAGCATGTAATATAGTTCAAACAAAGCTGAGGTAACACGCTTTTAGGTCTTACTTTATCAACCAAAAAAAGTGAAAATGAACATATGCTTCAATCATATGTAGGCCAAGAACTCTTTCAGATGTTCTAAACTAAGAGGACTTGTGAATGCATATTGTACGTACACCAGTGTGTTCTCTATTTGTGACAGTGTGGTCTGTACTGCCTACACACTGCTTGCAATTGCAGTGAATCACTGAACTTAACAAGGATCAGTGCTGAGCTGAAGAGCAGTTAAGCAGCAGCAGTCAAGGCGCTGTCTTATCCGTATACAGAACATCAGATGGATTATTCGCCTTTTAAGTGGATGAATATTTTTACCTGAGATTATGTCTGGCAGATAACTCTAATGTGTAGATGATCTCATATACCAATTAGCCGCTCTGTGTTGTGCCCATGCCCAGATCTACCATAAAGGGGATATATGTACAGTATGTATCGTATTACAGATATATCAAGAGAAGTTAGCATGCTGACCAGCTAGCCCTGGCTCGTCCTGTCTCATAATAACACACTGTACTTTAAGAGGTGATTCACTGTAGCACTGAGTCTAATCAATAAAACATGAGAGGACTCTAATTTCGTGTCAACCATGTTGAAGGTCCTATTACCAGATAGCTCATATAGGTTCAGGTAGCCAATGAAAGGAAAAGTAAACACAATGAAGCTTTTGGTGATCAACCGCCAACGCCTGCTCTCGGCAAGAATCCATGTTTGGCAGCAAACAAAGAAGTGATATAAATAGAAGCCAAACAAGAGTTAACATTGGTGTTACTTTAGACCACTGGAGATGCTCTTGGCAAATGAAAGGATGAAGTTTGAACATGCATCGTTTCTTTCAGATTGGTAAGTAAACATCTGTTAATGGTAACATTCGGGTGGAGGGACTATGTGTAAAATTGATATTAATGGATATTAACACTTCTCAGTTCTACACAGTCATGTCATTTGGTAGCAAATGTTGAGGTTTTTTTTCTACTTGTGTCCACCCATATTGGGGTTGTGGGGTTGTGACTGTGTTAGTGTGTGCTTTAAAAACAAAGTGCCCAACGACAAGGCTATGTCACATGATATGCCTAGATAGTCTCAGGTAGTGCTGGATGATAATTGGTATATTTCTTTATGTTTATGAGTATGAGTAAATGAGAATTTATTATCGAGCAGGTAACGGTATCAGTATTGATGCATCCTTACTTTTTTCCCCAGAGAGTGTCTCAAGCTAAAACACCCACAATGGACTACAACACAGCACCGCATTGCAGCACCAGCATGCATAAGAAATATCAGTGATAAACTTATTAGACAAAATCAGACACTCAACCTCTGTCATGCTAATTGTCGCAAAGGGTGTTTTAGTGATGGAGCATGCAGAAGAATGCCTTGCAGGCATTTATCAAGAGAGTAGAGTCGCAATTAAAAGTCATGTGAAGAAACAGAGAAAGCTAAATCAAGTTGTAGAATGAGCTCAAGCCAATGTCATTATAAAGGTCAACAAATGTTCTCCCTCCGCTTCAGCATGCTGAGTTCCCTATGGCTGACCTCCCAGCAGTGAGGCAAGACTGTGCCATATGGGAGGTGATGAAGTGCAGAGGGCCTGTTTCTGAAGGTTTTTGCGCTGTTTTTGCAGAAGAGTGGCTCATAAGGATGTGGAAAGAGGGGGTGGTGTTGTGGGGGTAGATTTATAGAACAGAGGCTTAAAGGTAGTGCTTTAACTTTAAATCAGTGTCATGGGTAAAACTGACACTGTGGTCATTAACTGAAGAAATATGTGTTCGGTATCATGTACTGCATAAAGAATCATTATTACTGTTGTTGTTGGCAGTTTTGGCTGGTTTTGGGGTTGGCAGGTTTCTGAGGTTTTGGCAATCTTGAATTCTGACCCACTGTATCTAATGCTATTTCATAATACAATGATTAACTACTGGTCTAAATCAGTAGGTTGTTCATAGCTAAAGTTTAACCATGTTTGATCAGTGTAGCCTTCATGCTGCACTGGGTTCTAACCTGAATGGCTGTTCTTGAATGCAGTGCTTTTATTTTGTTTTTGACATCTGAGTCAATTATATAGTTATGCTGGGTAACCAGACACACCAAGCAAATCTACATGTCAGTTATTAACTATTAACCACATCAAAATGAATCAAATTAATTTGTGAACTATTTTGTAACTAGCCATATGTGGCCTGCAGGCCAGTAGGCCAGCCTTGATTTTAAGGCGCAGTCTGTAAGATTTTTAAATATACCAAAATGAACTCAAATTAGCAACAAAATGTAAAGAAAAAAACATCTGAAAAACATTTGACATCTATGTATGATGTTTCAGAGATATCTAGTGGAGTCATGGAGTCAACATGCTAACTAGCTACCCTCAGCCCGTCCAGTCTTGTAAGACCACCAGGTACCTCAAGAGATGATGGTCAGTGTAGCATCTGTAAGTCTAATCAGTCCAGGATTCTAACCCTCTGTCAATAATGTTGAAGGTTCTCCTCCTGGTTAGATCATTTAAGGACAGGTGGCCAATGAAAGGAAGAGTAAACAATGGCTGAAGCTCTTGGCAAGTGATCACCACCACCTGCATTCAACCAGCAAACAAAAGAGGTGATATAAATAGATGGAAAACAAGACTTAACATTGCTATTGCTTTCCACCGCTAGAGAGCTCTTGGCAAGTAAAGGGATAAAGTTAGATGCTGAACTTGCTAGGTTTCTTCTAGACTGATAAGTTAACAGATGTTTATACTACCATTGAGGCGGAAGGACTGTGTGCTTCTTGCGGTGGGTTAATTTGTTGCCCCCTGTTGAGTTTTAGCCCTATAATGGTGAGATTACGAGTTTGTTCTCCAGTGATGCCACAGTCAACGTGGTCTGAAGTCCTTCAGAGCTTAACTGGGCATGCACTCGCTGGGTGATTGATGGCCCTCCGTCTCCTGCTATCACTCAGCATATAAGCCAACGTGGGCATCTGTTACCTGATGTAACAGAATTGGCAGTTAGCATTCTCCTCCAAGCATGTTGAGCTATCTAATGATGTTGTGTTGCGTCATGTGACTCGGGTGTGAGGAAGCAGAGGAAGCTTTCACCTTCATCATTGTGTGTTTGGACAAGACCTAACTAGGAGATAGAACCAGACATACAGTATAAAGGAAAGAAAGTGAAGAAAATAGAGTGGCAATGTTTCATTATGACAACAGTGATTTTTTTGGTGAGCAACATTAACAACACACATTCATTCTGTGGACACAAACCACATTGCGTGGCAATGTGAGCAGAATTTCATCTCCTAATCTTTATTGGCTGCACATCTCGCTAGACCTAAAATTAAGTGGTTTGCTTTGAAGCCACCTCAGATGTCCAAGTCAAACCTGGGACTGTGTCCTGAGAGGTAAGCTAGCGTACATCTCTCTCCTGGAATACTCTATGTGAGGAATGATCAAAGCAGCAAAGTGATGACCTGTATTTTAGATTATCCCAATGTCTGCCCCACTTTCATTTTCTCCTTCTCCTTCTCCAGCCTGGAGTCTTAAAAGTTTAGAGCCAAATGTGTACTTTTCACTGAAGTCAGATTTTCTATACATCTGTGTATGCACTATGTGCATGTATAGGGTTATTTCAAGACCACTATCGGCTTTGGCTGCACTTGGGAGTGTAAATTGCTCTGAGGCACTTGCAACACCTTTGTCCATTCTCTGACATCAGTCAGAGGAGTGAAGTGACTTGGAAGAAGGAACAGAATCCGTGAGCAAAGAGAAAATAGAGCCCTCCAGGAGAACACTGCTCAGGTTTGTCTCATGACTCATGAGTTAGACTGCTCTCACATACTGATAGAGGACAGAGCAAGCAAAAATGTCTCTCTGTGGCTTGAGTATTCGTAATATAGTGACACTGCCAAAAGAAATATATATCCCTGTCATGGTCATTGACGTTAATGTGCATTAGTATAATGAGATATTATTATGAGTGATCTTGGAAAATTGTGATGTATTGTATATTTGCTAATCCAGATGTGTTCATTATTGCAACTGAGCACTTTAGAATACTTCATTGTATCTACAGCTCCACTTATCATATAGGTGCCCCCACAGGATTTGGATGGTGGATCATTCTCAGCACTGCACTGATGTGGTGGTGGTGTGTTAATGTGTGTTGTGCTGGTGTGTTAGTGTGTGTTGTGCTGGTGTGAGTGGATCAGATACAGCAGTACTGCTGGAGTGTTTAAACACCTCAGTGTCACTGCTGGACTGAGAATAGTCCACCAGCCAACAGTATTGTGTGATCACTGATAAAAGAACTAGGGTGACCAACACAAACTGTGCTGCAGCAGATGAGCTATCACCTCTGACTTTATATCTACAAGGTGGACCAGCAGGGTAGTAGTGTCTAATAGAGTAGACAGTGAGTTTAAACTGTAGACACAGTGTTTAAACACTCCAGTAGCACTTCTGTATCTGATCCATTCACACCAGCGCAACACACACTAACACACCACCTCCACGTCTGGAGTGCTGAGAATGATCCACCACCAATATAATACCTGCTCTGTGGTCGTCCTGTGGAGGTCCTGACCACTGAAGAATAGTGATGGTGAAACCACAGTATGTTATTGTGGAACTACAAAGTGGACCTATATGGTAAAAAGAGCTGATAAAATAGACAATGACTATAGATAGCAAGTGTACTTCATGAAATGTTTTGGTGAATGAATATTAAATCAACACAGTTTTGTCATAGTTTATTTATAAGTTATTCATATTTATATATTATGGGTTTCGTTAAGGTTTTCATTTTACTACCTATGTTTAATCACTAAACATAGGTAGTAAAAAAGAAAAAGTAAATAAACAAAAGGAAAAAAACAAAAAAGGAAAAAAACAAGACCAAACTGTGAAATAAGAGCAATGGGAAACTACAAAACAAAGAAGCTAAAAGAGCTAATAGAGATCAGGGCTACAAGAAGCAAACAATTCCAAGCAAGGAGCAAGATAAAGATAAAGGTCTGTTTTCAGGGAAAACAAACGTGAAACACATGGGAACAATTACAGAGCTACAGACAAGACATGTGAGGGGTGTGAGGGCAATAGGGCGCAGCAAAAACCCTCAATCAAGAGCGCATGACCAAAAAAGATAAGCAAGAAATGAAAACAGACATTGGAACTAGATGTCCAAAATGACCAGTGAGTCTGCCTGTGTTTTTATATAACCCTCGAGAAAGGTTTTCACATTACCATGCTCTGCGCTTACCTCACCACCCTGAATGACTTTTAAAATAGGTTTTAGACCAAAACTTCATCTCTGCACTCTGCATTCATAATTGATTTGTGTAATAACGTTGTGAAGTAACGTTTTCAGTAGTGGTGTCCAGTCTAATCATGGTCAGTCATCCAACAACTGATGTGTGCTCCTGTCTCTTTGGAATAAAAATGTAGCTGGTAACCACACAGGATCTTTGTGAATAAGATTGAACACCCTTGTTTTATAGGTTTTAAATGGTTTGGATGTCTGGTTACTGTCACTACCACTGTAAACACCACAAACTCTATACATTTATTAAGAACGAAGAAATCCCATCTGTGTTCATGTCTTAACCATTGAATAATGTCATGATTTCACCCATTTTATGTAATTTAAATGCCATTAAGTCTATTCTTACTCCTGGTGACCATATAGGTAGTGCTTTTTCAGAATATCCTGTCATCTGTTTGGGTCTTTAAGCTATTAAATGTCTTGTTTGTGATCTATCATTGTATACTTCCATCCTCTTCCATCTTTACCTTCAACGATCTCCTGCATAAGTGCCCGGTATATCACAGTATTTCCAGAATGAAAATAACTTCAGGTTATCTGGGTTTTGAGTGAGAGGTGAGGTTTCATTCGGTCAACTACCCATTTGTTTGTTTTCTGTGCTGTCCAGGGTTTTCGCCAAAGTTTAAAGGCATCAATAATTTTCCTGTCCTGCTTGTCTAGCTTTCATATCCATAAAGAAAAACAGAAAAGAAAACTGCTACCTGGCAGCTCTGATCTCTGTACAGACACATTACATTTAAAGATCCTTTCAGCCTTCTTCATCTTTGTTCTGTTCTGCCAAGTGCCAATCAATATCATATTTCTTGACTGCTGGATCCTTTGTGGATAATAATTGATCCAAGCAGACAAAAGTTGTCCACTATTTCTATATCTTCAGCATCAATGGTAAAGCTAGTCATTTTTACTGTCATCAAAATCTGTTTTATTCATCTTTTCCTCCTTTCTTCCTAATTAGAGCCTTCAGGCCTTCTACACTTTACGCTATGTGAGTCATATCATCCAAATATTGGGGGTTATTGATATTTCTTACACTTTTTTGAATTCTTGATCATCTACCTTCAGTCCTGCTTCTCTTATTGTATGTTTAGCACAATAATGGAAATAATGAAAATACAAACAGGAGGTCTGAAAACTTTCAATAATTTCACAGCACTGCTCTTTGCAAAGAAACAGACATCCCCCTCTTCTCTTCTTCAACAGGATCAGCCTACTTCTGTATTTCTCTTTAAATATAATAACTCATACAATGTAACTTAACATATGAAATTATTTAATGTTAGAATAAATTTTATATGAAATGAAAACAGGCCCGTTAAATGCATTTGCTTTGAAATTGTGATGCTGGATTAATGAACCAGATGCTCGCGGATGTAAAATATAACAAGAGTTTAATGTGATGACGTGAGTGAGTCAATAAGGAGCTGGCAGATAAACAGAGGAACCAAACCACAGCAACCAAAACAGACATGGGCAAAACAGGGTGTAAGTCCAGATACAGGCAAGGGTCAAAACCAAGATAAACCAAAAACCAGGCAATCAGAACAAGAGGGAGAAGCAAAAGAAGAATGGGTGAATGAAGGTGATACACGGGAAATCGTAAACAGAGAACAATAGAGGACGCTCGGTATGCAAACAAGATGGCAATACTTCGCAGCTATACTGACTAGGGACAGGTACGTATATGTATACACAACAAAGTGAAAGGAAAACAAGTGAAGTTAATGAATTCTGGGGAAGGAGAGTGGGGAAGCAGTCCATGATTGGAACCAATAGAACTCGTGGAGTTGGCATCATTGGAGCAGGGGATTATGGGAAGTGTAGTCCCCGATGCGTGACAGAAATAATAAGTTCTCAACGTCACCAGAATGGTCATTTTAGGATGCTTTATTTCCCTATGAACATAATAAATACATCTTTAATAAATGAAAAACGAAAGTTAAAACTTGCAGTTGTGTGCTTCTCTGAGTCGAGACATGATTTGCCACTCTCTAAACAGCGGCTCTCCCACCGGCTAGAGGACATTATCAGGCTAGCGTAGGAGGCTGCCAGTCGTTCCCTGCCCTGTAAATAGACTTACTGCCTGCGATGTATATTTTAAATCTGCCCAGATCACTGCAGAATGGCTGGTTAGCTGCAGTTTACCGTATTCAAGTACTGTACCGTACGTAAGTTTGTTAGGATCCTTCAGATGTTCGGAATTCTGATAGACTGTCTACTTCTCTCATCAGTTAACCACCAGTGCATGTTCTCACATGTATGTTTTTTAGCCAGTGTGCCAAATACCCCTGCTATAATAAAAAAAAATACAGTATTTATGAACCCCTCATTTTATCATTCCTAATTTAAATGTTACATCTGTGCATTTTGTAAGCTTATTTCTGTTTTATCCTGTTTCATCAAGAGATTTCAATTTTGAGCATTCCTATTGGTCTATTCATCGTGAAATCTTCACATAATGTAAAGGCCAACAGCTTGGCTCTAATCATGTAGAAATATAAATCACTATATTTTATCCATATGGGAATGATGTACCCATTTGAATCAAGTAAGTTCAGTCCTTCATTTTGTTCCGTGCAGCTGGTATTTTCATATGGAGATTTGGCCAAATGAAGACATGACAACAGTCTTACGAATTCATCGCACACCTAATTAGTTTCAGACACTTCCCTGTAGCTTAGGACAGTTTGACCAGAGAAGTTCAAAAACTGCCCATGATCTGTCTGCATTCCCAGGAGCGTTCAGGAGCTGAAAAACATGGCAACTTCGTGCCCTTGTCCTCCTCAGGGCTGATTAAGCCTGTAACCTGTTGTCTTTGTCAAAGTCGGGCGCGTTCAGCGGAAACTCAGCCTTTGATCAGGGCATTTAAAAAGCTCCTTGTGTGCTCTCCTGACTGCCCTTCTCTCTTTCTTCCTCCCTTGCTTCCCTTCATCTGGTGACTCTGCCTCTTCACTTCTCAACTGATCCTCGGCCAAGCTTGGAGCAGACTGCCTTCTCATTCATAGACCGTCCCGCTTGGGCTGAATGAGGGCGTAAAGAATAGCGCTGTGTGACCAGGAGATATCAGTCAGCATATGGAGAAATCGGAAGGCCTCAGTGTCTCCCCAATCATTAATCTAATTTTAAGTATGTGAGGAAGCAAAGGAAAAGCTGATGAATAAGAATGTGTCCAGTGCCCAGCACTGGAATGACAAATAAAGCCATTAGTGAGACGGAAGTGTTCTCTGTCTGTTCTTCCAAGATATATAGTGCTATGAGTGAATCAGTCCAGCCTTTTTCTTTTCTCTACGTTTAATCATGACCATTGCGAGCTGTCATGTTATTATTAGAAAACTACTATGAATTGTTAACTTTTTAAATTAACATATAAGTTATATGTAGTTATGAGAGTAACACACAAAAGCCACAAGACATAAAGGCTTGATTGTAATGTTTTTGTCTTGCATTATTCTTATGCCTATAAATGACACAGGCCGTTTCAGGCATTAAAAAAAGAACATTTTCTAGATAATTGTACCAGTGGAGGCATATTTAAGTCATTCAGGTTCAGGTTTTTATGCATCAAACCAACCAACAACCCTGACAAAAAGAAAAAAGGTAAACATGGGCAACAAATAAGACTTATGATTTATGTACATTACCTCTTTCCTGGTTTACTTTCTTGTGTTTGGCTTCATTCATAAAGCAGACTGAGCAGAAACACTCCATATAACTTTAGCACTAATGTGCGGCGCTAACCTGCTATAGGTTAAATAGGTGGATGTATGTAAATGTGTTGGTTTTCATGGCATTGCAGAAACAGTGAATTTGTTTTTGCAGCTAGTTTCCATAATTTCACTGCATAGACTATAAAGTGACTTTTACGTTTTAAAACTCTTGTACTTCATAAAACTGGGGAAAAAATCACGTTAATTCAGGTTCAAATGAACCATCCATTGAAATTACCTGTAATAACGCAAAAGTGGTTGTTCTACAGCATCACCCCAAATAACCTTACAAGCATCCAAAGTTATAAAACTTTTTGTTTTCCTTTCTCATCACTGCAGCCAAGTTATTAACTTTTCAGCTCCAGGAAAAAACAGAAAAAGTATATTTGATGCTTCAACAACAAAATCTAATATCAGATTGGTCAGATATTTGTGTGTTCACCTTTATTACAGCTTCCATTCTTTTCAGGAGACTTGCTCACAGTTTTTCAAAGAAATCTGCAGGGGCATTTTTCCACACCTCCAAAAAGTAAGGGAAAAAAGTGAATTCCTAATTTAACTCTTATTAACTCTAATTTAGCCCTAAAACATGCTTATTTTCTGTTTTTACTTTAAATGAAATAAGTGAAGGGCAGTCTCTGACTTTTGTCCAGTACTGTACATTACATACATATACCCAATCCTGAATATTACAGATGTTCAGTCTGTCAGCCTCCATACAGGTAATTTATTAATATATGGCTTCAGCAGCTTCCTTTCCATTAGCCTCTCTAGTAATGTGGTAATTGCATTTGTAGTGCAAACATCCTTTTGGATGTACTGCGCAAGTGCAGCACATGTTTTGCTTCTCTGGATCTGTTGGATTTCTATCTCTTCTCAGTTTGGCAGAGCTGTTCAGTGTGGGATTAGGAATTTTCTCTTACTTGCCCCCGGACGCCTGCAGATAAGTTCTCTGCTGGAAAGGATGTCTCTTAGAAACACACAAATTGGGAAATTGCTTTTTCCTGTTGGATTTGAGCTACTTTCAAGTCTTTTATATATATTTTTATATCAAGCAATTGCTCTGAGCGTAGCTTTGAAGGTGAGGTGATGCAGGACTATGGAGTATATGGCATAGAGGAGGTGCAGACAAGTCTGATGCAACATGTGAAGTGTGAACGGCTATTTGGAATGAAATCCAAGTGCTCCGTAAAGGGCATGTCGGGTGACTTCTTTCATGTGAGAGCCAATGCAGGGTTCAGTAAACAGACATTGCATGGTTTTATGAGGAGTTGTCTGTTGAATGGCAAATTGGTTTGCAATGTTGTGCAATGTCTCAGCCTCTCAGGCATATTTCATTCTGTTTTTTTTTTTTTTTTGTGTATTGGAGAATCATGAGCAACAGGTGATGTGTTTCAGTTCTTTACAAGTATGGTTATCTGATGCACTCATAACTCACACTAATCTCCTCAAAGGGGAATTCCAACAATTTTAACTAAATAATAATTACAATTTTGAGACATAAACAGTCAGCCAGAGTAATTTGATGACATGATTCTTACTGGCTCATTTATTTCTTCACAGGGATAATTAATATAATCAGGAGTTCCCATGTCTACAACACAAATATAGCATATTTATTTATTATCCAAAACAACCAGTGAACTTACACACCTTCTGGGTTCTGGGATCTGATATATATATGAGATATTATTTTACATTAGTCTGCAAATAAAAATTCGCCATAACACACACATCTTTGTTGTCCAAAGAAAAACCTGTATCTCCTTGTTGATCAGTTTTTACTTTTCTGCATCATTTGAACACAGCAGCTGCCATCTACACTTTGGATGAATGGATCAAAAGAAATGATCCAAAATGGAAAAAGTCTGGTTCCACTAACATTAAAACCAAATTAGGTTTTTGCCCTCTCCTGTAAAGTTACTGTTTTAGAGATGCTTGTTTTTCTTTGGACAGCAACAATATATATATATATATATATATATATATATATATATATAT
>CM067479.1:20833294-20891149 GCA_034552555.1 Semaprochilodus insignis | reverse complement strand
GCAACAATATATATATATATATATATATATATATATATATATATATATATATATATATGCGTGTGTGCCATGTTTCGAAAACTGGAAAAATGTACAAGAAATTTGTTTGTTCACAAAAGTTTGCTGCACTTTCAGAACAGACATTTTGCAGGTCAGAAGGTCAGAACATAAATGTTACTATGCAGCTTTCAAACAGTATGTGTCCTAAGTTGTTGAGCTGTTGAGAGAAAAACCTTTTATAGCAGTGAGCTTTTACTGTCAACTATATACTGGGTGCATTCCTTTGGCATATACATAGCGTCTAGTATATATTAATCTCTTTTTCAAAAACAAAGTGTTGTTTTGAGCATGCTGGGTTGTGATTGTGGAAAGTGCTTGCTTACAAGAGAGACCTGTACTTGCGTACATATCTCTTGCCCTCTTTCTGACCAATGATGTCTCAAAGAGAAAAGTTTTGAATTGTTTTTCTTTTTGTGTGCGTGCTATCCATTCTAGTGTAGTGCTATCCATTCCCTGGCAAGTTCACTTTCTCTCAGGTGTCAGGGAGATTTTGCCCAGCAACATTTTTATTCACTTTTTATATTCATTTTCAATCCCTCAAAATGTTCAAGATTTTTAGTCTAAACCAAAATAGTTTTGACAGTATGTCAGAGATGATTATGTGTCATGTTGCAGAGAAATCTGCTGAAGATAGCATGCTAATCAGCTAGCATTGACCCATCATGTCTAATTATGCCACTTAAGAGGTAATAATGAGTCACTATGGTGTCGAGTTCAATCAGTCCAACATGAAAGGATCAAGTAGTGGTGGCATATTCTAATCTGTTGTAAGTCATGTTGAAGTCATCATTTAAGGACAGGTAGCCAATGGATCAGATTTTAAACACAACAATAGCTGAAGCTCCTGGCAAGCGACTGCCACTTAAGGAAGCAGTCTTAGTTCATATTTGTGGCTTTTCCACTAAATTAAGCACATTTTAGATCAGAACCACACTACTTCTGTACCGCTGCCGCTTCCAAAGTTTACCTGTGTTATCAGGGTGGCTTATGCTGAAAGTCCTGCACTCATGAAGTGTGGTCATTGGCATGTAAATGCTGGAAACAAAGTCAGGTCTATTCAAAGCTTCAAGTCTGTTTTTTGTGACTTGATGCAAGCTGTTTGCCTATATGCTACAACATATACAAAATACTCCTGATGTTACTCAGGACCAACTATTTCTTTAATTAAACATTAACTAAGTCTGGTGTGGAGGATGCTAACACGGCAACTTGGTGCTTTAATGCTTTTACTTTTGCTAGTGTGTTTTTTTTTTCAAAGGTTTTGATCAAGTTTTGTAAAGCTTTGAGAGTTCGGCTGAATTGTCTAACCTTAGTTTATTTGTTCTGTGCTAACATAACCTTCTGTTGACTCACACTTGAGTGTCGGTCTAATAATGTTGGAATTGTTTCCACCACCCTCTTTAGTACATGTTCTGGCAGTATGGTGAGTACTCTTGTTTCAAGCACAGTTAATTTCTGTGGAGGTCTGGAGCAGCTTTAGCAGCTTGAGAAGGCTGCTGTAGCAAGAGGAGATGTAGTCAGGTCTTGAGTGCTAAGCTTGAGCTCAGCTATTCTGAAGGCTAGTAGACAAATCTGAGATAAATATCCAATTTTATGTGATTACATGCCTCTCCAGAGGGAACATAATCATATAAAGAGGTCAATGCAGCTGTTTGAGCCATGTAACTACAAGAATAAGGAAACATTTAAGGAGAAAAAAGTACTAGCAGAGAGCTGGCAGAAACAGTGTATTCAGAAATAGAGCAGGAAAACATGTTCAACTTTATATTCATTGATTCATTGAGTCATTCATCTTCTAAGCTGCTTATGCTTGTGGGTAATGGCAGGTGCATGAGCCTATCCCAGCGCTTATTGGGCAGTAGACAGGAAACAGGGCAGGGCAGGGTAGACCACCTAAATACTGTATTCATTGCATTAATGAACATGTTCATATTGCAGCTAGGATCTGAATGCATTAAATTTAAATGAGGAACAAGTAAATGTTATTGTTTATTTTTTTCTATCCCATGTACAGTTATCAGTACATATTTCATTCTTTTATCGTAATAGTTCTTGCATTTGTTGATTGACAGAAACAGTCCTGTTGAGGAAAACCATAAGGTCTTGTTTAAAGTTTATGTCTAATTTGAATGCAAGTGCAGATATTACATTAAGCGCAGTTATTACATTATTAGTCAATACAAGGACAAGTGCTATCTCTAAATGTGGATCCTGCCATGACAAAGTTTGGGAACCCATAACTTAAATGATGTGAGAATGAAGTAGAATTAGACTATTACCATGGTGCCTCCATACATGGATTCGTTGGTCGTCTTCACAAAGACAAAACGGGCCTCGTCACTGAAGATGATCCGCTGTGATTCTGAGTCAGTCCATGACCGCCTGGCACGACACCATTGCAGTCCTTGGCAATGTTGATGTGGTGTTAAGGACAGTCGTTGTAACATGTAAGCCTGTGTCGTGCAGCCGTCTGCCAATGGTGCTGACACTAACAGGATGATTCATAGAGGGCATCACTGCTCGCTGAATGTCTGCAATCGTGGCACTTGGGTCAGTCAGGTACAGAGATAAGGCCCATCCTTGCTTATGCCACATACGTGGCTGAGAGTTTAATTATTTGCATGTCTCATGATGTTAAACCTACCCACCAAGTTTCATTCCTGTTGGTTGATTCCTACTGGGTGCAATTATTTGTGCAAAAGAGTTTTTTGACGATGAGAGTGTGGAGGTTGTTTTGAGTTGAACTGCAAAATCTGTGATTTCCTATTAATGAAGGAATTTCAAACCTCAGACTCTTCACAGACTCTTCACTCTTCTCAGCTGCTGCTCAGATGTTCCTCCTAATCAAAAGACCTTAGTAACCTCTTGACTTTTAGTCAAACATTGTGCTAAGATTTGTCAAAATACAAATGCTCACCTTTACCTGCAACTGAACTCTCATTTCTTCATTATCTGCCCCTTATCCTCGTGTCTCCTTTTTTTGCTAAGGCTATTTCACCTATAGGGAATCAACATTAAATTTTCTCAGCCATCAAACAGCAACATTTGAGTAATATAATTTTCTTCTTGGAAGGTCTCATTGATATGAATATCATTATCCAACACAGGCAGTTGGTACTAGTCAAGTTTTATGTTTTATGCGACACTAAATGGGAATTTCACAGTCAGATTAGAAGCATTCAGAGGCATATTTAATTGCTGAAATGTTGCACTTTGATGGCTCAAGAGACTTAATGTTGGTTTTCGTAAAACTCCAGAAATAGCATTAAAAAGAAACAGGAAATACAGAGAAAAATAAAGCCACCGTGCCTATGAAATTAATGTTCGGCTTTGTTTGAAGTATGTAGCTCATGATGCACACTGTGTATACTATGGCCTTGTAAGTGCACGTCAGGGGCAAGCTTTAAAAGGAACAGTCAACAAACAAGCCCAGGACAAATAAAAATGCAAATTCAATAAAAAGAGATGATGGTGTATTGGAGATGGAAAAAAAAACAATTTGCAATTTTCGCTTATTGGTGTACCTATCATAATTGACAAATATCCAGTGTGAAGATTGTCCTGTCAGTAATGGCTTGTTCTCTGACCTCAGAGCACAGTGAGACACTATGCTACCCAGAGTGAATTTAGCTAATTGAAATGTTCAGATATGCAGCACACATATGCTATTATATCACATAGCAGTGATAAAAACATGAGCAATTATGAGGGAAAGTTCACTGTTGACTAGCATATTGACAGCATAGTATGGCATAGATGTAGATTAAGCTGTATTATCCTTCATTAACTGTACGAGTGGGGTTTGGGAGAGAGAGACTTTCGAAACTTTGTAGCATATTTTTAATATATACTTTTGTAGTAAGCAGTGATGCGAGAGAGACAAGCACATGTAGGGAGAGAGAGAGAGAGAGAGAGAGAGAGAGAGAGAGAGAGGGAGGTAAATGAAAAATTGGCACTCCTGGTAAACATGAATGGGCTTCAAAAATATCTTTTATTACTTTTCCTTTTGTTGTTTTATTCAAAATATTTTTAGAAACTCATCTTTATGTGAAGTACAGGGTATCTTAAGAGTAAGGAAACACCCAATAAAATGAAAAAGTTTTGACAGATGGTGAACCAATTTTAGCCATAAACTTTAGGGGAAGGAAGAAACCTGTTAGGCCATGCCACCAACATGGCGGCCATCTTGAATGCCACCATCTAGGATTCAACTTCTGTTTTTCAAATGGGAAGGCAGGTGTGTGACACATCAGACTGGTAAAGGATTTCACCAGAAAATCAGTCTTCATGAACTTCAATGAAGTCTATCAGAACTTCATGTCAACATAACTTTATTCATTCTCATGGTAAAACAGTGATGTTATGTGAAACCAGAAAATTGACCGTAAGCGCTACAGAACATGTTTTATATGCTGTCCACCATGTGCGAGTGTTAATCTATCCTTTTCTCCCATTCCTGATTAACTTTTGCCAAAACATCTGGCAGAATGCTGCACAAGCATCAACAACTCTGTTTTGAGATGAACAAGTGTCATAACGTGTTTAACAGAGTAAACCGAGTAAACAAGTGTCATAACGCAACCCCACAGATAGAAATCTAAAAGGGGATAAAACAGGAGAACATGGTGGAAATTCTGGACCCCTATGACCAGTTCATTTTGGGGGAAAATACACAAAATACAAAATACTGGCGTGGGGCATAATCTTGTTGGAAGAGTTCAGGAAGTGTTCCATCCTCTGACAACAACGACGACCTTTATATAACAACCGTCTGCACTTAATGGTCCCACAGTCCGGGTACCCCATACACCACACCATGCCATGACTGTAGGTGAGGCAACCATGTTAGACGGATCTGTCCAGTGAGGGTTTGTGTCCGACCAATATCTGTGTTTCCTCTCCATTCAAACTGAAATTTGTTTAATCACTGAACAGCACCTGATAGGGAAAATGAGGGTTTAACAGAAGTTGTGTCACCTAGTCTTGGTCACCCTTGGTCGGGTGTTACAGCATCTGAATTTTGTAAGGGTGCCATTTGTGTGTGAGGCGCAGCTAACCCCACATTTCAGAGACAGACAATGGTTGCTGCGGTGTGGGCTCTTGCTGAATAAATAATCCAGCTTTTGGGTTATTGGTGACAGAACCTGTTTCTCAGAATTTGGCAAGAATTTTTGCAACTGCACTGTGTGCTTCATTTGAACAGAAATGAAGACAATCTCTGCACGTTCTGCTTAGGATAATGTCACCTTCATACATCGCCTGTGCAGAAGAAAAATCACTGTTTTAACATGAGAACAAATAGTTAGGTTGACATTAGGGCTGTACCCAACTCAGAATTTTGTCAGTCGAATCGGATTCGCCCGTCCTGACCGACGATTCGACTATTCGTTCATGTTTTTTTCTCCATTATCTAGTAATCAGTAAATCAGTTTGTATACGTTTCAGATCTGATGTCCTCCTCATTTAGAAAGTCAGCATAGTCACAGGAACATATTTTTGAACTAAAAGAGACGTGGCATATGATGAACGATCTGGAGCCTGATTTAATTACAGAATATAGCATGGGGCAGCAAGCAACGTATTTATGCTAAAACATTAGCAGTTATAGCCTGTCTTTTTAATTTCACTTTTAACAGCTCCTTCAGTAGGATGACCCTTCATCTTTCATCTCTCATAAATAATGAACTCCTAAATAAAACCAAATTAGTCTATATTTAAATTATTTTTAGATGAAAAGAAGAATGGTAGACCTGAAACCGTTTAATTATTATATTACCCGCGCTGAAATAATTATTTCTCGTTTATCGGCAGGCATATTAAGTGACTGTACTTACCTTTAAATAAAAATAATCTTAGCTGTAAATGAATAAATAAAAATATCTGTAATTTAGGTTCTAAAATAATGGAATTATAATAAAACAAACGTCTTCGGTCCGTTTTTCCTTAACCGCAAACAGCCATTATGTCTAAAACGAAAGTCAACTCACTCGTTTGAAGCGTGTTCGATGTCTGACTAAATGACGAGCAGAATTAGCTTTAATTTGTTCGGATTCTCTTCTTCAAAAGCTCCTCCAGACTTTTTCTGAGACTTCGTTCCACGCGTGTTTCTCAGCTTCACAGCTTTAGCTTCCTTCAGCGGTGAACCACCAGCGCACGTTGTCACATGGATTTGATTTCTTAGCAAGCATGCGTCATAGCCCAGCTAGAACTTAAATATATATTTATTATTCCCCGTTTAATAATTATTAAAACGTCTTTTAAATTCTTAAAGTTCTTGTGCATTTTGTAAGCTTTTGTCTGTTTTACGGAAAAAAAAACAAACTCGTCACTGTTGTCAGTCGACTTGAAGGTTCTCAGTCGACTTAAAGGATCTCCGACTGACGACTCGACTCGTCGACTTCTAGAGGGCAGCCCTAGTTGACATAAAGCACAAGTAAAATTCTCTACCAATTTGATTTGTCACCTACCTTCCCATCTGAAAAACTGAAGTTGAATCCAAGATGGCGACATTCAAGCCTCAAGATGTGATATGGCATAGCTTGTGTCTAAAATGCGACCTTCTGACCAAATTTCCCTTGGTTATCCATTACTATGAGGAAGATCAGAGAATACAGCAGTGATGTGCAGCTTAAGGTTGTTGGTCTGTATAAATCAGGAAACTGCTACAAGAAAAAAGCAAAAAAGTTCAAAATGCCAATTTCCACTATCAGCCCAATAATGAAGAAACTTAAATCAACTGGAGGTGTTACGACTCTTCCAGGATGACAGTGATCCAATGCACACCTCAAAATAAAAGAATAGTTAACTGGCCACAGAATCCCAGTCCCCTGATCTAAACCCATAGAAAAACTGTGATGAGCTGAAGAGGAGAGTCAACAAGCATGAACCTCAAAATCCGAGGAGTCTGGAGAGATTCTGTAAGGAGATAGGGTCTCGGATCATTTGCCATGAGTTTTTCAGTCTCATTAAGCATTATAGAAGAAGACTCAGAGCTGTTATCTTTGCAAAGGGAAGCTGTACAAAGTATTAAATGAAGGGGATTTGTGGCACTCATAGATTTGAATGTGATATATTTTAATATATGATATATTTGAATGAAAGATCAAAAGGGTAAGCAATAAAGCTTTTTTACAGCATGTTTTGCTCATGTCCTCTGGGGTGTCAATATTTGTTGAGTGCCCTGTATACTGAAGCTAATAAAATGGACAATGAGTGTAAAAACGAGGAGGTTTTAATATATAGTAAATATTTAAATCAATATGCACCCACCAGCCACTTTATTAGGTATACTTTCTTGTATCTAGACTCACTGTCCATTTTGTCAACTCCACTTACCTTATACATGCACTGTGTAATTCTACAATTACAGACTGTAGTCCACCTGTTTCTGTGTATACTTTGTGATCCCCCTTTATCCCTGTTCTTTAATAGCCAGGACAACCAGGGGACCACCACAGAGCAGGTATTATCAACACTACAGTGACGCTGACGTGGTAGTATTGTGTTAGTGGGTGTTGCACTGGTGTGAGTGGATCAGACAAAGCACTGCTGCTGGAGTTTTTAAACATTGTGTCAACTCACTGTCCACTCTATTAGACACCACTACCTTGCTGATCCACGTTGTAGATGTAAAGTCAGAGAAAACAGCCCATCTGCTGCTGCACAGATTGTGTTGGTCATCCTCTAGTCCTTCATCAGTGGTCACAGGACACTGCCCACAGGACACTGTTGGCTGGATAGGTTTGGCTGTTGGACTCACTTATCACTTATCTAGTTATGGCCCTAGTTACTCATTTTCTGTGCAGTCCTCTCACACTTTGTATGATCTTCCCTCAAATGCATATGCATGACAGAGAGAGAGGCATTTCAAACTGCTCGTTTAAGCTGGCACAGCACTTTCATGCATAACACATGGTCAGAATTCTTCTGGTTTGAACATGAAAGTGGCACAAAGGTTTAGTCCACTTGGGCCTCTTGGTAGATTAAAGTCAACTAAACACAAAGGCAACACCTGATGCTTTTTGGCTACTTAGAATGGACAAAAGCTTTGATGCACTCCTGGTAGCACTTCTGGCCTCTTACGACTGAAAAGGAACAGTGGCTGTAATGAACCTTCAACATTTCATTGTCTGATGCAGACCATAATGAGTAAGCTTGGGTTTTGAATGATTTACACCTAGGTGATGCACTGTTTTTCTCTTAAACTTCAAAGAGCATTTGGTGAAACTTAAAATTGCCTTGACAGGCATAAAAGACAAAAATCTTACAGGCTGAGAAGCAACATTATTTACAATTATTATGACCAAACAGTCCATCCTCTGCCCAGCTCCACAAAGCAGGTAAATATTAAACAAGCAATGGATTGGATTTTCAACACAGTGAAAAAGTACTTTTTGGGGTTGTTCTGATGTATAACATGCAGTTTTCTTTGAGAGATTCTTTCCTTCTTTTATTCTCTTACATATTCTCTTTTTGAGGATACACTTGCAAATAAATGTTTATCTTCACATAAATGAATGTATGGTGTTGTATGTATTTTAGCACACCAGCCTAAGATACTTCCTAGCCTTGCAATTTCTTAAACCATATAAGGGACATAGGAGGAAAATACCCTTCTTAAGAACAATGTCCATGTAAAACTTTATTTACATTTAGAGCATAGCAGATGCTCTTATCCAGACAAAGCGTGATTTACTGTCCATTCAGAGAAGCCCACCGATTACAAATAGAAGTCCAGACTACCATAGATCTCAGACTCTCCCAGAAACAAAAGCCAAGGCTAACACCTAGAAGGAAACAAACAGAATTAAGATAAGTGCAGAATTAAAATACAATGCATTGAGATTAGTGCTCTCATAGGGGCTAAAGAAATGGGTTCTCTATGGGGGAGTCTACTTGAGTGCCAGCACAGAAAAAAGCATTGATGTTTGTCGTTCATGCCTCCTAAAGAATGGTGGGTCAAGCCAAGCTGTGCTTGAAAGTCAAAGGGCTCCAGGTACAGATTGAGTTTTGTGGTAGGGAAGGATCGTTGCATTGTTGGCTTTGTAGGAAAGCATCAAGGTTTCAAACCTGATGCAGACAGCTACAGGAAGCCAGTGAAGGAAACACTGCAGTGGAATGACATGAGTGAAGATTAAAAAAATGCTACTGCATTCTTGATCAGTTGCAGGTGCCTGATGGCCCACATAGAAAGGCCAGCCAGTTGCGAGTTGCAGTAGTCAGGTCCTGAGATGACAAAAGACTGGTCATTGAGATTTTGCATCTTCAGAAGGAATGGCCAAGTAGATTTCTCATGAGGTGGTGAGATCATGGAGTGCCAGGGATAAATAGTCTGAGGGATGACTTGCTAGCATTGAGCTGTGATGTTGGCTGGACATACCGAGATGCGACTGGAAATCAGAAGGTGAGAGGTAAAGCGTTAGTTGGGTGTAGCAGTGGTAAAAGAAACTATGAGAGAATGAGTGTACAGTAAAAAGAGAAAAGGGACCCAGTATAGAGCATTGTGGGACACCAGTGGAGAGCCTGCATGGAGTGAGTGCAGACCCTCTCCATATTACCTGATAAGAGCACTCTTCCAGATAGAACTCAGTCCACGTGCATGCAGCGTCAGTAATTCTGAGGTTACTGAGTAACGACAGGAGGATCTTGTGTTTGATCATGTCAGAACCAATGACAGTTGGCTGATCTCACTGTGTGGAGCTTCTCAGTCACTGCTATGGGCTCAATTTCTGCTGAGTGTGCCAGTTTGAAGCTAAACCATCTTTGAGTTTAACATGTGCCAGATGGTGATGTATAACCTCACACACAGTTAGAGGAAATAAACTGAAAGAACAGACAGTTTGGCTTCCATAGTACAAAAAAGAAAATGTTATAAAAGAAAGGCCAGATAGCAAGATACCCCTTGCCTGTAGTTAAAAGCTCTCTCATGAATCTTGTACAATTTGTTAGATATTTTTCTAGGTTTGTGGGTTGTTTTTTTTTTTTTTTTTTTTGCATTTTTCAATAGTGTGTTACTATTCAAAGGACACTAAAAATATTCAGTTTTTAAAGAAATTGTATTCGTGTTAATAATTTCAACTTGCTTCCCATTCTTGGACAAAGACGGATGGAAAAAAATAGCTATTTTGGTAAATACCCAGCAGTGAGCTAACATTATAAGCAAGCAAGTTTCAGAAGATGGTCTGAAGATGTGCTTCTTTTCAGGTATAACTGTGATTAAATTGTAAATGCTTAAACTGGGTTTTTTCTTGTGGTTGACGTGTTACTATGAGTACTTTTTCATTACATACAGCTTACACAACTCAGTAATATCGACAAATTCAAACTTTGAACATTAATCGTAGTGCAGTCTGACAGATGTGCTTTACTTCACTGAACACTCTTTGAGATGGTCTAATCAGTTTTATCTGTGTTGTGGTGGCTGCCATTATTCTCTGAGAGCGGGACTAGGGGCACAGTATGCAAAGTCCAGCCCCACAGTCCTACAAAATGGATGGTTTGTTGTGATTGTTAAAATGTATCATTTGTGCTGTATTGTGTTTATGTGTAGTGAGATTGGTGTGTGGGAAGAGGTCACTGTAAACAGAAATTAGAAGGCTAGAAGTGGCCTTTCTGCTGTTGAGACTGGTTAATAGTGGCTTTTTGTTGCCTTCTTTGCCAACATTGCTATATTAATGGTCTCGTTTTTAGGGAAAATGGCTCTGTAATTTAATGAAATATTAGTTACCTTTACATTCTCACATCTGATGCTGGTATGTCAGAGAAAGGGTAAGGGTAAGGTTAGGGTTAGGGGGTTTGTGTGTGTTGTGTGTATGTGCAAGTGTGGGTCATGTTTTTGCCACATTGTGGGAACCAAAACCTAGTCATTTAAAGGTCAGGTTAAAGGTTAACCTGAGGTTTTCAGGTTAAAGTTAGGTTTTGGGCAAGATACGAAATACAGGGGGTCCTGGGGCTCCGTAACCACCTAATTACCCTCTTAGACCCTCTGAAAGTCTCAAAATCAAAATTCTGCAGGGTCCCTGAGAATAAATGTTTTGTAAAGTTATGCTGGCAGTTAGGGTAAAACAGACAATTGAGTACCAATTTAGAGAAAGGTCATAGTTTAGCTGCTTCACTCTCTATCAGCAAGCTTCTCTCTTTGATATTCTCAACTACGTAGAGATAGAGCACTGGTCTGCCTCAGGGTGGCACTGTAGCAAATTGGTTCACCCAGTTGATCCTTTATAGCCTTGCAATTATGCTCAGCATACATTTGAGAAACTTGAAATGTTTGTAAATCTAAAAAAAGGAACTGGTGGAATGAGTACATTTTTATTCATATCTCAAGTTGAAGACAAGAGAAGAGCATATTAAATGTGTGAACTCAATGAATGTGTAGAAAACCATAATACCAAACCAGAAAAGGCCAAGACCAAGAAGAATTGTTAAACCAAACATTTTGCTAATGTTGAATCTACCATCACACTTGAATCTACCATCGAGTGAGTGAGCAGCCAGGCAACATGGGGTCCCATGGGAGTAGATTTAGGGCCAGGGTTTAGGATTAGGGTGTAAGGATAAGGTTAGAAATGTTTAATATGAGGGTAAGTGAAAGGGTAAGGATACGGGCAAGGTTATGCTTAGGTTTAGGGTGAGGATAAAGTTAGGGGTAGGGTTAGGCTTATTGTGAGGAAAAGGAAAAGGGTAAGAATGACATCAGGGTTAGGGTAAGAGTAAGGGTAACATAAGGGTAGAGTGAGGGTTAGTGTGAGGGAAAGAGTAAAGGTAGGGTTAGGTTTAGGGTGAGGGTTAATGTGAGGCAAAGAGTAAGGGTAAGGTTAGGGCTAGATTTAGGGTGAGGGTTAGTGTGAGGGAAAGTGTAAGGGTAAGGTTAGGGTTAGGTTTAGGGTGAGGGTTAATGTGAGGCAAAGGGTAAGGGTAAGGTTAAGGTTATGTTTAGGGTGAGGGTTAGTGTGAGGGAAAGAGTAAAAGTAAGGTTAGGGTTAGGTTTAGGGTGAGGGTTAATGTGAGGCAAAGGGCAAGGGTAAGGTTAGGGTTAGATTTAGGGTGAGGGTTAGTGTGAAGGAAAGAGTAAGGTTAGGGTTAGGGTCATGTTTAGGGTGAGGGTGATTGTGAGAGAAAGAGTAAGGCTAAGGTTTAGGGTGAGGGTTAGTGTGAGGGAAAGAGTAAGGGTAAGGTTTAGGGTGAGGGTTAGTGTGAGGGTAAGAGTAAGGGTAAGGTTTAGGGTGAGGGTTAGTGTGAGGGTAAGAGTAAGGTTTAGGGTGAGCGTTAGTGTGAGGGAAAGAGTAAGGGTAAGGTTAGGAAAGTAAGGGTAATAGGAGTTCTGATTAAGGTTTGGGTAAGTCTAAAGGCAATTAATGGACGTCCATTAATTTGACCCCACAGTTCACTGTCTATGTGAATGTGTGTGTGTTTCTTGCCGTGTGTGTGTGTGTGTGTGTGTGTGCGTGTGTGCGTGTGCGTGTGTGTGTGTGTGTGTGTGTGTTTGTTGCCGTGTGTGTGAACCACTAATTTCATCATATAGGCTACTGTAATGTTCTTGTAACAGTATTGTAATAACTATTAACAGCTGCAGTGTCAAACCAGACCAAACATGCTTTTCAGAAGCAGCATAGGACCATCATCTTTACTTCAGCTTAACTTTGTTTTCTATTATTTGAATATTGAAAGAGTTACCAGTATCCAAAAGTATCCAGACAAAAGTAAAAAAAGACAAAATGGAGAAATGGTTTGGTTCTGACAGCGACAATATGCATGTGTGGTGTATACACATCCTTTAGTTTATTCTATATTTAGAAGATTCCGGAGGGAAATATTTCTTTCCTGAACTTTTATGCTGGACATAAAAGAGAACTTTTGGGAGGATGAGGGGTGAATGTAAATATTCCTTATAGAACCAGTAGCACATCCTGAGAGTAGCAATCAGATTCATTTTGAGGCTTTCTGGTTTGAAGAAGAGTATGAATTAAGAGCCATGTGCAAATGAGTGAGAGACTGAATTAATTAACAAATGAGGGCATATTCCAGACACATTGGATGATGTCTGTTGATGGTGTAGGGTGAGACATGCATACAGATATCTGATCACAGTCTTGGGCACCTAAGCCTGGTTGCTTATTCCATCCTCACAAAGACAGGTAGAAACCACACCGAGATGAAGGAGGTACACGCCTAGTGAAGAAAGTGTGGCTGTGAACTGGACTCTAATTGGAGACATTCATATTAAGGATGACAGTCAGACAGTGGTCTGGCCATGAGTGGAATGCCAATTTGGTGCTTAGCAGACCACAATAGCTGGGCTATTAGGATAAATAATGTTCAGTCATTTGAAAGAATGTTCCAGGTTGAAATTGCAATCAAGCCGTCTATGCGTCTATGGACATCCTACAGTCATAGCTGGATTGTATATGGAAACAAATATTAGAGAGAATATGTAAAATGAGCTGAAATTAGGAAGTAATCATCAGCTAAACATGAATACAAGGAAGACTGTGGTTAGTCAGATACAAAAGCAGATGCACGCCCCAGCAGAAATTCAATCAACTGGAGAAACATCCAGCCATTCATGTGAAAAACCCCTGTCAGTTGGAAACGGTCAATAAAATGAAAGTCTTGCAACGAAGGACTATTTTTCAGCTGTGGCTTTGATTACTGATGATGACTACCACCTGTTTCATAGCACCTATCGCTATTGTTGATTTGTTCTTATTTTAAAATGGACCCAGTTACTTCACAGAATGGAACCATTTCTCACTAAACATCTCTCCTTCTTCTAGCAAATGCTGAACTGCTTTTCTTCATTAAGCCGCACTCTTAGTAAAGGTGAATTGCAAGAGCTCCTTCACAATTGCCACATAATTATGTGCTTTGACTTAACAGCAGCCTACCACCAGCACCGCCCCGGCCCAACCTCCACCGCCTGCTTCAAGTTTCATTATAAAGAGAGCTAAGAACATAATGGCCTTGGTTTTGGGGACTTGAAAAGACACTGTAATTACCAACTGCTTTGATTATCTTTCGTTTGGAGCATACAGGCTGTCGGTTCAATATCTATTACTTTGAACACTCTTGTGATGGCCCCAGTTCCATTCACAGTACAGGGAGGAGGTTAAAGAGGACAATAGCCACAGTTTTCTCCGTCTGTTGCCTGCTTTAAGATCTATCGATTGTGCTAGCGGTGAATGGACCCAGCTAGCAAAATTAGCTCCCCAGAACATTTTGGGATTATATCATTATTTTTCTAGGAATGTAGAAACACTTTTTAAATGTGGCACTTCTACTGGCACAGAGAACTTTATTGATGTTCCCTTATTGTTCTCTGGAGATGCACTGGGCATTTTAATGAATTAGGATGAATGCTGTACACTTTTCCTGCTCAGAAAGAGTTTTGATCATGGCTCTCTCCTGGCAAATGTATTCCCGCTCCAATCACCCCAAACCTTCTACTATTATTTCACTTGTCTTCAGTGCTCACCCATTTTGACCTGGTGAAAAACTTGCTAATTAGATGATGAGTTGAGTCTGGGATACTGAGAGCAGCGAGAAGTCTAAAATGTTCCATATAACAGGTCCAAGGTTGGGAATCACTGCTCCCTGATGCTTGAAAAAAGAATTGGAGATGGTTTTGCTGTGGCTGCTCTTTAACCGAAGGCTTTATTCGAGCTATAGTAGTTTTACCTGGTGAGGTGCAGTAAGGTTCCTCTTCTTCTTCTCAGTATGCATTTTTTTGTCTGCTAACTAGTCCTGCAGTTTTCGAGATACCATTCTGCCATTCCAAATCCAGAATGTCCGGTCTCATCTGGAAAATCAGGAACTGATGAACGGTTTTCGGGTATCTAGCATTTCCAAAGGGCCAAGGGGGACGGATTTTCCATGTGAAATTTGTCCCATCCATTGTAAATCAAAAGTAATTGTTTGATGAGTCACTTCCACCTTCAGTTCACCTGTTGAAGGCCTAACCAATGGGGTAGCTCGCTTGACTGTATCTGACTAGATACTATCGGTGGAATCCCTGATTAGACAATTGTCCATTGGGCATTTTAAGATTTAAACCTTTTTGTTCTAAAGCAAAATTGACTACTAGCAAGATGTTTTATTACATAAAAAATAGCTAAAATTATTACATCCATATATTGACAATTGCATCCCTGAAGGCTAATACTGAGGGCCCCCCTGATTTTAAATATTGGACCAATGGTCAATATGTAAAATAGGCCTAATTCATAATGTACATGATTAGTCCAGTCTAACAAGCATCTTTTGTGGTTCCTGATGTTTGAATGAACCTCTTCCAGCCAAAAAAGTTATTTTGAGAAACCTTAACTATTGAGTCGGGGGAGGGGTGGTCCCATTCCCACCATTCTCTGCAGCACGAGTCAGCTCTGACACTTCAAAACTAAGTTAAGCAGCATATGCACATGCACACACGTACACCTAGACGAAATCTCTCCCCCCTTAGACGCCAGCTTTTCTCCTGCCTCAGTGTGCCGGTCTGTGATAAAGAGTTGTTACCGGGGAAACACAGACCTAATTCAGAGGCTTGGAATTGTCAGGCACTAACCCCTGCAGAAAAAAGGGTGAAGGTGCGAGTGGCAGCGAAAAACAGGGGGGGTTGGGGGGTTGGGTGGGCAATGAGCAAGAGAGACAGTTAATTACAGAATGCAAATTATGTTGTCAGAAGAGCCATTCAAAAAAGAGTCTCCTCCTGCCTTCCTGCTCCTCCCCCTGGTGCAGGTTTAATAAGCATCTCTTTCAAACAGGCCTGCCAGTGGCTTTCAGACAGCGCTGGAAATAATCTCTGAATGATGAACAGAATCGTCTCACCTCCTCCAGGCCCTGACAACCTAATTCATGCAAAATAGGGAGCTGCAAAAGAAGCCATGAGCTCTTGGACTATCCTCTTACTAGGTGTTGAACAACATCTACCCTCGGGTCTCCTTAAAATTATACTTATTTACCCACACTCCTCTCTCTGTCTCTCTCTCTCTGTCTCTCTTTCTCTCTCTCTCTCCCTCTCCCTCTCTGTGTGTCAATCTTAAATCCTTTCTTTTAAAACCTTTTAAAAATCATTTTAATATGAATCATGGCATGCACCATAAACTGTGGCTTTGGTAAATTTGAAACTGACATCATGCTGAGAGGACGGAAATAGGATCATGTATTGCAAAGAGATTTAAATCTGAGATGAAGCAGGCCCACAAAAACAAAAAGAAACAAAAACAAAATAAAAAAACCATTAATTTTAAAGTTGTCCAACAAATACAGCAAAAACACACTAGAGATTTGTACTTCTGCAGCATGTGGGTTAAATTAAGCACAGTGTTTAAGAGAAGCTTTCTAGGGTAGACTGAGTACTGGACACATGTAATATATAAATAAAAATATCTTTGTGGCATTACAAGCTGCAATATTCATACATGAGTGACATCCTGTTGGAGCGTGGGAAATTTCAACTACATACATTTTTCCACTATAAAGATACTGGCAGGAGTTCTAACCCAGTTTTTGTCCCTTTCCTATGTAACTTTCTATTTAGAGAGATTGAGTTCTGTTTGTTGTTGTTACTAGTCAGCTAATGAACTTATATTTGCATTATTAAAAAAAAATGAAATTAAAATGTAAAATAATATAACATTATTAATGTATAGAGCAAGAAATGAAGCTTGATAGTGATAGTGTGTTAGTCTACATTGAACAACAAATAAAGTAATCTTATGTCTTTCAAAAGGAACATATCACTAACAGATTAGTATAATATGAAGTTTCATAAATAGTTATAGTTCACGTCTGTTATTACTTACAAATGAGTGTTACAATTGTTCGTATTATGTGGGGCACTGTTTTTTAACACTTTTTGTACTTGAGTTAGGCCATACAAAGTTAGGTGTTCTCTTGGTTATAACTATAATAAAGTGTATTTATTTGAAAAAAAATGGATGTTTTAACATTAAACTTTATATTAAATATAAAGTTAAATATTTAAAATTTAGTTCAAGGACAAAGTACAGTATATTGCCTGTCAATTACAAAATCTAGTATTTGCATATTTCCAGAAGTATATCGGACATACAAATGCACCTTATTTCCTTTTAAATAATATATATACAGTATATTTAATTCCATTTAAAAGCCTTGTTTGTCACTGACCTGCATATGTTTTGACTGTGAATTTGTTAGCTTATAGATAAAAAATGCAGCCCTGGCATCACAGAGTCATCTATTGTGGCAATACCCCACCAACCAATCATGCCCCAGTGAACCCACTACGGTGTGTACCTTTATAGAGTAAAACAAACTATCAGGGTCAAGCTAAACTTTGTGTGCACTGCAACTGCTTATGACACCTGTCTGATTAGCATAGTTGGATCTGAATGTATTGGCTGCATTGTAGTTAATATACTTCCTTACACTCATGATTAATGCACTAGAAGTGTGCTATTTTCAATATACTAACTATGTACTTAGTATGCTATATATATATATGCCTAGTGCTAAGAAAAATTTCCTAAATACAACTTCTTGTACTTAATTGTACTATTTGTAGACACCATTACGTTTCACTTAAATATGTTTGTATTATGTCCATATTAATTTACATTTCTAATACATTAAAATATACTTAATATTTACCTGGGACTGCAAATTAGTATACTTATATTAAGTATACTGAAGTACTACTGAGGTTAAATGTACTTGTAATTATTACATTTGTATATATTGCACTTGTATTTAGCATGAATGCTTCAGTTGTACTATTTGAATCTCTAAAGAGACAAATAGTGAAGCCCCAAAACTAGTGAAGTAAACTAAGTGCCTGTATTCATTGTATTGTAGAGCATGGATCTGAACGGTATCAGGGCTTGGATGTTTATGCTGGGAGACAGCAGTTTCAGAGGCCTGCAGAAGCTTATATTTTGCTCTCTTTTCTTATTCGAGGCAAGTGTTATTTGTCAAGTGGATACAGATTCCTGTTTTTCGTGCAAAATTCCTCTCAAGTGAAATCAATGGAATTACACGAGCACAGAGTTCCAAATCCCATTCATCTTCCAGCCCGCGACTGCCCCACAGACTTCAATATGCAGCGGAAGAACACTGCAGCTTGAGTCTTCTGAAAGCTCTGGAGAGTTTGAAACAAAAAAAAGAGTGAGAGATAACTGTGAAACGTGGAGGAGGGGGGGTCCAATTACCCCACCACCGCCACCCATCACAAACCCCTGTTATCTTAATTGTACAAGACAGGCTGCTCCAACCTAAAAGTGAATCAAAGAGATGGACGCGTTTATTTTAAATGAGGAGCCCATGCAGGCACACAGGAATTTGTAATTACTTATGCTAATACAGTCGCGATAGAGCCAGCGAGTGAGGAGAGAGGGAGGTTTTGATGAGGATGCCGAGGCAGCGCATGGCAGGGCTAGATGGTGAGAATGGAAGCAGTATCACTGAGGGTGTACTCTAATTAAAGGCAAAATTAATCCCTCTGACATGGCGGCCTAACCGCAGACAGACCCTCTCCCTGTCTGTCCCCGTTGGAGAGCAGAAGCCGCTGAGTGGTAATTACTATTATCTGCTGCTTGTTTTATTAACACGCGTCCTCAAAGAACGAAATAGTTCGGCTCTTCTGCGCCACAGGCCGATGCCCGGTTTGATAGGTCTGCAGGAAAAACAATTATTACAGAGGAAAGCTCTTGTGTCACATAAAGCAGGGAGCGGCGCCCACGCGCAGCTTTGGCAATGTAGACTACAGAAGGTAAGCACAAGAGCGATTACATAGCACACGAGCGATTAAGAATAAGATCAAATGTTTGGAAGTGAAAGAGTAAAATGAAGTGGAATTGAGGAATTCTTTCTTTCCAGAAGATGAACAAATAAAAAGTCATTATTAAAATATAATATCCAGTTCAATGTGCTCTTAATGATGCAATGAGCAAGAGCGTGTGAGAGAGAAGAAGGAAAGATATCAAGGTAAAATGAGAGAGAAAGGGGGAGAGCAAGTGAGAGCATGAGTGAGAGAAAACATGAGCATGGGAGGGAGAGAATGAGAGAGACAGAAGAGGAGAGAGATATAGAGAGAGAATGAGAGAGTGAGATTAAGTGAGACAGAGAGTGAGAAAGCAAGAGATGGAGATAAAGAGAGATAGAGATGAGAGAATGAAAGAGAGAGATAAGTGAAAGCATGAGTGAGAGAGAGAGAAAGAGAATAACCGAGGGAGGGAGAGAATGAAAGAGAGGAGAGAGATAAGTGAAAATATGAGAGAGAGAGAAAGAGAATGAGCGGGGGAGAGAATGTGAAAGAGGAGGAGAGAGAGTGAGCGCATAAGGGAGAGAGATATAATGAGCGCGGGAGGGAGAGAATGAGACAGAGATAGACATAGAGTCTATGAGAAAAGGTGGGAGAGAAAAGGTGTAAGATAGAGAATGAGAGAGAGAGAATGAGCGAGTGAGTGTCAGAGAGAGAGATGGAGATATGAGAGAGAGATAATGTGAGGGAGAGACAAGAAAATGAAAGAGAGATTTTGAGAGAGAGATGCTGGGATAATGAGCAAGTAAAACAGAGAGAGATGGAGATAGAATGAGATATAATGAGAGAGAGAGAGATTAGAGAATGAAAGAATGAGAGAGAAGGAGAAACAGAGAGAATGAGAGAGTGAGAGTAAGTGAGAGAATAAGTGAGAGAGAAAGAGAGAGAATTAGGGAAAGAGAGGGAGAGACGTAGAAAGAGAGATAATGATAGAGAGACCAGAGATCGATAGAGAGGGAAAGAAAGAATGAGCAAGTAAGACAGGGAGAAGGATGGATATAGAGAGAAATATTTAAAGAAAGCAAGATGAGGTAATGAAAGAGAGGAGGAAGAGAGAGAGAAATAGAGAGAGAGTGAGAGAGCGAGAGTAAGCGTGAGAATGAGTGAATCAGAGAAAGAGGGAGAGACGTAGAAAGAGAGATAATGATACAGAGACAAGAGAATGGTAGAGAGAGATTGTGTGTGAGAGAGAGATGCTGGCAAATGATAGGAAGCAAAAGGAAGTTTAGAAATTAAAATGCAATCACTATAGGGAAGGAAAGGAGAGAGAATGAGTGAGAGAGTGAGTGAGACAGAGGGAGAGAGAGACAGAGAGAGCACATAGAAAAAGCACATATTGGGTCTTGTCTGCGCCAAAAGACAGTAATTACACGCCAATCATCCACCCTGAGGACAGCACGAGGATTAACTAAGCAGGGAAATTGTGAGAAAAATTCAATTAAAATCTGAATTAATAAATGTGCTCCGGCTCCTCTGGCCAGTGGAAGCAGCAGTGAGGGAAGAGAACAGGAGCCGAATTCACTGGGTTGCTCATGGAGGCAGCAGAGTGGCTGCACTAAATCCGGCACACAATTTGCTTTTCATTTTTACCATCATCTTTCATGTGCGCATGTGTTTCGTGAGCTTGTCTTTGTGCCTGTGTGATTAAGACGTCCCTGTTCATTGCATTACTTAGCAACACTTAACATATGTGAAGCATAAGCCTTCAATCAAAGACATTCAGGAACAGTAAATATAGGAACAGGCCCACAGCTCAGAGTGCAGTGCTGATATTTCCATTTTAGTGAGGTACGCTTTTAATAAGTCTTCCTATTTTTGATGTACTGTACAGTGAGGAGGACAGTGAGGAGAGAGAGAGACAAAGAGATAGAGAGCTAAATGGAATGAAACGTACTAATGTGGACTTATGGAACAGCAATAGCAGTTCATTAAAGAATAAAGGGATAGGAAAGGAACAAATGAAAGTGTTCCAAACTGACAGTTGGTGCAATCCTCATATTAGACATTTAGTTTTTTCACTATGAAATGTTGGTAAAGTTTTATGCTAAATTGACCTCAGTTACAATTTTGATCTCAGTTGTGGCACAAGGGTCTATGATTTATAGCAACAGTGGAACCATTTTTGTGCTGTATAGAATCATTTTAAAAGGTTTTTTAAAGGACTATATTTAGTCCTTTTATATTTTTTCCTTTTCTATAGCAATACCACATATTTCGTAACATTATCATATATTATGTATAATAACTACATATACAATTCATGCAAATATATAATTCATAGGCAACATAACTGATAACTGGTCTTTTAAGTGGCCATGCCTGTTCACATAACCATTGCCTTTACCTGTTTACCTGCCTGTACCTGTTATGTTGCAGAAGTAGCAACACTGTTGATCTGTAGTTGAGGAAAACTTCAAAAGTTATTTTAGCTGAATTAGACTAGATGGTCATTAAAGGAGTAATCTGTATGTTGACTATAATAGGAAAGTTAGAAGTCTATTCAGATTTGTTTAGCCCATCTACGGAGTCCGGTAGTTGTGAAACTGATGATATCAAATCATCTGCTTCTTTATTTGCAGTATAGAGAAATACAGAACACTTGTATGTCCCTGTTTGAACAATTCAGGTCTTCCAAAGAATCAGGCTCTTCAACATCATACTCAATCTTAATGCTACATTATGTAAGGTTTGTGCGTTTGTTTCTACTAGAAATGTGTAGCTGCACAAAACAGACGGAAGAACGTAGATGTTGGCTTGTGAAGTCTCTGTGTTCCTGTTCCCTATTTCAGAGCAAGGCTATTCATTCACCAATAAAGTTCTGGGGCCTTTTACGGTTCTCCTTTGACCCTTGGAATGAGATGGAGGAAAATCCTAAGAACTTTTTGAGGGACTTGTACCAATGAGACTCTGGCCCCTGTAATGTTAAGCAGGTTGCTAGCAACACAGTGGACATAGAGCTCCAGTGAGCCAGGGCTGGGCCCCACAGAGCCACACAGTGCTCCAGAGAGCATCTTCAAGGCAGCACCAGGTCCCACAGTGCCGCCTAGTTCCCCAAGAAGCACCAGCAAACCAGTGCCAGGATCCACAAGGCCTCTCAGTGTGCCAGAGAGCATTAATGAGCTTGCTACATATGATATAGTCCTGCCTGTGGCAGAAGGCTCAGCTGTTTCCCTGCCAGCTCCATGCATGGCTTCAGTGCTGGCTCTAAGCAGACCTCCAGCACTGGTTACCCCTGGATCTCCTGTGTCTATTCTCCATTCTGTCAGCCATTCTCCATTGCCGGCTTCCCTGCACAGTTCCTTTGCCGGCTCCCCATTCTGCTCCATTCACTAACTTCCCAAGCTGCCAGCTACTCCAAAGATGCGTTCCTGGGTAGCTTCTGTGCAAACTCCGTCCCTTGGCCTTCCCCTGATTTGCATCCTGTCGCAGTTGTCATCATTATCTTCACTGTCTTGCACTTCAAAACCTGTGCCTAAAAGCAGAGAGACCTGCCCAGTTGAACTTACCCTAACTGAAATGAATAATTCCAGCTCCTGCTCCTCCCTGGCTCCACCCTTCCATTACACACACCTGGAGCCAGGTAGTCTAAGGACTCATTACCCTCCCTACATATACCCCTTTGATTGGCTGGGGTGATGGCTTTTGAAGTCTCTGTGCTCCTTACCTGGGACTCAAGCTGTCTTTGTTGCTGTTTTCCTGTGTGTGACTCTTTTGCCCTTTTTGAATACGAATTTGCCTTGTTTGTTACAATTTGTGGCCCTCTCTGTGAACACTAAGGCTGGCTTTCCATGGTGAAACTTTGATGCAACCTTGTTTGCTTAAACCTACATGAAACTAAATTGCGCTTGAGTTGCATAATGTAAAGTATCCTGCAATAAATTTGAAACCCAGCCACAACAGCTGTAAGCATCTCAACTTCATGGCAAGATTCATGAAACAGCCTTGAAACATCATGTGATCACATTTTTAAACAAATGATTTCACCAGTGGACCAAAAGTGGACCAGAAATAAAACAGATCATGGTTTACTGGGTGGCTGAAAAAAGATGCACCCCAACAGGTGTTAGGCTGTTATTTTGTGAGTTTCCTGAGCCATGTCCGTATGGTTATTTGCAAGGGACCCGACTATATTTGTGACTCCAGACATTGCCAATCTTATCTGCAGGAGTTTCTGTCCTAGCAACGTAAGGGTCAGTAACTATGTAGGCATGCTGGTGACATGGCTTTCACACGTGGATTCAGGAGACGCAGAGGTGCCTAATTTCACCCTCCAAACAATTGCATTGTCGACTCATGTTTTCTTCCCATCACCTGACGCACAGGTATGCAATCGCATCTCAGCAGGCCTGACTGACATCTCCTCATGGATGACAGCTCACCACCTTAAGCTCAGTCCGAGCAAGACTAAGCTGCTGTTTATCCCTGGCACTACAGGTCCTCACCATGATCTTGCCATCTCATTCGGGAACTCCTTGATCACGCCGACTGAAGATGCAAGAAGCCTTGGTGTCATTCTAGATGACCAGTTTTTGTTCTCAGCTCATATTGCGAACCTGACTCGGTCATGCAAATTCCTCCTCTACAACATACAGAGGATTCGACCCTTCCTCTCTCAGGAGGCCACCCAGCTGCAACTCGCTCCTGGCTGGTCTTCCTCTACAGGCCATCAGGCCCTTGCAACTGGTTCAGAATGCAGCAGCTCGGCTCATCTTCAATCTTCCCAGGTTCACCTACGTCACTACACTGCTGCGCTCCCTTCACTGGCTTCCTGTAGCTGCCCACATCAGTTTAAAACTCTGATGCTTGCCTACAAAGCCAAGAATGGACCAGCCCCTCCCTACCTTATGGTAAAGGTTAAGACTCCCTTCAAACTTCAAGTACAGCTCGGCTTGACCTGCCATCCCTGAAGATGAATGGATGACAAGCATCCAGACTCTTCTCTGTCCTGGCTCCCAGATGGTGGAATGAATTCCCACTAGCTGTCCGAACAGTTGAGTCTCTTGCAGTCTTCAAATGCAGACTGAAGACCCATCTCTTTATAAAGCACTTAAGTGAGTGAGTACTAATAGTTGTATATATTGAAATACTTTGTTTTGGCACTCATACTGACCATAACGTTTCTTCTCTCTAGGTATGAGCACTGGCTTGGGATTGCTAGTTAGTGCACTTATGCTGTATTTACCTCTGTATTCTTCTTTCTAGTTATTAGCACTGGCCCTTGTTTGGGCAGTGTCTGAGCTCATTGCGAGTTTTAGACTCTAACCTTCCTGTACTAGCTAAGAAACATTATCCAACGGAACACTAAGCACAGTTGTAAGTCGCTCTGGATAAGTGATAAATGCCATAAATGTAAATGTAAGTCACGGCTCACAACTATTTGGAGCTCTTCTTGAATCCCAGCGCTTCTGTCACTCTACATACAATCTGGATGTGCCAAAAATCGGATTTGGGCTGACAGTCTTGACATAGCCTAATGTTAACAACTTTTTAAACAAATGCTTGTACCATCATTTATTCTTCTTTAGCCTGTGATTGCACAGTAAGTTCCCCTATAGGTTGTCACACATATCTGGAGTTGAACGGAGTGCATCTTTCAACTGCTGGAGGGTGCATGGGGGAGGATCCATACAGTGAATACGACAATCAAGTTGGTCCCACAGATGCTGAATTGGGTTCAAGTCTGAGGAATTATGGGTCCAGGGCAGTACTTGGAACTCTTGGTAATGCTCTTTCAACAGATATCAGACATTTCTAGCCGTGTTACATAACGCATTGTCTTGCTGGAAGATCCCATCTGCTCCACGGAAGACAATCAGCATATATGGGCGTACGTGATCTTTGGATTTATAGCCAAATCGGTACATGTTATATACCCACCAAGCGAGCTCACGACACATGACTTTCATAATGAGCTACGCGCTGCCACCATTGAAAGTAGAAAGAGGTCATAATAATGTGATTTGACTGTGTATGTAGTTAGGAACACCAGATGGATAGCCAAAAGACACACAGACAAAACAACAACAGCAGCAGCAGCAATGACAGCTGGAAAATTATATAAAGATGATAAAAATGCTCCAGATATGGAAATAACACCTCCTGGATTGATACAGTTGTTTTTTTAATTACAAATTGCTAATTGGCACTCAAGGGGAGTAGCTGATTTCTTTTGACCTGCCTTGTATCAGGTTGCATGCAACTCCCAACATGTAACTAGTTGCATGAAAGTTTCACCTTCTAAAGCCAGCCTTGGAGATAATTAAGAGGCCTGGATTAGTCTGTTTAAATATCCCAAATCAGCTTTTAATAGGTGAATCCTATTTCAGCCTGGTGTGAAAATAGGATAGTTAATTTTTATGTCTTCTTTTTATTTGAGGCCGGATGTTGCCTATGCAGACAGAGCCACTGTAGCTTCCTTCATTGCCCCGCTGAGAGAGTGGCAGCACCCAATAAAGTCCAATGATGTGCCACTGGTGGAACAACCTGAGCTCTGTTAATGTGACACTGGGGATCAGTTAAAAAGAGTACAGATTTACATCCTAAACAAACACACCTCTGGTCTCAACAAGCTGAGGAGGTTCCTTGTAAACATCACTTGTTTACACTGCGTTTACCGCCTTTGCAGTGATGACTGACAATTAATTAGGTAAAGCATCAACCCTCAAAGTGATGGAAAATCAGAGGATGACTTTGCAGTGACCTTCTATTCTTTCAGAAGTCACACTATTTTCCACATCAAACAACATCTGCCACGTTTTAGCAATCAGTGAAGAACAATGACCTCTACATCAAGCAATGTTTACAAGCCTCCTCATAGTTTTTTGGGTTTAGGCCTTTCATTGACTTTCCTATCTTCTGATCCAATAGTCTCAGCCGGAGAGATGCTTAAATGGTTCCACGCATGCTGCACAAATTGAGCTCCTGTCCCCCTCTGCTCTGCTTAGCAGGCACTGTTCAGAACGGGGAGTGCAAGAGAGACAAAGGAACTCCAAAAGTCCTTCTTAGGCAAGGAAAAAACACTTCATTAGCTTGTATATGCATGACTAAGCCCTTTTTTTATTTGCCATTCGATTCTGACAGGGCCGACAGCCAGTGGGGCAGCTTGTGCTTCACAATTACCACCCGCAAGCCCTTTGAGACAGCAAAAGGGTTCTCTTCAGGCTTGAACAGCTCTCACAGACTTGTCATGAAACGTCATAGCGTGTTACAGCATGCTTATTAAGGAAACATTTTGGTAACACTATATAGATGATCTACAGATACATTATTAACAAGCTTTTGGTGGTAGTTGATTATCAAGAACATTGTGGTTAGGATTAGGTTTCAGGAGTAGGTTGATGTTTTGTTTGGAAGTCAAGGTTAGGGTTAGGTTTAGATTTAAGATTAGATTAAATAGAATCTGTCACCGCAAGCTGCATTTAATAGATGTTTATGTGAATGCGGAAGAGAGACTGGGCCTGTATCTGGGCTGTATAGACACATATTTCTGATCTTTCCAAATCTTCCTGAGCCATTTTCACATGTGGCACTGGATTGGATACAATTTGTGGCCATGCAATCTCAATGGTTGTGTTCATGTAGGAATTAATGTAGGAATGTGACTCAAATCTGCCATTAATATGATTGAACCTGTGTCCTGTTGTAATGTTGCATGATTGAATCACATGCGTCATGAACAACAAATTAAGCCAGCAAAACAAACCTTTACAATATGTCTTCATCATTGACATGGGAAATCCCATTTTTTTACATTATGATTTTTCAGGTAAAAATTGGATATTAAAGTTCTTGGATAGAAAAATTCTCAACTTTATTTCCTGCTTCAGTCCACTGCTACTCCCATAAACCACCATCCATGAGTCTAGCACAACCCCGACACTAAACTTATCATGTCTTAAACACGTCTACTACTTGTCTACTCAAACGAGCTCAGTAATGCTGAGGTATATAACTGACTAATTACATTGATTTATCAGTTTACTCAGGCTTTAGCAGGAGCTTCGGTGTTTGTAAAGAAGTTGTTAATTGAGGCCCTCTTTAGAATTCACATAACAAGCATATTTGCTACATGTTGTGTGTTGATTCTAAAATATTTCATAAACAACCATTAATAGTGTTTATATTCGTCTAAAGAAGTAATAAGTAAGTGTATTCTGAATACTGCTTTTACAAAATATAACTTGTACTGAATGCTGATACTTGAATTCTGTAATCTAAAAAAAAAAAAATCGGATTTGTGCCACTTGTGCCACCAGTCTGGTAATGTGAACATGGTCAAGGATATGTGGTACTACATCAAATACAGTTCATGGCCTTGTGGCCTAACTGAGAATGGAGATCAGAATTCACATGTTTTTTTGTTTTTTTTGCTGCATATGCAGCAGCATTCTGCGTTAACATAGCTAATTTGAAGTTTGTGATAGGTACTGCTGCAAAATGAATGCATGTTACTAGTATTCACATTTATTTCAGTCCATTAATGAGCATTTAATGATCTGATCAGACAGAAATAATGTTTGCGACAAAGCCTTTATCAATGTGAATGTAAACTATTAAGTTAGAAAGATCAGATTTGAGCAGAAAGTGTGAATGTAACCAAAATCTTGTTACAATGAAGTTAACATCAAGCATGAGATGCTTTCTTTCTGTACAATGTATTTCAGAGTGAAACATACGGAGTTTGACGATAGGTTAAGGCGGTGCAAGTGGAAGATTCATTCTTTTTTTTTCATTCATTCATTCAGTCAGTCAGTCTGTCATTCAGTCATTCATTTATTCATCTTCTTCTTCATTGGTCAGAAGATGGGAAACATCATTACATAGCACAGACACACCTAGAGGCAATTTAGAATCTCTAATTCACTTGACTGCATTACCTTGGACTGTGGGAGGAACCCACACAGACACAAGGAGAACATGCAAACTCCACATACGAAGAACCCGAGTGGGAACTAGACCCAGTCAAAACTCAGAAGATGTTTATATCCCATCCACATGCATTTGAATATGTTGTGGAAACACTTCCCAATGAAAAAAGGAGCCCCAAATGGCAAAACGTTAAGCTTTTAATGGTCCTAGCAACAAATCATTAAACAAACAGATAAGGTACATTAGTGCAGACGTTTTGTTGGTAAACTTGCAGAGAACCTTTTACAGACAGAAGGGTCATTACACAGTTAGTTTGTGTTTAATATAGGACCAGCTATGCTCTATAGGGTCTACATTTGGATTCTGAGCCAAAACAATCAGTACAAACCATTGTACTTTGGGCTTGGTCCATTTTTTACCCAGGAGTGTAGTGTTTTTCCCTGTGTTTGTTCTCATCTCTCCATAAAAACACTGTAGCTGTTTTCATTCACTGATCATGTAGAACTCTATCTGATGCATGACGACCAGGTTGTTTCTATGTACTTAGTAATTTGGGGGTGATTTGGGATTTGAATGTTTAGAAATTAATATAGCTTTTGTGTTTTTTTTTTAATCTGTAGTAACTCAGATCTTTTTGTCACCTTGACTGCAACCCAAGTCAGATTCCTAGCAAATACTAACTCCATAATTCAAATGAAGTGAAAAGCTAACTAAAAAGCTTCTCCCACTGCTCAGGACTGTGTGGACATTTCAGAGATGGTGGAATAGTTATGTTGACATAAACAACCCTATGGCAAACAATAGGGTTTCGTTTGCATTTAAAGCTTTTATTTTTGAACAAATATCAGAACATCAGAATATCAGAATATCAGAATTGAGTATCTGTTTTAGCTTCTTGGCATGCTCTATATTTTGTGCTCACAGTGTTCTTCCTGAGGCATTTGACATCAAGTTTTATGGGCTATTATCTCCCCCTACTGGGCTGGCATGTTTATATGAGCCGGTTTTGTGTTCTGTTGTAGACTTGACCACTGATGTGGAAGTTTTTGAAAACGGACGGAAAAAGCTCTTTTCAAAAACCATATCCATGTGGCTGAGACTTTAAAAGTGGGAAGAAAGTCATTATTGAAGACTGTTATTATATACACTCATCATCAAAAGAATAGTTGCACCCAGAAGTGTTAGATTGCAATGCTATTGGGAAGGAAGATAAAGGTTACTAGGAACAATAAATGATGGTAAATTTAGAGTGATATAGGCAATATTTATTGATCTACACATACAGAAGGAGTGTGTCTCAGTATGACATTGGGCCATTGGGTCGCCATACTGACAGACATCTCAGCGTGGAGTTGTAAAGGCTCCTAATGATATCCTGTGATAATCATGCAGCCTGAATATTCTCAGTTCCTGCTGAATTTGCGGTAAAGGTGGATGTGGAGTGACGCCTTCTGGACATGTGACACAGTGGCTGTCCATGGTGCCTCCACATACGGATTCGTTGGTCGTCTCCACCAAGACACAAGATGGCCTGTTGCAATTCAGAGTCACTCCGTGACAGTCAGGCATGACACCATCGCAGTCTTTGGCGAAGCTGGCATGGCGTTAAGGGCAGTCATCGTAATGGTCTGCATGCATGTACTCCTGTGTTGTGCAGCCGTCTGCCAAAGCAATAAGGTTTTGTCCTTGGTTACCTCATATGTACAGCTGGGTGTGAAACTTGAATAATTCACATGTCTCACAATGTCGAAACTACCCACCAAGTTTCATTCCTGTCAGCTGATTCCTTCTGGGTGCAGCTATTCTTTTCATGTTGACTGTGTGTATATACAGTATATATATATATATAATATTTATTTTAGAATATGACGCATAGTACTTAAAATGAGCAGGAACATGAACTAACAAAGTAACACCTAGGTTCATATTAGCATATTGTTTCCTCTATAATATTTTTACACTTCTATAATATGACTGTTTCGAGGAGACAGGGTTTTCCATTTATGTACCGTTCCTGATGAAGATGTTTGCTCAACATATGGCATGTGTATCAGGAGATTAGAGGTCCTTTGGCTATTCATGAGCTCCAGAATTAGTTTTCTCAGTGTACCATCAGAACAGTTGGGTGCAGTGGAAACGCCCACCCGAAAGCTGGGACCAATCACTCTCCATAGCCAGAGGGAGAGAGAGAAAAGGAGAGCATGGCAGCGCTGGGCGAGGCTTTTCCTCTGCCATCATAGTCCTGCTCACCACCACCCTCCCTCCCCAACGCCCCCTCCACCACCACCACCACTCTAACCCCCAACGACTAGCACCACCCTCCCTTTCCCATTCTGCTCATGTGTGAAATGAGCAAGGGTCTTATCTCTTAGAAACACACCACTGAGCCAGAGGAGACACAGGCAGGGAGAGAGGATAGAAGGAACGGGAAAGAGACAGAGAGAGCGAGGGAGGAGGGAGGGCAGAAAGTGAGGGAGAGCGGGTGCGTTTGAGGGAGAGCAGTGGCGGCCACGTGGACTGCACACTAATGGCGGCAGTGTTTGGTATGCTAGGAGCTTCACATTTGTTTCCAGCAGTGAGGGAAACATTAATCTAGCTGAACGGCGAGAGTATGAGCACCAATACAAGCGCTTGTCTCGCTGAGCGCACCTCGGTGCATTCCAATGTAAACCAATGTCAATGTACCGCAACTGCAAGATTGGTTAATGATCATTACCACCCCTCAAAAAAAACTTCTGGAGGATTTACATGAATAAACCAATGTAGGAAAAACTCACTTCTGTGGTGAAAGTAGGCCGCAGAGAATTGAATTGCATTCATTGCACCCCCCACTCCAATCCACTGAGCGGTGGTGAAAGGGGGCAGAAGAAGGGGAGAGCAATAAAAGGGTAAGTGTGAAAGAGAGAATCAAGTGAGGTGTAAGGGTTTCAGAGTGGGCCATGGCTTTATTACCACAAATATTTTCTGCTTCAGCCACTGCCATCCACTGATGTCTGTCTACAATGTCTGGACTGAAGAAAATTGCTTCCCTTTTTCCTGACAAACTCGATTGCCTTTTGATAAAAGGCTATCAAAGGTGTGCGTTGCTAAGGAAACAAAGACGAGGAACTTAAGGGTCAGAGCTAAAAGCTGAAGAATGGAACCATCAAATCACAAAATCAGTATTAGCGCTACTGGTGGTGCAGTTATTGTCGGCAATTTACTACGCCATTCCTGTATGTGTATGCAGTATTGACGTCGTGGGCCGTTAAAGGAGAAGAGAAGCAAATCCCCCCCATATTTTACAAACTTTCCACAATATAACACAATATGGTGTGCAGCACAATGCAAAATGATTCTGAGAAGGTATTGTGTCCTCTTTTGTTGTCGAGTCACTGAAAAGGGAAAAAAAAGATTCCAGCTATCATAGGGAGCTGTGTAATAAAGCCAGAGGATCTGGGATAACATCTGTTGCGAAATGCATCGTATCACCTTCCACAAAGAGAAAGACTCATTGAAATTAGATGCTGTCAGCGCAGGTGATCCAATTACCCACAAATCAAGGTGGCGAAGGACAAAGTGACTGTACAAACTGATCTCTATCTTGACACAAAGTCAGGCAGTCTGCACAACATAGCCAGTGATATTTTTGTCTGTATGAGCAACAAGTCACTTAGATTACTCACTCCTTTACTTTTACATGGGGCCATTTGTTGATGGCTGTTACATTCATGGCAATATTGCAGATTAAACAGTATAATAAAAGAGGATCAGCTGATCTTTCAGGTGACTTTATGCATAAAAAAGCATTGGATTTACCTGATTCCAATGTGTCCATAATTTCACAATGATTAACATTCACTCATTGAGCACTTTGTTACCTCCTTATTTCTATACTCTTTGTCCATGGTTTCAGTTCCATGTACCACGTAGTGCATCTGTTTCTCTGCCCCCGTTTACCCTATTCAACAGTAGTCAGGAAACCCGTAGGACTCTGCAGTGACACTGGCCTAGTGGTGGTGTCTTAGTGTGTCTTACGCTGATACGAGGGGATCAGACACAGCAGTGCTGTTGGAGCTCTGTGTCCACTTACTGTCCACTCTATTAGACACTACTACCTTGTTGTGGATGTAAAGTCAAAGACAATAGCTCATAGACTGCACAGTTTGTGTTAGTTTCTGAACCTCTAGGCCTTCATCATTTACATTTACATTTATGGCATTTAGCAGATGCTATTATCCAGAGTGACTTACAACCATGCTTAGTGTTCCGTCGGATAATGTTTCCTAGCTAGTATAAGAAGGTTAGAGTTTAAAACTCGCCATGAGCTCAAACACTGCCCGCACAAGGGCCAGTGCTCATACCTAGAGAGAAAGAAGGTTATTGTGAGTATAAGTGCAAAGTATTTCAACATACACATCTATAAGAGCAAAAACAAAGTATTTCAACATATGCATCTACTAGTGCTCACTCACTTAAGTGCTTTACAAAGAGATGGGTCTTCAGCCTGCACTTGAAGACTGCGAGAGACAGCCAGTGGGAGTTCATTCCACCATCTGGGAGCCAGGACAGAGAAGAGTCTGGACGCTTGTCTTCCGTGCGTCTTCAGGGATGGCAGGTCGATTCGAGCTGTACTTGAAGCTTGAAGGGCTCGAGGTACAGATCGACCCTTAACCATTGCCATAAGGTAGGGAGGCGCTGGTCCATTCTTGGTTTTGTAGGTGAGCATCAGAGTTTTAAATCTGATGCGGGCAGCAACAGGAAGCCAGTGAAGGGAGCACAGCAGTGGAGTCACGTGGGTAAACTTAGGAAGATTGAAGATGAGTCGAGTTGCTGCATTCTAGACCAGTTGTAAGGGCCTGATGGCCTGTAGAGGAAGACCAGCCAGGAGCGAAAAGTGGATGTTGTCGAGAGGGAATCTGCATGACCGAGTCAGGTTCACAATATGAGCTGAGAACGATAACTGGCCATCCAGAATCAAACCAAGGCTTCTTGCATCTTCACTCAGGGTGATCAAGGAGTTCCCGAATGAGATGGCAAGATCATGGTGAGGACCTGTAGTGCTGGGGATGAACAGCAGCTCAGTCTTGCTGGGACTGAGCTTAAGGTGGTGAGCTGTCATCCATGAGGAGATGTTAGTCAGGCATGCTGAGATGCGATTGCATACCTTTGTGTCAGATGATGGGAAGGAAAACATGAGTTGAGTATCATCAGCATAGCAATGACAAGAAAAGCCATGAGAGGTAATTACTTTGCCAAGAGAATGAGTGTAAAGAGAAAAGAGAAGAGGACCCAGCACTGAGCCTACAGCCATCAGTGGTCACAGGACACTGCCCTGCACAGAAAGATATATACACTTTGTTTGGCATCTGGTATATGGTGTTATGACGGCTTTGAGTTAATGCTTTGGCCTTAAACTTGCAGTATGAATACATTTTTTAATAGTAAGGTCATAGTGGATGGGTACATACTGGATGTTCTAAGGAAAAATAGGCCCCAAAACATATTTTACCACCATTTTACTATCAGCAACATTGCATATAAAACCTCAGAAGGCATACACGGGTTCACTGATTGTTTTGGATAGTAAATGAAATGGCTCTATTTGGACTGTAGGCATTGTGATCTCTGGTTATCATCTGCACCACTGTAAAAAAAAAACACAGAGTTGATAAGTTTCTCTACAGTCTTTAATTTCACATCAAGCCACTCTGAATGGATGTGTTAAGAGGTCAAAAACTGAAATATGCAGAATTCTTGGAAGCTCTTCTTGGAAGGCTTTACACTAGATGTTTGGAACCTTGCTTGAGGATTTGGTTGCATTCAGCCACAAGAGCATTAGTGGGATCAGGTACCAATGTTGGGTGATTAGTTCTGGATCACAAACTTCACTCCAACTCATTCCAAACGTATTGGATGGAGCTCCATCACTCCAGCGAACACAGTTCTACTGCTTTACAGCCCAATGCTGGGGGGCTTTATACCGCTGTAGCCAAAACTTGGCACTGGGCTCATGTACTGCTGCTCCAGAGCATCCCATTCTACTGACAATGCTTTTCTATAGAGCTTACACAAGCTGTGTGGGCACTATTGAATGTCAGCTATTTAAAATAGATTCACCAATTAGTAGGGGTGCCTTCAACTGTTATATAGTGTGTTTTTTTTCCTCTTATGGACACATAATGGGCATATTGAATTATACATTTGAAACACGTTTAATGCATTACTTCCCTTTCAGTGCAGCTCAGTTTAAATATAGCGTCACTTTCAAAAAAGTTCTATCTGGAACAGAAATACATTTAATCAGTATGCACCACTTGTCTCCCACTTGACTAGGTGGTCCAAGAAAATGTTCCCCCATATCCACACATCTTGGTAGCGTAGCAGAGACAGAATAATTTCTCCAGATTCATATTGGAATGTGGACTCTTTTTTTTTTTGGAATGTTTTCAGTTGGAATTCATAACTGCTCACATATGCTCATAATTGCCTATCAATTATCTCCCATTCTCGTGATTGCAGGTACAATTGGTGATGCAGATGTTGCCAGTCGTTCTCTTAGCCAGCAGGCTTCACCTCTCATCTGTCCCTGCAGGTGTGAGCTCTAAAGATAGCACGGCATCACGATTGGGTGTTAACACAGCATTAGACCTGCTCGCCCACTCCACATATAGACAGGCTTGAACCTATTCATATAGTAGACTGTGCATGTAATTAGAATACTTCTCAACCTCTAAAGTGGCATTTTCACAAGTTGGAGAGGAAGAGGGAAAGGCTCGTTGTTTACTGGAGGGCATGATGAGTGGTTGGATTCAATAAATAGCCCATTCTAGTAATCTGAATGAGGAATACCTTCATTGCTATATGAACAAACAACGGCTCAGTCTTTCTGCTGTTGAATTTGTCAAAATAATGAAACTTGTCAAACCTTCAACTATAGTGAATTAAATTGAGCTCTTTCATAAAAGAAATAGGACCATAAAATCATATAGCGTATCATTGCTGTCCAAAGAAAATCAAGTGTCTCCAAAATGGCAACTTTACAGGAGAAGGCAAAACCTAATTTCATTTTAATGTAAGTCAATGGAATCAGACTTTCTTCCAAGTGATTTTATGCCATTTAGGTAGGTCTATTAATCATGAAGTTTTCACACAGTGTAAACAGCAGCTGCTGGGTTCAAATTATGCTTTATAGTAAAAATCGACAAAATTGGAGAAACATGTTTTTCGTTGGACATTAGAGATATATAGACCAATTTCAATTGCATGGATTACATACTAAATATTACATATCACTGTTATTACAAAAGGAATCTCAATATCAGCTGTAAATTACAAGAATTATAAACATTTAAAAGGCTCATATTCTTCATGTTTCTTTTCTTGAGGCCCACTTACAATGTTGCTGTGGTTTTACAACTAAACAGACTGTTTTTTGGTACTGTGCCTTTAATACCAATATATGTAAATGAGCTCTGTTTGGATTCGCTGTTCTGTATTGAGCCTCATTCAAACAGCAAAGCGTGACAAGTTGGTTTTCCATGATAAGGGCCCTTTAACTTGCATTAAAAATGAAGAATGTTTTTGCCTTGTCCTGTGAAGTTGCTATAACATCGGAATATTCTGGAGTTTTTTGACCTCAGACAATATGCTGAACTGTCATCACATATTCTGATTTCTGATTTAAACGACCTCGACTGACCTCAGTCATATGAATGTCAGGGCGAGTCAGTTGTGACACTCGTGTTTACTGTTTTTAAACTCTCAAGGCCAAAAAGATTACAGCATGTATATTTTGGTAAAACGCTGGAAAAGGACAGGAAATTCCATAATTGTAGGCCCACACTACCCTCTGGTGGTCATAGCATGCTTCTACGTACACTGAATCGTCTGGTTCCACATATTACCAGTCATGCGACCTTATGTGTGCTGTGAGATGTGTGTCTAAGCTGTCAGTTAGTTAGCAACGGAAATCATCACTGGACTAATCACATTGAACAATCACCATAATATCAAATCTGCAGATTGGGTCTTGTGACAAAAGGAGAGAGAGAGGTAGAGAGAAGTCTATAGAAAGAGAGAAAGAGAGAGGGAGGATTTAGCTGTGTCTCCATGGGTATATAAAATAGACTTTATGGGCCACTGGTGCACGCTCCAGTCACAGTCGGAAGGATTAAATAACATCTTCTGTTCCAGCACATATTAAATTCTATGGCCAGTGAATTGTCATCGTCACTGTGATTAAACTACATTTCACACCATTTTGCACATTTAAATACCGGCAGTGTGGTCCTGTCACTGAACAGCTTTAAAGTATTCTCCAAAGTCAATGGAAGTGATATTTCTGAGGGCTTAAGTTCTATTTATTAATTTATTTAATGTTGGCTATGGATAGCGCATTTACCACATATTTTTCTAGCAAAGCAAACATTAAATCAGTGGACATAATACTTAAAGTCAATATGAATTATAAACCTAAGTGCATTTTTCTTCTGTACTGTGACACCTTTCTGGTATTGAGAGAGTCTCTGGGTTAGCTGAGTTGGAGGTGGAAGGTTAAACGTGATATTAATGGTCAATGTTATTTAGATACAAGTCAAGAAGTCTAAAATGCACAACATGCTCTCCCAACATTTTTCTCAAGGGTTGGAAGTGTGTCCCTCTTCCACAATATCAACCTCTACTCATTTTACAGCTGTTTTACCCCAACATTATGTCATAACACCTAGGGGAAAAAGAGGTAGGTATTAATGGTCAGTGGTATTTTTCCACCCACTGCTGCACAGTGATGTAACCAAAACTCGTAAGATGTTTTAAAGGTGGGCAAAAGTCGGTACCTTTTAAGTGCTGGAAAACAAGAATCTCAAAAATGTTTTGGCCTCAAAACCAACATTATACCATATAATATAGCAGTGATAATCACTTACAGATCACTCACTTACATCAGAAGAAACGTCCTTCACCAAGTTTGGTCTTTAAATGCTCTTTCAACATGCTCACAATCATCAGATTCATCTGCTTGGGGGAGGGGTCAGAAACACAACCAAAGTCATAAAATGCTGCCCAATATATTGTGTGCAATTACACCAGAGAGGTTCAAAGCAGCTGTATTATTAATGCCAATTATTATTATTAGATTATCATTCCTTAATTTAAACAAGAAAGCCTGATTTGATTCACAGGGTTTGAAAACATCTCCTGATTTTTATTTATATCACTGTGCATCACCTTTCCGTCCAATCAGATCTATCATGGAGAGAAACTTTGAGCTGATTGACTATTGCTGCACTGCAGATTAGGTATCCGTAGGCAACATGCCAAATTGCATTATGAATAACTAGCCTTCTGATTGGTGTAGAGACTGAATAACAACCCTTCTGATCTGTCTTTTCTCCTAAGTGCTGCTCACAGTTGCTGCTGTCATGAAAACTGGATGGTGACTAAATAACAGTACAAAATTTCCACAATGTGCTTTGTAAAAGTGTGTAAGCTATGTGCTATTATCCAGGTCTCTGCAGCAAAACACGACTTAAAGTCTGTCTCTTCATAAATGGTTCTAGATGTATTAAAGAGTATTTGAGACATAAGTCACTGAAGACATGGTGGACTTCGGAGGGTCAAGATTTTTTTTTCAGCAGTCTATAAGTTATGTAGAGTAAGGAATGGAAGTATGGGCCTGCTTAAGTGTTCTATTCATGCTGAAGTTAGAAGGAGCATTTTAGTCCAGACTGTTTTTTAAATGAAGAACAATACACGACAGCCAAACGGAATATTGAGGCCATTTGCATGCATTAGTCTTAAAGGCACAGAAAAACTGTTTCAGGGAATAAAGAGAAGTTGGAAACATTTAGGGCAGTTTTACACTTATACTGTTTAGTATGGACCTATCAAACTTCTTCTATAGTGGGTCTATATTGACAGGTGTGAAAGAACCCTACAACTGTACTCGATTCGCTTTTAAGTTGGTTCAGCTAGTGGGAATGCTTTTTTGAGGCGATCTACAGGAAATCAACATCAGAACATGCTTTCCTGTTCTTCTACCAGCACACCAGCGCTGTACAATCTAAAATAATCAACCAGTTTAACATTTGACTTTATATAGACCCTTATATCATTCCTTCAATTGGCACACAGACCGAGTAACTTATCCATTCAATGACTTGATAGGTTACACTCAAACTGACAAACCAATCTTAAAGAAGCACATATTAAATATGTTTTCTACTATTGCTTTGACTGTGATACACACAGACATTAAGCAGATTTGAATACAAATGAGGAGTTTTTGGTTTGGTTAAATGGTGACAAATGTGAAAGTAACAGAACACTTGAATCCCTTTCTAATGGAAACAGTCTTCACTTGTAATCTTTTTTACTCATTTTAATTTTTGTTGCTTGCAATTTGTGTAGAAAGACGCTGGAAACGCAAAGTGTTGCTCTTATAAAGTGACAACAGCTATTCGCCAATAGTGCCCCCTTGTGAAAATCCTTTGCCATGCTTAACATGAGCTATAATGTACGTATGTGAACATCTAACTACCTGTTGAAGTCACATATTTCAATTAATTCAGGAGTGAAGACCGGACACCTCAAACGTGACAAAGGAGTCTAAGGCTTCAGCTAAAGATCTACGAGCTTGTCTTGCGCTTGATGATCTCTTTGTTCACCATAGATTGCACTGAGCAACTGTCTTTATTTTGTGGAATTGTCTCTTGTCATTTTGTGTTGTTCATGTCTGAGAGGCCTCTGCATATGTAGAGTATATAAGTCTGAAAGGTTTACATGCACCTGCAGGGTTCTCTGAAGAATAAGTTGGAGTCTTGCGGGCTCAGAAAGGTGGATTCCACAGTGAGTCAAGCTGTTCTTTTAAAAAGGGAGTTGGGTGATCCTTAGCAATGTGGAAAATCCACAGCAGCAGTATTCTGCAGATGTTTGATTCCAGGCTTGTAGTGGAAACGTATTACTGCTCTTCATCGAATAAAATACTTTGTACACCTTAATATAATAGGGCAATGTATCCTGGTAGATACTAACCAAGAAGTCAAAAATACACAACATGCTTGCCCAACAATTTTCTCGAGGGTTGGAAGGGTGTCCCTCTTCTGCCGCAATATTATCCCAACATTATATCTCCTGGGGGGCAAACGGGTAGGTTCACTGATGTCTAGAGCTAAATTGTAAATCACATCCCCTGCCATTAACAGCCTCTTTGATCACTCTATTTGGCTCTTTCCAACTAGATGTTGGAAGATTGCTGTGAGGATTTAATTGCATTCAGCCAAAAGGTATTATTAAGGTCAGGTAATGATGTTGGATGGTTAGTTCTGGATCACAAACTCCACTCCAGCTCATCCCAAGTGTATTGGATGGAGCTCCATCACTGTGGCGAGAACAGTTCCACTGCTCTACAGTCCAGTGCTTGGGAGGCTCTATACCTGTCGGTGTCGGGATACTTTTGGACAGTAATTGAAACGTTCAGGATATGAGTTTGATATTCCAAGCTCGGCGTTTTCGTTCTTTCAGCGTTTCCTACATTTATGTGAGAGAATTGGCCACTCGTGACCACTTGGTGTCGCTATGCACAGCTAGTGTGGTGCTGACATCTTTACAGTACAGAAGAAGAAGGAATGAACACCGGTACCAGCGTGGCGCGTGATGTTTCCCTGCTATCGCTGGATCCCGTACTTGTTCGTAACTGCTGAGATTTATGGGAACTATCAGTTACTCTCCTTTAATACAGACTGGCAGTAAGAGCACGCTGGATGACAGACGTGGATAGTCCAGCTGTTGATCAGTATGGCGGAGGCTAATGCGTCTGACACAGCAGCAGGATCTTCCCCTCAGTTTCCTCGTCAGTGTACGGACTCCAGTGAAAGGACTCTGTCAGAGGAGGAAAGAGAGAAACTGAGAAATGACCGGGTTCTGGTGTCGGACTTCAAACAGCAGAAGTTCGAGCTGGAAGCTCAGAAAAACTGGGACTTATTTTACAAAAGGAACAGCACGAACTTTTTTAAAGACAGACACTGGACCACACGAGAGTTTGACGAGCTAAAAGCCTGCAGAGAGGTCAGTCAGCTGTTCCTGTGGCCGACACCGATTACTAGTGATTAAACACACCAACGACCGATATTCATCCGCCACCAATGTCGTGTTTATGAGGGTAACATTTACAAGACTCTCAACTTAGATTAAATCAACATTAGAATGGTATACAAAAAATAACGTGCTTTGGGCGGTAGACAGTATAGACTGTCTACGTTTTAAAGTAATATTTAAGATAATAAACAGATTAAAAATAAAACAATTAAAAAGTAACTTGAATAGCTCTCAGTGACGTGCACTAGTTTATGACGTTCGTAGAAAAATGAAGCTGAAAGACTTGTATTCATGAGTCACTGACAGTGTTGCAAGTTTATAGGTGCGAGTGAGAAAGTCTAGATACAGACTAAAACCGAATCAAGCCTAGGACTGGCAGTATATTACTGTAGACATTTGCAGCAAACACACACAAACCCCACTCAAACACGTGATGTGTCCTGCACATCCAAAGCTGAATATCGGCTTTGATTATCGGTCAAGCCAATAAGCAGACAACTTTTCCATTTAACCCTTTGAGTTTACTGCATGAGTTACATAGTCATGAAATATACATGTAAAATACCTTTTATGGTTAGTTTGATGTAAAGTGGCAAAATCCTCAGTAAATACGGACAGAGTAAAGCAGTACACTACCATAAGATGGTGAATATCCAGATTCATCATCCAGACATGTGCGTAAGTGTTTGAGAATGCAGAAATGTGCATGGAATGGAAAGTATGATGGTGATTAGAAATATCTGCATGGAGTGCAAAAAGATGTAAATTGGAGGGAAATAATAATTTGGGCCTACTCATTACTTGCAGATGTGGTTCTGTTGTCTCATGATGTCTCTTTTTTTTGTTTTGTTTTGGGTTTTTTTCCATTTTATGTAAAACTAATGGCATCTAAACCAGTTTCATTTAAATAACTTGCCACAGATTAAATCTCAGTTTTATTTTTGAAGTTGTTGTGTATGAATGCTGAACTGTACACAGACTTTTAGAGAGCTAGTTCTCACTTGATAGGTTTGTGGAGAGGGTAGTATTATTTTCTGACCAAAGTCTTGTACAGTATACCATTAGTTTTAAAGCCTTTAGTTTTACAAAAGAAAACAAAAGGGGAAAAAAATAGAAATGAAGTAATTATTGTCATATAGCAACACCATGCAGTAAAGAGTTAATAATGACCTGCTTTGGTTTGATTGGTTATCTTCCTTTTGGTTCAGTTTGAGGCCCAGAAGCTGGTAATGCTGGAGGCTGGATGTGGAGTGGGGAACTGCATCTTCCCTCTGTTAGAGGAGGATCTCAACGTCTTCATCTATGCATGTGACTTCTCACCCCGAGCTGTGGAGTTTGTGAAAGTAAGTCCTTCTCCTTTATTCCTACAGAGAGGCATTTATCACTCTACCACCATGCTATCGTTCTAATAGTGAAAATGGCTATATTCAGTGAGCACTTTGCTTTATGTCACAGTGCTATCCTATGCCTTCTGTAATGTGTAAAGTTTATGCCCTCATCGTCAAAAAATAGTTGCACCCAGAAGGAAGTGTCGCTATTGAGAAAGAAGAAAGAAGAAGAGAAAGGTTACCAGGAACAATAAATGATGATAAATTTAGACTGATATGGGCAATATTTATTGAGCTACGCATATACAAGTAGTATCTCTCAGTATACCGTTTGGCCGCCATGTTTGCTAATGCAACATGCATACATCTTCCCAATGGTGTCCTGTGATAATCCATAACATGTAGCTTGAATATTCTCACACAGTTCCTGCAGATTGTGGGGTAGGGGTGGAGGTGAAGCGACACCGGGCCTTCTTGACGTGTGACACATAACAACAAGTGTTCATCTTGGTGCTGACCACGGTGCCTCCGTACACGGATTCGTGTACTTGTAACTAACGATGACTCGCTGCCATTCTGAGTCACATGACAGTCAGACAGTTGCCATGGTGTTAAGGGCAGTTGTCGTAACGATCTGTGTGCATGTAGCCCTGCGTCATGCAGCCATCTGCCAGTGGTGCTGGCACTTACAGGATGACTCATGGAAGGCATCACTGTTCACTCCGCGCATGTTGGACAATTCGTCAGTTCTCTCTCTACAGTTCATGTAGGTCTCCCAGATCCTTCATGTTGCTGGTGCCTGCCTTCTTTTATTGACTGCCGGCAACAGCGAGCTGTGGTAATATCCCCATGACCGCAGTATGTTGATAAGATCATCCCGCTTCCCGGAGCCCTACAGTACGACCCCTCTCCAGTTCTTCCAACTTCTCTAATTACTTTGGAACTCTATGGGATGGAGAGCACACACAGCAGGACGACCTTACATAGTCAGTCCGGTACAGCAATAAGGCACATCCTTACTTGCGCCACATGTGCGACTAAGCGTGAAACTTCCATTCACATGTCTCATGATGTAAAGCCTACTCACCAAGTTTCATTTCTGTGGATGGATTCCTTCTAGGTACAAGTATTTTTTTCGATGAGCCTGTGAAATGTAAGTGGGTGTGCATGTATCCCCAATATAATCTTATTATATATGTTTTAGTAGTTGGTGTACTTCAAACACAGCCTTTTCTATATTTCAATGGAAAAATAGAAAAAGTGAAAGTAAGCATACGTGGTTCAGTAGTAGTGTGTTTACTTACTTCTAATTAAATTTGAATTTAGGTTAGCAGTTATACTAGTGATGTTATAGAGACCTGTATCATTACTAGTACTTTGTAGTGTTGGTTAAAGGGCCCATATCTCACAGTTTTCTTCTATTTGTATGTCCACTTAAGATATTTGTGTGGTATATACACCTATGGTCAAATTATGTTTTATTGATTTTCACACACATCCTCTCCAGGGAATAAACTTAAATATGACATTTCTCTGCTGATTTTAATGTGCAGTGTCTAGCATTACAAAGAGCTGTTTCATATCCAGCAAGAAAGCCAAACTGACTTACTCCTCTTGTGTGTTACGTTGTGGAAGGAGCTTTGTCCAGGATTTGCAGTCTCATAGCTGTTGTGTGTTTGTTTGCAGCAAAATTCCCTTTACTGCCCAGAGCGATGTCTGGCATTTCAGTGTGACCTCACTAAAGATGACTTGCGAGCCACTATCCCAGAAGAGAGTCTAGATGTTGCCACCCTGATATTTGTTCTGTCAGCCATTCACCCCGACAAAATGCGGCAAGCCCTGGAAAACATTTATAAGGTCAGTCAAGCTGTACATACGATAGGATTCTACATTAAGTGAAAGATCAAGTCAGATAGAGTCGGAGTTCATTGAAAACAGTTTTTTTGTTGTTTTTACTGTTTTTATTATACATTGGTGTTATATATTGTTATGTATTACATATTATATATAAGATTAATATTCTAAAAATGCAATTCTAACAACCTAAGATGCTATCCAGCTTGAATGAACTTGCAGGTTAGCATTTGCTTTCTAGAGCTCATCTTTTAGCAAATGTAGATATGTTCACGTTTTGTCATTTTTATGAGCTCTCCCCATTCTGGATCTTTGCAAAAAATATCTATTTCTTACAGCATAGATGTACAAATGTTTTGCCTTGGGTGGCAAAAGTGCAGTGCTGGTTTAAAAAGTTAAAACAATACACATCTTTTAAAAAGAAGGTTTTGAATATTTAACAATATATTTTATGGCTGTAGAGTATATTTTTGTTACTCATATACTTGAAAAATAAATATGTAAAAGATAAATGTACTGTACATGGTATGGTTATCTTTACAAATGTTTCTTGAATTACAGTATTATATGCAGAAAGAGTTATTTCACTTCTGTTTTCCTCTGGCAGGTATTAAAACCAGGCGGGATCGTCTTGTTCAGGGACTATGGTCTCTATGACCATGCCATGCTGAGGTTTAAGTCTGGGAGCAAGCTCGGGGAGAATTTCTATGTCAGACAAGATGGCACTCGCTCATTTTTCTTCTCCAGAGGTTTGTCTCTGTCAACTGTTTTAATCAGCTGTCCCTTTCTGTATTGTACTGTCAACTCTGATGTCGTGAGCCTTTTCTCTTTGTTTCAGAGTATCTTGGCGATCTGTTTCACCAAGTGGGCTTTCAGACGCTTGTGAATGAGTATGTTCTGAGAGAAACCGTGAATAAAAAGGAAGGACTGTGTGTTCCACGAGTGTTTCTCCAGAGTAAATTCTGTAAATGACTTCAGTGCTTCAGACTATTTTTTTACTATTCACCTGTTTGAGCCACTGTTACTTTTATGTGTTGATTTTAATTGTATTAAATTTAAAATAAAGAGGGCTGTTTTATATGATCTTACTGCATGAACTTCTATTAATGCACTTGTCTTAAACAGCCAGGATTTATACATAGGTTTGTAGATTAGCGCTGTCACTATTGCTCATATATATATATACACTCACTGAGCAGTTTATTACACCTACTTTGCTTCCACACAAATTGTCTATTCATCATCAGTTCCACTTTTTTATACCTGCACTTTGTAGGTCTACAAATACAGACTGTAGTCCATCCATTTCTTCTTCGTAATTTGTTATTGCACCTTTACAATGTTCATCAATAATCAGGACTCCCCACAACAGAGCAGGTAATAAATGGCTGGTGGATCATTCTCAGCACTGTAGTCACACTGACATGGTGGTAGCGTAATAGTGTTGAGCTGGTTACAAGTGGATCAGACACTGCAGTGCTGCTGGAGGTTTTGAACACCTCTGTGTCGCTGATGGACTGAAAATAGTCCACCAAAACTGTTCACTCAGCAGCGCCCTGTGGGGAGCGTCCTGTGACCACTGATGAAGGACTAGATGACCAACACAAACATTGCAGTAGTAGATGAGCTATCATCCCTGACTTTGCATCTAGAAGGTGCACCAATAAGGTAGGAGTGTCTATAAGAGTGCACAGTGAGTGGACGCAGTGTTTAAACACGTACCAACACAACACACACTAACACACCACCATGTTAATAATCACTGCAGCGCTGAGTAGGGTTCACCAACATACTCAAACAAACCATACTTAAGCTTTTGAAGTTTCAAACGTGCCATACCGAAAAAATTCAAACTAGAAAATGAAGATTTTAGAATATGTCCCTCAGGTTCTGCTTTTTCACTATAAGCCTTTTTGAACTATTACTATAAGCATTAGAAAATAAGTATTGTCATCATCCAGACTAGCAGTTAATCATCATTGCTTCATCAAGATCATAACTTTAATGTATTTTATATAATCTAGTTTAATTAAGTACTCTCATATGTAGTTAGAGTCATGTCAATAACATTTTTCAACACATGAGGGCAGCAAAAGCTGAAGAAATAAAAATGGTGGGTAGACCTATTTACAAATTTAATGTAGCCTCTGAAGAGGAAGGCGTTCTTCATCATGGTTATAAATGGCTATTGTCTGTGTTCTGTTTTCTTCACGCCGTTCACAATATAAAAGACTTTTTTTGTTTTGTAAGGTTGGTAAGGTTAAGATTTAAGTTCGGTTTGGTTCTACACGTTTATCTATTAGGGCTGTATTAATATACACATATGGTGCCTATAAATAAACAGCATTCATCCCTTTGGAAGTTTTCATGTTTTAAAATCATGTATCATATCATGTTCTATTGATCACAGTTTAGGTTGTGTGTTTTTTATTTTTTTGGATAACAGACACTAACAGAACACCGACACACAGTGCCGTAAAGTATCTGACTACATAAGTATTCACCCCTACCAAGTCAGTATTTAGTAGATGCCCATTTGGCAGCAATTACAGCTATGAGGCAGTGTGCAATCAACTTTGCACATTTGGGCACTGTCATTTTTCACCATCTCTATTTGCAAAATTGCTCAAGCTCTTTCGAGATGTATAGGGATGGTAACTTAACACCCTTTGTGAAAGTCCAGTCACAGGTTCTCCATTGGATTGAGATATGGACTTAATGGACAGATTCTTACTATGTTGTGCCTTTCCTGTATAGTTTTGACTTTATGTTTGGAGCCATTGCTGTGCAGACAAATCAATCTTCTCTCAAAGCTCGGGTGTCTTGTTGATTGCATGAGGTTCTCTTCAAGGATTTTCCACCAAGATTTTCTGCTTCATTCCATCTACCCATTATCCTCACAAGCCTTTTAGAGCCTCCTACAGAGAAGCCTCCGAACGGCATGATGCTGCCACCACCATGCTTCATGTGGGAATGTTGTATACTTAATGATGGATAGTACTGTTTAGTCTCAGTTGTAGTGTTTGTGCCTTCTGGACAACTGTAACCCAGAGGAGGATATGAGGTTTTAGTCTTAAGATCGCTCACAAGAATCTGGCCTGTTCAGATATACGGTAGGTGTATTTACACTGCACACAAATGAGCCTACTAACTGTGACTTACTAATTGGCTGCACCAGCATTGATTTAGGAGAGTCATACTTACTGCAGGCAAGTACTTTGTGTTTTGTATTTGTAACCAATTTGCTTTTATGAAAGCATCTCAGTTCTACGATAGTTCTTACTTTTAAATGTTCTTATTATATTGATAGCATTATTTTCTTATTATCTACACTGATACATGTTTGTAGTAGTATGTTTGTGTGGTGCTGTGAAAATCGTGTCCATCCACGTGCCTCGTTGCAGGACCTTTTCTGGCGTAGGCAGCTGCTCCATTGAATTGCTTGAGATCAGAGCCTTTGATCCATCACAGAAAGAGCAGTTTCTACACACACACACTGATGCATGTGGTGTGTATAAAAAGCCTGAAACACTGAAGTGTCTGAAGTGCGCATGAAGTCATTTGGGCTGTTAAGCAGGGTAATTATGGCTATTTAGAACAACAATTTGAACTAACCCATTATATATATATATCTGCAGTGCTCCACCATTGCACCATTGTTTCCTCCATCATGCAGCAAGTTTATTGTGCTGGCCAGAATATGCTCATATAACAATACTGTACTGAACATGAAATCATGAACCGAGGACTTGTGGACAGCACAAGCTTGATATGTGCATTTTTGGTCTAGCTATTATTCTAGCTAGGGTCTTGCTATTATTCTACTGGTTTCTAGCTAATGTAATAAGTTTTAAATTTTAAATTTTAAGTTTAAGTTTTAGCCACAGCCTCTATTAAGGCCCAATTTCAATACTTCTATTAACATGAACTCGCCACCTTCAACTCACCATACAACCTACACAAGCGATCAAAATGCAGGAGGTGGCCAGACAGTATGGAGCTGCTGTTCATTCGTAAATGCACTCGCCCTCAGCTAGGTTAGCCTCAGTGAGCTAACTGGCTGTTCATACAAACATAATTGTAATGCAGATTGTGTGTTTGTTTGTTTTTTTAACGTTCTGAACATAAATAGAATTTATGACTAATTTCTTGGTTTGTACAAAGCTTTGATTACTGTGGTGTATTGGCTTTATTATAGTAATGAAGCTGTATCAGTAGACATGGTGAACAAATGGAGTTTACACATTAAACACATATCAGTTTTAATGGTTTTGAAATATGAAGCATTAAGCATTTCAAAGTGTTTTATGGCCGTGGCTTCTTCAGCCTTTATTGTCTTGGGTTTAAAAAGGGAACAGCTTTAGATCTCAGTGATTTCTGGACAAGTTCTGTTGTTGAGCTTGTGCTTGGTCTCTCGCCGCTCCACAAACACATCTAACTTACTTCACTTGAGCAGATAAAATAATGGAATGACCACCAAATGGGACCACCAAAAGTGTAGAAAACAATCTACATAGATCAGTCATTAAGATGTAACCATCATCAAAGCCTAGTGTTAGCTAGAGTAGTGTTTCTCAACAATGGTGCTGGAGGCACCCTGCCCTGCACATTTAATGCTCCCAATACACCTGATTAAACTTTTCAGCTCATTAACAAGCCCATTCAGAGTTGAAAGGGGCGTGTTAAAGCAGGAAATCCACTAAAATATGCAGGCCAGGGTGCTTCCAGGAGAAGGGTTGAGAAACACTGACCTAGAGGGGTATAAAGCCTCCCTCAGCATTAGGCCGAGGAGCAGTGGAATTGTGTTTCTTGGAGGGATGAAGCTCCATCCATTACCTTGGGGATGAGTTAAAGTGGAGTTTGTGATCCAGAAGTAATCACTAATGCTGTAGTGGTGGAACACATTCAAATCCTCTCAGCAGTGTTCCAACATCTGGTGTAAAGCCTTGTAAAGCCACAGAGGAGTAGAGACTATTACTGCAGCAAAGGTGGAACAAACTCTCTATTAATAACCTTGATTTCAGAAGGACAACAAAAAATTACATCATTGTCCAAAACCGGTTGTACTGTCCAGACAATGACACAGTATCATCAAAGCAGCCTTAGTTAAAGAGTAGAGTGGTAAGAGGTGGTATCAAAGTCTTTTTCCATGTTCCTACACGTGTCTGTGTTGTCATTGTTTGTTGTCAAGTGCATTGTATAATGTGTTTTGAACACCTAAGAAAACAGTAGTCCTTCCAAATGAGGAAAGATAACACTGAATACATCAGCCTTCATTTCAAAAGCTGTAAATATACTTGAATTTGGCAAAATCTTGCAGCACTATTCAAAATAAATGTATTATTTTACTTTCATTCACAGATGAAAAAGGATGGTGGACACAGCTCAGATCCTGCCTGCCCTGCCACCACCTCAAATGTTGTGCTTTACGAACTGCTCAAGCTTTTGCCTCTTGTCATGTCATGTTACAGGAGCATTCTACAGACTCTTTCTTTTATGTGAGACCTCAGAGACTTTTCTTCGGATCTGTTGGCCAACCATCCTTTTTCTTCCATCCAGTGCTTCCTCTTGACTGGATATTGGAAATGAAAACAAAACTATGTGTGTGTGTGTGTGTGAGAAAGAGAGATAATGATATTTTGACTAGGGACATGATAATTTTTAGGTTGGGTACCCTTTGCCAAGTGGAGCAGGCCCAATCAAGCTTTCTTTTCACAGTTGTAAGTTATCTAGAAGGCCAAAAATATCATTAAAAGAATAGTTGCACCCAGAAGGAAGTGTCGGATTGCAAAGCTATTTGGAAGGAAGATAAAGGTTACCAGGAACAATAAATGATGAAAAAAGACACTGATATGGTCGATATTTATCAGGCCACACATACACAAATAGTGTCTGGGTATGGTGCCAGGCTGCCATGCCGCAACATGCCAGAGGTTCCTAATGGTGTCCTGCGATAATCCGTCCCATGCAGCTTTAATATTCTCACACAGTCTTTTGGTGCTGACCACAGTGCCTCCACATACAGATTTGTTGGTCATTTCCACCGAGACAAAATAATAACTGTTTGCATGCATGTAGTCCTGCATCGTGCAGCTTTCTGACAATGGTGCTGGCACTAACAGGATGACTCATGGAGGGCATCACTGCTTGCTGAATGTCCACAGTTGTGGATGTTGGGTGAGTCACAGCGAGTTACAGCGATGAGGCCTGTCTTTGCTTACATCACATGCGTGGCCGAGCATGAAACTTTATTCATTCGCATGTCTTACGATGTCAAACCTGCCCACCAAGTTTCATTCCTGTCAGTTGATTCCTTCTGGGTACAACTATTTGTGCAACTATTCTTTTGCTGATGAGTTTATATGGACACCCAAACATCACATCCACCTGGGTTTGTTGAACAACATGTCCTTGTTGAAGGCCCAGCTTGCAGCTGCTATTCCAATACGTCCCAGAGATCCCAGTCGACGTCAGGACTCAGGGAGTCCACTTGATTGGATATTGGGAATGAAAACAAAACCGTGTGTGTGAGATTTTAACTTGGAACATGAGTATTTTTAGGTTGGGTACTCTTTGCCAAGTGTCAAGCTTCATTTCATAGTTCTAGGTAGAAGGCCAAAAATACACTCAGCATCAAAAGAATAGATTCACCCAGAAGGAAGTGTCGGATTGTAAAGCTATTTGGAGGAAGATAAAGGTTCCCAGGAACAATAAATTATCATACATTTAGACTGATATGGGCAATATTTATTGAGCTACACATACAGAAGTATGTGTACACACACACTTGATGCCACACACAATATGGCATCAGGTCACCATGTTTGCTAACACAACGTGGCATAAATAGGCTGGTTGGCCAACAGATCCAAAGAATCATCACTTTTTAGAGAATATGTTTCCACTGAACTTTGGAGCAGTGGAAACATATTCTCTAAAAAGTGAAGATTCTTTGGATCTGTTGTTACAACACTCCACCCAGTACCTCCCTAGAACGTTGTCCTTGACCTTATCCAAGACCCTTGGGTTGAATTGAAATGTCCAGGCCTTACTGCCCACCATCAGCACCAAACTGCAGCCCTTGTGGCTGAATGGAATCCCTATAACCTCACACTTGGTTTTGAGAATCTGAGCTTATGCGTTTCTGTGAGCCTACACAAACATAGAAACCCAGTTTGAGAAAGCTTCTGATGAGCAGCTCTTGTGCTGATGTTTCTTCCAGAGGTGGACTAGAACTCGAGGACAGACCACTTTTTAGCCACTTTTTGCACACTACAGCACTTACAGTTGTCTGTGGCAGCTCTAGCATAGCACAAACTGACTTTCTTGGACAGGTACCATGTTGAGCTTTTCAGGATGACCCATTCCACTCCCGGTGTTTGTCCTGTGTGCATAGGCTGTGTACATAGTGTCTGTTATTAACTAGCCCTGTAATTAGAAGGGTGTTTTGCCCATGTACTTTGTTTAGAAGAAAGAAAGTGCACATCCTGATATGCCAGTGTATGGTGATACATGGGCATCATTCCTTTCATTACGAGATGAAAACCTGGTATGACGGAAATAATGGCAATTCTGTGTAGAAGGATTATGGTAAACCACATCCTTGTTTACAACCTCTTGTCCACTGTTTTGTGCTACAAGTGTCTCAGCACGGATGGCATTAATGTTGATCATCTCTCAACACATCAAACCTCAAAACAGACGTCAAAAACCCAGATTAGAAACGTCACTGAGTAATTAGATCATGCTTAGGACACTTACTGCAGTCTTAGATGTAATCAATCTCAGAAACCGTCCGGAGACACAGCTATTCCTAGAAATGTTTTTGAGTGTTTTTCCATCCTGCTGCTCTCATAATTCAGTTAATAATAAAGCTCAGTGGGACCTTTCAGCCAACAGATGACTCTTAAAATGAACTGCGGAGGAAAAGTGAATTATTTAGGTTGTGGCCGACTGTGAAGTATAAAGCTCCTTAGTCGTGCTGTATGTGAGCATGCTTTGTGTGACAGGAGAAAGGGGGCTGGGGGGAGGTGGGCTGCTCCTCACACTGCAGTTATTTCTTTCCCCCAGCCGTATTCCGACAGACCCCGCCCCCTGTGACGCGATTGGCAGACTTAGTCCTCGATCTGCGCTCGGATGGGCTTGTAGTTCACACTTGCAGGCCAGTCCAAGAGGAGTGATTCTGAGTGCAAACTACAAGCCAATCCGAGCGAGGGAAGCAGACACAATTAGCCAATCCGGGTGCAGGAGGCGGGGCTTGTCGCAATACGGGCGTTAAAGGAAGACTCACCCCAGTCAGTCAGTATTGCAGTTAGACAGCTGCTCAGTGAGGAAGCGTACAGATTTGGTTCTGAGCTCAGTGCAATGAAAGACACGTCCATCGGTTTTTAACGATACGGATTCACTCATTTGTCGTGTTCGTGCCTAAATCCTTTATTTCCCTCCGACGGAAAAGACCAGGGGAGCCGTAAGTGATCAGGCCGGGCTACTAAACCCCCTCTATATGCGTCTGTTCCTCCAGACGCAGGACAGACCTTTGTTTTGGTACTAGGGATAACCACAAGCCTGGCACACACATAGTAAGGTGTATTCAGCATGGATAACATAGACAAGGAGAACAGGTCGGATGAAGACTGTGAATCAGGCGAAGAGGAGGAAGAAGTGGACCCCAGGATTCAGGTAGGCTAGCTGAGCTTCTCCTTTGGCTTTAGCCTGTTGTTTCATGAAGCGGTGGATCTGAAGGGCTGACTGGGAATATTAAGAGGTCTGATTGAACAATGCTAATAAACGGGATTATTAATCCAGTGACGCTTGGTTAATGTATAAAAGGGTCCTCAGATGAGTGGACACCATGTGCAGAGTCATTACAGATAGTAAGACGTTTGAAGCGACGGGGTTGATTCCTCCAGTCTGTTGGGGGGTTTATAAAGCACCACCATCTGCACACGAGTGGCCTGAGGATCACTGTCAGAATCAACAGCTCACTGTGTGCGAGTGCACGTTTTGGAAGCTCTAACCCATCCTCTTCTACCTAACGACGGGTTTATTAAGGAGCTGATGTGTTGCGTTAGGTGTGTTGGAGCAGAAGAACACTAAAATGTGTAGGTGAGGTGGACCCCAGAAGTACGTCTGAGACCACTTCAATACAGCTGCTGTCTGCAGAGCTGATCAGAACGAGGACTTTCATATGGTGCAGAAAAAAGTGTCTTGCATTTTACATATGTCTCAGATTTTCCCACCACAGTAACTGTTTTAAATATATATTTCTGGTGCAAGTTAGCCGTGAGAATTACAACCCATTATCACCTAATTTGAGACGGAGTGGAATGTTTCAGGCTGAATTTACTGCCGCGCTTCCTGTACATCAAAGTGAAATGCAAAAGACACGTTATGCATGTTAAACAAATATAAGACAACAAAGAATCAATGTTGAAGACTCATCTGAAGACATCAGTGAGATCCCTTCTCCATCATGTCACGTAATGTGACCGTACAGTATTATGGGCTAACTAGGTTGTCTGACGCAAAATTTAAGTACAGTTAAATTATAAAATTTCACTTGTAAAACAAAAATTCATAAAACATACGTTGACTGTCACTGATGAGTCTAATCATTCATCAGTCTAACCATTCATTCATCTTAAGCTGCTTATGCTTGGAGTGCTGGAGCCTATATCCAAAGCTCATTGGGTAGAAGGCAGGAAACACCCTGGAAAGGCCACCAGTCCATCACTGGGCAGTCATCTAATCAAATGATCGAAAAAAATCATACACTTTGTTAACAATGACCTTTTAAGTTTGTATATGTAAGTTTAAAAATCATTTTCTCATCCAATATACTGCCCTTAAATGCCCACCTTGTAAATGTAAAGTTAGGGACAATAGCTCATCTGCATTTTAATTGTGTGAGTCATACTGTATTCATTACTGGTCAGTTTCTGGCCACAAGATCTTTTTTTCCTGGATATTTCTGAATGGCAAACATATAGAACACAACACCGACATTCCCACATCCCAGAATTATTGTGTATTTGTTGTTTTTTCCCCTCACCCTCTAAATTCTCCATTTATCTTCAAACCAGGGGGAGCTGGAGAAACTGAATCAGTCCACAGATGACATCAACAGATGTGAAACAGAGCTGGAGGTATGAGAGATAACACATTCCAACACACACTACTTGCGGTCTTGGAATTCATAATATTTCATGTCATCGGAATTCCATATCTTTAAAAAGGAATTCTGTAACGCTGAGCTTCGCTTAGGGCAACATATTCAGGTCATTCAACCAGAGTTGTATTCTTTTATGAAAGCTACCGAACTTTGATTGCTGTTATCTGCCTGCTAACTGTATTACTCATCTCTCACCTCTTAACCACTTAACCGTATGACAAACCTGTTAAAAAATCTGGAATGATTCGTTCTATACCTTGGACAGGCTTTGGATACTGACCAATGCCAACTTGAACAGTAGGGAAGGAAGTTTATTCGGATCCTGAAAACAGATTGGTTTGTATGGACTGGGCAGTTGGAAACTAACATTTCAGAAAAGAGAGGAAAATACAATTTTCCATGATATGGGGCCATTTAAAGATTATGAAACCAGATGTCAGTATACAAGGTTTATGTACTACCAGTGTGATTTTGATGCCCTTGTGTAAAGCTGCCAGACAGTAATCATTTGGCACGTTGAAAGACTTGACTGGAGGGTCTGGGATCCTCTCTCTGTCCCTGTTGCACTCTGTAAATAAGGTTAGACATGCTGAATGCACACGGGCTCTTGTGACTTCCTGGCCCAGATCTCAGACTGTTTGAGCATGCTTTGATGTAATGTGTTTTCTTGGCTTGTCTGCATCTGCAGTGTGGTCAGCTGGTCGAGAATAGAAGTAGACTCAGCAAAGTGGTCCCCTTATTGGTCCCCTTCTTGCTTCAGTCTCTTTTTTTTCTCGTAATAAGATTATATACTTTTATTTTAGTTTAATCTTATTTTTACCCAAAACAAGCAACAAGCAGTTTAGATTCTTGTAGCAGTTTTATTTGTTTGTTTATGTATTTATTGTCCTGTTTTTCTCACCTGCGCCTGTCTGAAGATTGAGCTTAAAATAGTACAAAATAACAACCCATGACATGAGGTCCTGGCTGTTGTTATTGTGCAAAACAGTGTGAAAGTAAACAACTGATGCAACCTGAAGTAATTGTTTTAAACCTGTAAAACTCACAACAGAGACTGGATCAACCCACACCTCCCTACCTGGAACATTAGGGAGACCTTTCCTTTCCCTGTATTCGCCTTAGCTGTAAGGATATGAGGGAGACAGCAAGACTTCTCCTCAGACTGATCTTATGCAAGTCTCAGGTGTCGATGGAGTGAAACCCTGTATTGATTTTTAATGATTAGTTCATAGTTTAATTTGCCGTTTACATGCAGAAATCTGTAGCAGACAGTGGCAGACATTGTTCTGGCATCCTAACTATTTCACTGTTCTTGAAAAAGCTTTAGAGCATATTTTTATCTTTACTGAGATAAGAGTTTCTGCTATAAAAACCATGTTAAGGGTCTTGATGATAAAACAGATCCAGTTACCTCACATGCACAGCACCAGAGTTCCAGACTGGTGTAGCTAGATTGGTGCAATGTAGCGTCCTGCATTAAGTTTAAACCCTGTGCCCCCACATAGTTCACCACTCAGCTAATCAGCCTATTACAAAACATATACATGCTTGTATAGGTGATCATTTACCAGAGGAGTGTTAAAGTGCGTTATGTGTATGGTTTGTGTACTTGCATTTAGTTTTTAAACAGTTTATTGACCAAAGACTGATCATCAAATGTACTATGACAGTGGAAACAAACTTTTGGTGTAGAGTATAAAAATATTCATTTGATTTTGTAGCATTTATAGAAGGAGATGTTCTGAGTTCTGGTCTAAGCAGCCAGTAGTATTGCATTATTTATATTCCACAATTTCTGGGTACCAAGCAAAAAAATCAGGGTCTGAATCTCAATGACTATGTATTGCTCTTTTTGTCATTGTGATGTTTAATAGCTTTATCGAACATGGACTCGAGTTAGCTATATCAGTTGTAGTAAGGTTTTTGTGCTGTGGTTGTCAGGATGCGAGGCAGAGGTTCCGTTCTGTGCTTGTGGAGGCCACGGTGAAGCTTGACGAGCTGGTGAAGAAGATTGGCAAAGCGGTGGAGGACTCAAAACCGTACTGGGAGGCTCGGCGTGTGGCTCGGCAGGTGAGACTCTTTCATCCTCACTTCAGCTCAAAAACAAAATGCTGCCAAACGTTCTCCAGTCAGAACATAGTAATTTAGCATACCCGCCAGTTACTCTTATCCCTCTCTGAGGAGCACTTAGCAATCTGCTTCGATGAGCTCAAGCGCTTAATAGCTTGTAATATGCCGCTTGTGGATTTCTATCATTGTTGCTTACCTCTGCAGTGCTCAGCTTTCTGTCAGGTTGCCATAGATCACTTTTCACTGTGTGACTGCCTATTGCTTGTATTTGGTGAAAGTCGTACGTGCATAGTTGGTGCTGGGCAGTGTTGGTGCAGTATTTCCACAATATTTTCCTGGTATGTCTATTGCACTGTATTTTCCTGTCAGTGGAGTGTTCAAAATGTTGTGTAGTCCAGGACTAGACTTAATATCTGTTTCAGAAACCAACACTGCATGCCCTGCTCAGTCCAGAGTTCCTTTTAAAATCCAAGGTGGGAGATTTGTCCCCCTTTGCTTCACTGTGAATCATTGCTGTGAGGATTTGATTGTATTTAGACACTCACAAGAGCATTAGTGAGGGCATAATTTGTTTTCTGGATTACAAATGTCACTTTACCTCATCTTAAAGATATCGGAGAGCCATCAGTTCAGAAAATACAGCCTAATGCTGGGGGGCTTTATGCCCCTGTAAAACAAGGCATTCGGCATTGTAACCTTAGGGTAATGTGCAGCTGCTCCAGAGCCTCAGATTGGCAATGCGATTTCATAAACATTTTCATGCTTTCCAAGTACTGCTGCTTTATGCTCGTCCAAATGACTTAGGAAAATTTGCTAAAGTTGAATTTGACTTCTTATACAAATTCTCTCCTCCGCCTTAAATGGTGCAGTAGTTACATTTAAGTGCCTGGATTGGTATCAGACTATAACTGCTTCAGACTATAACTGCTTCTTGTTTGAATGATCAGTTCCACCTTAAATGGAGCCATTTAAGGTGGAACTGATCATTCAAACAAGAACCTGCTGAAGAAACCAACTTTAGCCTTGTAGAAATTCAGACGTGAACAGATGGTTGGATTGTATTTGATCTATTTTGCATAATTGCATAATTTTGCAAAAAACATTTTTGGTTGTTAAAAATGGTTGTCATTTAAAAGTGAAAGAAGTGAAGGGCCATACCTCCCACTACTACTCTATGCTAACAGAACACCCTGCAAACCCCACTGGACTGTTTATCTTGTTTTTCTTGTTTTCCTTTCTTCTCATAAGGTTAGCGTTGCAGAGCATCATAAGCATGTGTGACTGACCAGCACTACTTACAGTCCTAACCGAGACACATGCAAGAGATCCGAGTGATGCCGCAGCTCACTTTGAAAGTTCAGTTTGGATAATAAATTTAGTGCATTTTTACAATTTGATGTTTTCCTCTTCCTCCAAATCTAGGTCAAGGTAGTTTATAATGAAGGTCTCCTTGGCTGCATAGAGGGAATATTTTTGCTGGCTCTGTTATTTCACTGACAAAGCATCGACTTTTTTTTGGGCACTTCCTCAGTGGTGGAGAAGTGCAGAGTGCACAGAGAGGTTAATGTGCTCCTCTGGGACGACCAGTAAATTTTTAAAGCAATGCTATCCACTGAATGGTTTAGCAGTTTTATGTAGGAAGGCATAAAATTTCATGTTTATTGTTGTTCTCACTCTGCCTTTTACTCCTGAACCTTTGATCTGAAAGGCTGACATTCTGAGAATATGCTTGTTTGTGGTGTTTCACACTTTGTAGATTATAGTACAAAGCATACATGCATGTCCATAGAGTACACAGGAGACTGCAGCAAATAACAGCCCAGTGGGGTTGATTACTGCTGTCTTGCGGTCACATACCAGAACTTGACAGAATAATATGTTGACAGAAGTTTTATGTTGTGCTAAATTCAGTTTATTTAAAGTTCTTTTTTTTTTTTGATCTCATATTAACATTTGAAATGTATTGGATCATCTGAAAAGCCAGGAAAGTTGTGATTGGTGCAGAGGTACAGTGTTGTTAAACAGAGCCCACCCTTTTATTTAAACATTTATTTAATTTGCAGTCAAAAGATTAATTACTAAGTTCTGCACTTTACTGAGGAGACTAGATACATCATGGTCCAAAAGAAAGTTGGTGAAAATTGTTTTTAGTAGTAGTTTGTGCTTGCTGGTCTTTTTGCTTGGGAAACAATGTAGATGGCATGCGGCCTCTCTGCTGACTTGGCTGGGACTTTGTGGAGGAAATTGAGTTGGAGTTTGGAGTGTCGCACGTTGATTGATTAAGGATGTTGTTTTTATAGATTAGAAAGAGCTGCTAATGATGATGTGAACAGACTGAAGTGCAGCTTTTCATGTCTGTTAGAGAATAAGCAGTTTGGCACTCATGAGGATGAAGGGAGGTTGGATGGGCTGAAATGGCCGGGCTGTGTGTCGGAGGCTGAGCTCTTTAATCATGTGGAAAAGCTAAACATATTACTCCTCACTCCACGCCGGCCGCTGATGTGTTCAGGCCTTATGAAGTGCTTCTGCTGGAGAAGAAAATGATAAAGCAGAGCTGACGACTCTTTCTCTGTCGCTCTCTCATGATCTCTCTCTCTCTCTCTCTCTCTCTCTCTCTCTCTCTCTCTCTCTCT
>CM067479.1:20781742-20832895 GCA_034552555.1 Semaprochilodus insignis | reverse complement strand
CTCTCTCTCTCTCTCTCTCTCTCTCTCTCTCTGAGCACATTTTTCCTTAGATCTTTAACTGCAGTGGGTTCTGCTGTGTCCTGCCTTCCACCCTTGTGTAAAACACACTCACTCCATCCAGCCTCCTCTAGATAGGATCCTAGCTATAACACAGCTGATTACACATCTGGGTACATGTTTCTGCTGCAGACTTTCCCTTCCTCAGAATAAGATATTGTGTTGTTCTAATTTGAAACCAGACTAAAACAGGTTAGTTGTACTTCTGCTTCAATACTGTGTTTTTTCAGTTGTTACTGCAATGCTAAGAGAAATGTTTGAGAGAGCATGCTAAAGCTTGGAGCTGCAGCGTTCAGAACCACAAAGCTTGCATTGCGGCATAATTGTAAGTCAAGGATGTGAAGAAGATATGTATCCAGCATATAAGCAACACTGTGAGGAAGCATATGTAAATGTGTTGCATTGGTATGGGAACTCCAGGCCAAGGTCTAATATATCTGATGTACTGATCTGCTAGTGCTGATGCTCCTGCCAATACAGACAAATGTATACTATTTAGAAATTGGGACTAGATCTACTGATGTAATTGTGTATCTCTGATACTCAGAGTATACTCAAGAGTTTTACTGTGACCAGGCACAGCTGAAGAAGTTGTTCTTCTCTTTTTGGTTTTGCTGACAGTCCATGGCAGGTAGATAAAGTTCTAACACTACTTGTTCAGAACAGAGCTGATGTCCAGAGCTGTGAGAATTATGGAATATAATCACCATTGTAGGAAGTGCATCATTTTTAAACTATGGTTTTCACAAATGTGAAGTTCTCCTGAGATGATATAACCTATGAAAGTCTGAGATTTGGGCACTGCTGATTGCTCTCGTCCTCATTGTTATCTGTGAATCTTTCCACAGAGGGGACCATTGAAGCCTGGTGGGCCTATTTCAACACTTTTAATCAAGATATTGCATTTTCAGATGAACGGATTTGTGGTGGCATTTTTAGATTAATTAAACTTCATCATGGACTCCAGGGATCTCTCTTTCACTCTCAGCAGTTCTCTAGCCTGCCCTGTTGAAAATCCTGTGGATGTCCAGAACACTTCCTAGTAACTTTACATAACTGAATAACTAAAGTAATATGTGTAGAAAAGGATTAGGGGGCCCCAAGACTGGCCCATGATTCTCAAACCAAAGTGGTCATTGGGGCCCTATAAGGTGGTTGGTCCCATATGGTATGGTCCCATAAGGTGGTTTGGCATATGCAAAGCACACATGCAAACTGCTAAATGACTACATTAACATTGGAATGCAGCAGCACAACTGTGGTGCGTCGCGCTATCTTTGTGAGCCGCCTGGTTGGTTTGATAGTCATTGATCATGTAATCAAGACCAACAGAATTTAAACTGGAGCACCATGTGAATGTAGATGGTCAAGCACAGTGGACAACAATCACTATATTGATGTTGCATTTACAGTATAGCTTTCTGTTTACTGAAGAAAAAGAAGAACTGATTGAGATTACTGGCCCACCCTCTCAAATCTATAGAGGTGGAAAAAATGTGAAAATGTAGGAAGTGGATCTAGCAGCAAAGATGTAGATCCTGGCCACAGTATTGGTCCAGTATGAAGCCTCTCTCATTAAGTAGGAGCTCTGCAGACTCTGCAGGCATGCCGAGTGGGGTCAGGTAGAGCCAGGAGTGGTGGTGGGAGGGCACTCTGATGTGATGAGATTTGGTTATGGATGTTAATCACCACTTTGCTGTCAAACTGACAGGCTGCATTCTGCCAATTTCAATTTCGAGTCTAATGGGCTCTGCTGGGCGAAAGGCTAAGGTCACCATACCTGGTTGTGCCTGCCTAGTGTGTACAGTACAGCTCTTTCCAGTCAAAATGCAAGCTGTTCATTTTTCAGGTGATATTTATGAGATTAGGTGGATCTACTTGCATAAGGAAGGGGAATGTTGGAAAAGAAGAAATGAAAAACTGGAGCTTAAAAGTTAAAAATGAAGTTACAAAGCAAATAAGACTCCCAGCAAAGCCTGGTAGACCACCAAAACTTTAATTTTGAGAGAAAACCAAACTCCAGATCTCTCACAGTTGCACAGTATTGTACATGTAAATGTATTTGCAAGGCTCAAAAGTGAATGGCATGATATATTTGGAGTCAGTCGTTATTGTTTTGAATGTCCCTGTTGCAAATATCAGATGTTATCCCGTTGGCATATTGAACATTTTTACAACCCTCGTTTCAGTATGATTCAATTTAGAAGAAATATGTATCATCTACAGCACCAACATCAGTGCCAACAGCCATTTTAAGCTCCCTGTCTCCATTCTTTACCCTTTCAGTCTTCTCAAGCCTTTCTTGACCTCCCTTAGTGACTGATGAGTTTTTGTCTCTGTGTTTGCTCATGGCGTGAGTTTCGACTGGTTCTTTTGACTAGAACAGGATGAATGTGTAGGGGAAGAGGAAGGGCAAGGTCCCAGCAGTTTGCTGAAAACCTCAGCTTTTCTCAAGGGGGTGGAATCAGGCTGTTGTGTGTGTGTGTGTGTGTGTGTGTGTGTGTGTGTGCGTGCGCTACTCTGCTGGACATAGTTATGTAACTGTAAATGCTGCTGATGCGGCCAGGCAACCTCATCATGTTTAACAGTGACCCAGTGGGGTTTGAACCAAAGCATGACGCCAGATTTTACACAATCTGCTTATGACTCATACATCTCCCTCTTTTTTTCTGCTCAGCTCTTGGACTTTTGGGGGTTGATTTAGGGAAGTTCTGCATTAAAAGGGATTTTCAGTGGAGAATCTCAATTTAGTCCGAGGATGCACTTAATATGTTACATAATAGTTCCCCCCCTCCTCATTTTCTGCAAGTGTTCTCATTGCTCATTGGTGCCTCCCCAATTCTAGGGCAGCTCTCCCTATTAGCAAATCGGGGCGGGCAAAGGCCCATTTAGCCAACAATGCATCTGAAAGTGTTGTCACACGTTTTCAAACAACAGGCCACAAGCCCAGGCACAACAGCAGGACCAGAGAACACTAACTGCTCTACCACAAAACTCCTGAAGATGCCTGATTGGCTGGTACGATGCCTAGTGACAGGGGAGGGAGAGAGAGAGAAAGGCTCTGCTGTTTTTCCCTCCTGATGTGAATGCATGACGAATGACACAGCTGGAATTCCGACCGTAATGCCAGCTGAAAAGGGCACAGTGCTTTAATTGGCTGGACTCAGGGTAGCAAGTGTGGATTTTTTCACTCCTTCCATTCTGCCTGTACACAGTTGAGTTTTAGTTGAGTACAATATGGGGGGGTTCAATGAGAGTTCATGATATTGACCCCAACCACCTCATTAGGTACACTTGTATCATTTTATCTGTGTTCATTGTGCATTTTATCAGCTCCACTGATCATATAGGTGAACTGTGTAGTTCATCAGTTGCGGACTGTAGTAAATCTGTTTCTGTGCATACATTATAACCCCTCTTTTCCCCACTTCTTATGTTATCAGGACCCACACAGCACGACCAAAGAGCAAGCATTATACACTCATCGTCAAAAGAATAGTCGCACCCAGAAGGAAGTGGGAAGTGGGGAAGCTATTGGGAAGGAATATAAAGGTTACCAGGAACAATAAATGATGATAAATTTAGACAGATATGGGCAATATTTATTGAGCTACACATACAGAAGTAGTGCCTCTGGGTATGGCCTCAGGGCGCTATGTTTGCTAATGCCAGACGTCTTGGTGTGGAGTTGTAGTCACATGCACAGATGAACATGAAACTTCACCTTCATCAACTTCAAATCATTTGCATGTCTCACGATGTTAACTTTGTAGCTCATGCATATGTAGTCAAACTAACTCAAAGATGATTTTAATCTGTTACTAAAATGTCCCTATGGCAATAGTGACGACGGCTGCACTTTCCTTGCCCGTAATAATAGTTCATCTGAGAGCAAAACGTCTAACATAGGATTTCCCTTACGTTGGGATAGTACAAAATATTTACACATAATGTTTATCTTTACAGTAATTATATCTGAATTAGCTATGTCATGCCTATATAGAAGATATAAATGATCCACCATTAACCTATTTTATGATTATTTTGCCAATCAAAAGCAATTCCACATTATTTTTAGACATCTTATCTGGTTATAAATCTGTTACAGGGTCTTTGTATTTTTAGCCATTGTTAACTTACCTTGTATTATACTATCAAACGTGGTCAGCATATTGCAAATAACTCCTTTGTGAAAAACCCCCAATCCTGATTGCACACCTTTGCAGATTAGAGTTCTATGCGTGTACTTCTATGCGTGTGCTTTAGTAAACTCAGTGCTCTGTGTGAATGTAGACCATGTGCTCTGGAGTTCCAGAGGCAGAAGTCCTCTGAGAGATTAACTTTGAGATGAGGCAGATATTACAAATGACCTCACGTGGAGAACGGTTGAGGAGAATGCAGAGGAGATGTGGGCCAATACACAAACGTAAATCACTTCAAGTGGGTCACAGTGTGTTCTGGATGTCCCAGAGAATGTACCATTGTGATGAGCTCAGCAGGCCAAATGTACCAACTTCACCGTCAGTTTTTAATAAAATTCACAGTCAGTTATTGACTTAAGTGCAGAACATTTAAAAGAGAGGAATGTACTGAATCAGCCTGCGTTCGACTAATAAACAGCAAGGTCTAGTGGCCCTCTGTTAGCTGTCTTTCAGGCACTCTGGTCCCAATAAAGTTAATGATACACTTTTGAAAGTCATGAAAAGGTCTTATTTTCAACTGGAGTTGGGCCAAAAGAAGGCAATTGAAATTCTGTCACTTTTTGAGATGTACCTTGCTTTATACTCAGGCTGTCAGCTTAGAAGCAACATTCAAATTTCCCCTTGTTTGTTTTTCATATTTTCAAGGTGCAAAGAATATATACATAGCTGCAGTAAACACCAGATGCCATGCCACTGTTCAAGCTGTCCAGTGCTTAGAGTGTTAAATCAGTAATTCTCAGCCTGAAGCGTAGCCAGCAGCTAAACTAGCAGCCAAGCTAGCAGCTCATTTAAAATGTCCAAGTACTTTTTTTGGGGCCACTACAACTTTTGGCTTGAAACATGCACTACATGGACAAAAGTATGTGGACACCTGACATCACATATATGCTCTTCTGGAAAGTCTTTTGCAAGATTGTGTTTCTGTCAGAATTTATTCCCATTCGGTATTTGTGAGGTCAGACACTGATCACTGATATTAAACAAAAAGCCCTGCAATGCAATCGATATTCCAGTCAATCCCAAAGTTGTTTAGTGGGATTGAGGTCAGGGCTCTGTGCAGGCAAATGAAGTTCTTTCACACTTGTCAAACCATAAGCACAGTCATGCTGGAACAAGAAAAGGCATTCCCAAAACTAAAACTGGAAGAATGTCATTGTCTAAAATGTCTTTTGTATGATGTAGCTTTCACATTAGTATTCATTGAAACTAAGGGCCTGAACCCAAACCCTAAAAAAACAAACCCAGATCATTATCCCACCTCCACCAAACATTACTGCTGGCCCTATGCATTCCGGCAGACAGCATTCTTCTCACATCCACCAATCCCAGATTTCTTCATTTGACAGATAGTGATGTGTGGTGCAGCAATCCAGAGAATATGCTTTCATATCCAGAGAATATGTTTTCACTGTTTTCAGTTGCTACATGCTTTTACATCACTCCAGTTGGTGCTTGGCATTGCATGTAGTGGTCATACTTGTAGAAACAGTTTATCCAATAGAAGATAGGTGGTTTTCATGTGCTGTGCACCATCTGCACTCAGCAATGCAAGCTCACAGCTGTACTTAAAGTATAGCTGCCAAGCTGCTGTTGCTGGTGGCAAAGGCTTTGTTAAACACCTGAATTTGTTGAATAGGATAGGTGACCTCATACCTTTGGCCGTATAGTGTATTAAAAGCTGCAGCAAGGTGCTAGTAACATTGGAATGGACAATTTCTACATCCAAAGGTGCATTTTCAAATTTGACCTTCAACATTCGAAATTTATTGCCACAGTCCTACTTTCAACATCCTCAAACAGGGCTGTTTATCAGGCACGTTCTACTCAGTCCCACAAGCACTTAATGCATATTGCGATTAATGCATATTGATGCTGGACCAAAACCTAAGCATGAAAAGCTTGTGCGTGGTCAGGCTGTGACTGCTAGTGAAGCTTTAGAGCTGCAGTATCTAATATTCATGTACTGCTTTCTACTGTCAGTGCCCTGGAGTGCACAAAATTATTCAGTGCTTGCCTTGATTAGTTATCAGTAACTAATAATCAATAACAGTTGAATAAACAAGTGTAGGTTTTTAAATTATCACATCTTCAGGCTTTTCCTTGTCTCTTCACCTTCCATACTTCTCAGAAAGCATGTTCACGTCTTATCACCTCTGAAGCGTTGCACACTGTCAGCTGCCAATGTGCCATCATCACATCTACTTTGTGTGAACTAAATATAGCAAGAGCAGATCAGAGAGAGAGAGAGAGAGAGGGAGAGGGAGAGAGATAGATGTTGAAATGTCAGCGAGAGATTGGCCTTAAAGGACTGCTAGAGAAGAGAGATGGAAAATGCTTTGCATTTGGGGGTTACATTCATATTCTGCCCGTTAAGGATTCCCAACGCTGGGGTAATTTCAAGTCTCTGAACTTTCATCTGCCGTATTTGTGCTGTCCATCAGATCAGAAAAGATACAGCAAAAATCAAATAATAAAGTAAGCAAGTTAGCGTACGTTCTTCTGTGTCCGTTCTTTCTGTTTTACAACAGTATTTTAACATGTTTTGTTTTTGTAGCTTCTTGCATAATTCATTATCCAGATGTTACTGTTGGCACTTAGCATGCTGATGGGTAGTGTTTTCTGGTATCCTGCAAACCCAGATTCTTCCGTCAGATTGCCAGGTAGCAAAATGTGAAATTGGTCTGTGTCTGTGTCTGTTGTACATGGCCTCGTGTTTCCGATTCAAGACCACGGATGTTTAAAATGTTCTGTGACTTGGAGAATAATAAAGCCAGTATCACTTCCATGGGTTAAGTGCAAGTCTTTCATCTGTTAAGACTAGAGAGTGTTTGCCACAGATGGTGTTAACATGCAGCCCTATATGTGGATCTTGGGTTTAGTGTGGTTCTGGGGAAGTGCTCTTGCAGAAGTGGTTTTGGATGAGGAACAGCATCACTACCTCACCTTTTCATGAGGAAGTAGACAAGCCTGCTGTTTTTATTGAACTTCAAAGCTTCTCCACATCAGCGTTGGTGTCAGTATCAGTGTTGCGTGTGATGGTCATCCAGGTCATTAGCCATAGCGTATTTAACTCTTTAAGGATTTTAGTTTTTGTATATTTGCATGATGTTAAAGCTATCTTTACCCCAAATGTATTCAGATCCACCAAAACATGTTCGGTGCTGGCTTCTTCAGTTTTGCACTAGACCTGCAAGGCCAACAAGTAACGAAAGGTTATCGTTTAGCATTGTCCCAACTGTATGCCTGAATCATCTAACACTTGCCTCAGACTTCTCAAAGCTGAGGATATGTGCTTCAAGATCATAATACTTTCTTAGCTATGCAGCTCTATTTATAGAGAAGTATGTCATGCAGTGGCAGAAAACGCATAAGCAAGTCTATTTTAAGTCGGTCTGTTTGAGACTCGCCATCGTTTGAGGCAAACTGTGATGATTTAGGCATGCGGTTTGTGAAATGCTAAAAGATTCTAACCTTCTGTAGCAAACTAGTAACAAGTTAGCAAACTACTAACAAGTCATGAGCGATCTGCCCTACGTTTATGTAATTTAGATTTTTGGCAGAATCATTGCTTAAACAAAGATCTAGGCCCAACTATAGGATTGCAAATGTGGTGAAACTGGGATGATGACATCAGTTGTTGATCTTCATCACCCTATGATCAGAACTCCCCGTAAAGAAGAAACGACCTATAGCTCATCACAAGCACCTCTAGTCTTTGTATTCTTTCTATACTCGCTAACAGTTCTGAAGGAACAGAGAAACTAAATCTCTTTAGTATATCACTTCCTCAAAAAGAAAGATTAGCATGCAGGAAGGGGCTCAGTATGATATACCCAAGATCTGATAGCGGTATGATGGACGCTCATGCTCAAGTAGAATATTTCAAAAGAGAAAACTCTCTGCGCTGTCATTGGTGAGTTGATGTAAATCTTCAAAACCTGCCTGCTACCCAAAGAATAAATTGGCTTAGCCTGGAAGAGTTTTCTGCAGACATTTGCTGTCTGTAGCAGTGACGGGCAGATTAAGCCAGGAAAAGCATACAAATGGGAAGGGATTATTCTAGTAAGGGTTTAATATGCCTGCACAGGAAGTGCTTTGCAGCTGAAGTCCACATCAGTCCTCAAAGTCCACATTTCTGTAGCTGCAGACTTTCTCCTGTTTATCCATTAATTCAGAGTGGGCTGTTAGTATTGAAGGCTGACCAGTCAGAACGGCTTTGTTTCAGCCTGCGGAAGGATTGTGTAATCCTGTTTTTACCCTCCGTTGTGCTGGAATGCTTACAGTGCTTGCACTTTATTGAAATGTAGCACACGTGTACCTAATATAAGGGCTGCACCCAACAATTGTTGTGTTTTGGAGAAGTGTAGATGGAATAAAGCTAGCAGAAATATGGGATGGGAGGAATTGGCCAGCTGGTCCCGCAGCAGGGCTTCCCCACTCCGCCCGCCTGGCAGAGCTTGGTTAATATGTGACTGTGTAGGAGTCTGGCTGCATATGCTGGCATCTAATGCTGCTGATGGTGCCTGGATGATGGAACTGCTCTGTGTCTGCTCTCCAGGCTCAGCTAGAGGCTCAGAGGGCCACGCAAGACTTCCAGAGGGCCACTGAGGTGCTGCGTGCAGCCAAAGAGACCATAGCCCTGGCCGAGCAGAGGCTGCTGGAGGACGACAAGCGTCAGTTTGATTCGGCCTGGCAGGAGATGCTCAACCACGCAACTCAGAGGGTGAGTAATGTGGTGCTTTGCCTCCAGAGTTCAGTTTTGTTATAAATGTACATCTTAAAAACGTAGTTAGTGACACAGCCACACTGCCTCCGATTTCTCAGTCCTGGGCAACGTGTTCCTGTTAAAGCATAAGTGTATTGGAGCAGCAAAGTGTAATTTAACATGCATACTTACTCAGTAATGTGAGCATACAATGCTGCCACATTTTACAGCCATAGAATTGATGTTCTGCTGAATTCACCATTCAAGTATTGGTACCTCAAATAGTTAACCAAGTACCCAGGGTGTGGAAATGCCCCTTAATGTGATGTTTTTATTTGTATTATATTTTGTATTTAATACTGTAATTAATATGAAAGTATTATATTTATGCAAGCAGGGAAAATGTCCTTTTTAACTGCAATAAAGGTAAAAAAATGATAGTTTTCAAAAAACACAACTAAATCAACTAAAGTGTCCAGTGCAAAACTAAAACAACTTGTTTTCAGTTGTTTCAAGTGTCTGTTTGAAACCAATAATTGTTTGAGCCCATCCCACCCCACCAGCCATAATACCCACCTGCATGAGCTTGCAACCTGTTGGCTGTTTATTTACAATGGCTGCGGTGCCTAAAAATGAATCCCACCCACAAATTGGCAGATCTTGCAGAACCTAAAGTTAAACCCACCTTGTGCGCACCTCTGTTCTGAACTGTATGATCTCATGATCGTACCAACATCAAAACAAATCTTTGTGCAATATGAAATTTCACAATGCACTGAAACATTTACCAAAGACTCATGACCTAATAGAAGTCAGAGATTTACATCCCTATTAGCCCCGAGCCGTATGCTTTTTGATTCCAAGTAAAGTGACATTGAAATTCATTGGTATAAATTTGCTGCGTTCGAAGGTGATGGAAGCAGAGCAGACGAAGACTCGCAGCGAGCTGCTGCATAAGGAGACAGCAGCCAGATACAATGCAGCCATGAGCCGCATGAAGCAGCTGGAGAAGAAACTCAAACGCACCATCAGCAAGTCCAAGTGAGTGTTCAAAAACACATGCCGTGCTTAAATATTTATTTCCCTATAGCACTTAGCCTACAGCACGGCCTTTGATGATGACAGAGCCTTCATCTGATAAGACACAATTGGTTTCCCACACTGAAGCTGTGGAGCTGATTGAACTCCTGCATATCTTTGTCTCTTGCAGAGCATGCTTTATCCCACAGAGCGCTGAGGATTGTGCTGTAGGTGTGGGTTTTACTTAGCATCTGAATGTACACCCCTCGTGTACATGGCTTCAGTTGGTCTTGTGCTTGCAGTGCTTTGTTTTCTGTTTTTGGGGGTCACACAAGCAACAGGCAAGCACCCAGTGAGGAGCATAATCTCACCCAAAACGTTTTACACAGTCTGAGTATGGACAGGGTCCATGTGCAGATCTCTTGTGCTTTGACTGCAACTGTGCGGCGCAGGCGGGGGGGACAGGAGGGTAAATCCTCCACCCTCCACCAAAGCTGGCAGGGAACAGCAGTTGCCATGGCAATATGTACAATTCTATTCATAGATACTGTATTTTCTCTTTCTTTCTCTCTCTCTCTCTCTCTCTCTCTCTCTCTCTCACTTTCTTTCTTTCTTCTTCCCATTCTCAGGCCTTATTTTGAATTGAAGGCCAAGTACTACTTACAGCTCGAGGTAAGTTTATTTATTTGTTTGTTTGTTTGTTTATTTATTTACTTATTTACAGTGACTTTAAAGTGCCAGGGAACACAGAGAACATTTGTTAATAGTTTTTGTCTGATACTAAGTTGAGCAATTTAACAAAGTTTGCATAAAATAAAAAACAAGATGGAAACATAATTCCATTGCCTTAAAAAATGCTGATCAGGCCTCTCTGTGTTTTGTCTGGCACACTTGATAGACACTTCATAGTCTAAGAACATTTAACATTACAGAAATGAGTGAAACAAGCTCGATACTTTATATGAAGGTCATATTGTAGACTATCGTCACTGTGTCCGTGGCTCAATAAATGCATTATAAAGGTACGGTTCTTATTCACGTTCACTCTGGATGTGGTAGTCAGATTGAAGAATGTGCGTACAGACCCTTGGCATGGCACGACCCTTTGGATGAAAAAATGAATGAACAAATGAACAGACAAAAAGGCAGAGAGATAGATGGGCTACATTGGTAGCTCAGTTATACTTCGTAGGTTAGCTGTCACTTTGTGGTTAGCGTTTGCTGTGCAAGCTTATTTCATTTGAACGCAGAGAGTTGTTAGGCAACACATACTTTTGTTAAGTCTGTGGGAGAGGTGAGCCACATCAGCCTTGTGAGATGAATGATTACCAGTTTATATCGTAAGGCGGGGGGCATCGTCCGTTTACTGGACACTGGAACATCAGGCAAGGAGCATAATTTGTATTGAATATTGTGTATCTAAAAGCAAGGTAAACTTTTAGACGACACGGTGTCAAATTCTCTGGGGTTTTAAAGTTAAGCCTTACCAGCACCAGCTCGATATGTTGTATGCTCAGGACATGTCTAGATTCTCAAGATCTCAGAATAAAAATGATCTCCAAAATGGTAACTTTACAGCAGAAGGGAAAAAATATATATATATTATTTGATTGATGATTAATTTCTCTCTCTCTCTCTCTCCCCATCATTATAGCAACTGAAGAAGAATGTGGATGACCTGCAGACCAAGCTGACGCAAGCTAAAGGGGAATATAAGACTGCTCTGAAAAACCTTGAGATGATCTCAGATGAGATACACGAGCGTCGGCGCACCTCCGCTATTGGCCCTCGGGAGAGAGGGGTGGGTGCCGAGGGTGATGGGGTCACTGGAGATGACCTCACTGGCTTCAAAATAGAGTCTGATGGCATATCTAGTGAGTATGCATTAATAATAAAAAGGTACTACCTAACCTGGATTACTCATACTTAATATTCAGAATAATTGCTGTTCATGTGGGTCATCAAATCAAACGTGTGTGAATTCTCTCGACACTTTTGAGGTACACAGATCTATGCTGATTTGGTAGCCCTGTTTAGTGGTGACATTTAAGTAAATATGTAACTCTTAAACTACTTGTGAGCAGACGAGAGCATTAGGTGACCATTGTCCAGTGGTACGTAATACAAGCCTTCTTGTATTTCTCAAAGATGCAAGATCTGTTAAAATGTGCTTACTAGATGAACTGCACTGTTTTTATGTATGGCAGTCACTGCTCAGTTGATTGGGTAGAACAAGCCTTCTTGTATTTCTCTGCTGCACTGCAAAAGTGGGGTAATAAGAGTGCTTACAGAGATGGACAGCACACATTTCTGTCATGTTGTAAGCCACAACAGGCCAAGAGAAACAAGTCACTGGAGCACAGAATATGTGTGCACAGCAGTTTCTTTGCCAAGAGGATACATGTGTCTCTGCAACCTGAGATGCAGATACAGTGCTGTTACCCTTGGTTTGACAGTGAGATGTTTATGTCTGATTTAAAAGCATTGTCATTTAAGGGCACTAATGGTAATACTGTGCACTGGAACATCGGTTGGCAGCTATGGGCTGTATCTAGGACAAGGCGTTTCTTGTTGTTTGTGAATTGTCTTAGTGAGGCATTTTGTTTAATTATTTACTTTTCATTTTACAGGTATTTCTGTTGTAGTGCAGTATAGATGGAGGGGTAAAGGCTATAGTGTCAGCATGTTGAAGACAGATAACAGCCTGTGGCAGGTAGTGTTTTTGAACCCTGGGTCATTCAGAGTGCAGTCATAAGACACTGCACTGTCTTTTATTTGTGTTGTGCTTTAAACAGAGCAACAGTTGCAGTTACTTGTTAGGACCATCAGTTTGGATGAGAAAATGGAGTTCTGGGCATTTTAGCATTCTTGTTGCTATTTGAATATCCACATTTTTAAACAACTAGTGTTTGTATATCCCAGTGAGAATATATGTCAGATACAGTACTGTATGAAAGTCAGACCACTTGATTTATTCAGCCAAATGTCCAGCCAAAATTATTATTTTTTTTGTGTGTGTCAAGAATACAGTAAAACATTATTTGATGGACATTACATTTTGGTTTAGTCTGCATGTACATTTTTTGTTGCATTTATTATCCATTTTTTCCACTTGTTTGGAAGCAAGAGCGGAGCTCAGTTTGCTCCTCTTTCAAAGAACCTTTAAGTACTGTTAACTACATGTTACCATTGCTCCAGAATCCATTGGTGCCATGCTATACAGAACTCCAGTCAACACATAGGCTTGTGTGCAGCCTAATGGCCATTGGAACCTATTTCATGACTCCTGATGAACAGTTCATGCTGCTGTTAGTGCTAGAGGCTTTTGGAACTCTGTAGCAAGTGCTGCATCGGAGGATAGTCGTGGATACATGCTTCAACACGCCTAGATGCATTTCACAGTATCACTTGACTGGGGCAGATTTGGCAGGGCAGACGTTTTACAAACTGACTTTGTGACATTGGTGGTATCCTGTAACAGTGTCACTGAGCTCCTTAGTACAACTCATTCTATTGTTAATGTTTGTCTTTGCAGATTGCAGGGCCGTGTGCACATAGTTTTGTCATTTTGACTAGACGTCAAATAAATGTATAGTGGTCTCTGACATTTTGCACTGCCTTAGAATATGCTGTGTAAATGGAGAATTTCATGGACATTGAAGGCTCATTACATGTGCCAGTCTGATATGAAGATGACGCTGATCCAGTACCAGATTGGAAGCTCCTTTAAAATGAAAGACTTCAATAAAAAATGGCTTATTATAGACAAAAGATCAGAAGCCTATCGGAAGCATATAAACAAAGACTGAGCAGACAGAAAACATTTCATTTTGCTTTGCTGTGTCTCTCTGCAGTGACATCAGAGTCATTTGAGGATGAGAACTGCAGCACCAGTGCCATGTCTGAGGAGGATTCTGAGACGCAGTCCAACTGCAGCCTGAGCTCCGGAGCCAGCAGCCCTCTGGACCTACCCTGCCCCTTCTCTTCTTCCTCTTCCTCTTCTTCTTCTTCCTCCTCCTCCCCTTCTCCATCCTCATCCTCCCCTCCTCCCTCTTCTCGACCCTGTAGTCTGGAGTTACCCAGCACCGTGTCTCTGTCCGACTTCGGCCTGATTTCACCCATTCTGGGGCCTCGAAGCGAGTGCAGTGGAGCTTCTTCACCAGAGTGTGACCTGGAGCGAGGTGAGATGTTCACAGCAAAGCCTTTGGGCTTTGGTATGTGCTAGTGATATCCCGACTTGGCCCGAAAGCTTGAGTATCTGAGCCAAGCTTATTATAATCATTTAAGTCAGTGGTATCGTTTATTTTTCCTGCAATTGTTCGGACTCGCTTTCTGTAAATGGGGCGCATTTTGTCCAAAACTAAAACACGGATGCTACCAGCAAAACAACACACTTTTTTCCCCAGGATGGATGGGCTTGTATGGGGGCAGGGCTCGATACTGCCAATATGTTTTCACACAGAAGAGTTTCTTTCAAGCCACGGATCGATTGCAAGGGGTCTGTTAATAACCTTAGATGGTTTGTTTGTTTTTGGTGGAAAATATGTAAACAAAAACTGCCGTGAAAAATTAAAAAACTAAATCGGACCAGGCACTGCAAAACCGGAGAAAGGCTCCATCTGGCTTGTTTTGGCCTGGCACATTACAAGCAGTGCTCTTGCTGGGTAAACAGCAGTGGAGGTATGGCATCGGTTGGTGAGACCAATACTGTATTCCATACCATCACCATGGACCTCCTTAACTGCCGACCTCAGTTTGTCTGTCCTTGCAGACTTGGTTTAGGGATTTGTGGACTAGTATTTAGTAATTACGTACCAGTTAGAAAACTGTAAGGGCACTTCAGTGCTCAGTGTTACTCAGTTTCAGAGTATCACTGTAAATGAATACTAAAATGAAGTGATTTAACTAACTAGAGTAACTAATTTAAGTTATGCAGCTGTATTATTTACACACATCACCTTAGAACTGACCGTTAAAGGACTCGGATCAGGATGGGGGCAAACAAAGCCAGCAGGAGCATTTCCAGTGTTTGTGCTTTAATAAATGGAAAAGAAACTGGAATATTGCATACGCTGGATCTCTGCTGTTTGCATAGGAAAGACAGCTGTAGTTTTCAAATGTCCTGTTTATGCAATATTGTGAAGATGGATTTTTCTTGGCTTCCTGTCCTCCTTGCACCTGTGCCTCAGGATGGTTTGTTTATCACTGTGACAGATTCTGCAGTGCCTTTGCCAGGTGTAAAAATAAGGGATGACTAAGCAGAACTGCATTTGAAGTAGTGCTGGGTGATATGGTCAGAAATCTGAACTTATTTTTCTGTATCCTTTTATTCAATAATAATAATTATTGATATTTATAAAAGGCATATCCTACTGCTCAGTTATAAACCTAAATAGTATTTAGCATATGAAAATAGGCTTTCTCTGGTTGTTTATTTACCAAGAAAAACCAAAAACCAAGCTCTTCCAACACTACGAAACACTACTGGCCTTTTGTTGATCTTAGATGTCATCTCCAAACTTGCAGCATTTTAGTTTTAACTGTGAAAATACTTAGTGAGCCAACTTTCCAAACTGTTCCTTGTGTGTGCTGTTGAGTGAATGGCTAGAGTACACCTCCCTCACTGTTATGTCACATAGGCACCTAATGTACTGAGGTAGCAGTTGTTGTTTTTTTTAAGCTTTTGCTTATCATTTTACTAAACAACAGTTATGCTAGCATAATTATGAATTATCACCATTACTAATGACAAAAAATGTTTGAAGGCATAACACATTCTGTACTTGTAAAAAACCTGTCACTGTCTGGAACGGTGTCTGAAATTAGTGGTGGGCAAGATGATAAACTATTATCCTGATACTTCAGGGTGCTTTCATGTATCGATACTCAATATGTCAAAATTATCATTTCTGTCATCTCTATCAATACAGTTGTTTGTATTTAACATATCACATACTGCGCTGCACTAAATTCAGTTCTTATTCTGCTCTCCTTTGTAATCATGTTGCGCAGCCCTACCACACATTTTTATAAAAGTTTGATCTGTGTTTGTAGGTGACCGAGCAGAAGGTGCGGAGGCTGAACTGAACAACGCCCTCAATAACAGCAGCAGCATTAGTAGCATGAAGAACCGTTTCCGCCTTCTGTCTCTGAAACGTGGACAGATGGACAATGCCAAAATCACTGGGCGCAACCCTTTTAGTGTGGCCTAGAACCACAACACCACCCGTCCATCACCTTGCTCCTCCTCATTGGGGTACAGAATAAGTCGCTCTTTTCCCAACATCTCACGAGCCTCCCAACCACATGCCATGACCTAATCACAGACATTGGCAGCTGCCCATCTCTCTCTCGCCCTTAAATTCAGCACTGTTTGTTCTGTCGAAACTGTTTAGAAAGTTCTGGTTGTTCAGGGCAAAGCTGTGTCACTGGATGTTAAAGGGTCTTAACCGTGTGGAATGACCTGCTAAAGAGTTACTGAAATCCTCAGTGTTCATATCAATCACCTAATCATCATCCAGCCAAAAATCTGTAGAACTTTCAGACAGGAAAAAACTTGGTGAGTTTGAAGATGATGGCTAGGAGAGTGGGGTGACTTGGATGTTGTACTTTTTAGGGTTTTTTCATCCACCCTTCGTTTATTCATAGAAAGTTTTAAAGAGCCGAGAAAAAAATGGACAGAGAGATGGGTGCTATCTCTTCAGTCTTCTTACTCTTTGTCTTTCATGTGAAGTGTAGCAAAGCCATGGTCTCATAAATACTGATCATTAATGCTGCAGCATAAATACCGTCAGTGCTTGGGCTTGCACTTGGAGCACAGCAGACACACCACAGACAAGAACTTGTATTTAAACATACTGCAAAGATTCCAAAATGTTCAGAGCTTCAGAATCATTTGGCTGCTTCTCTAGTGCAATAATGGGCCATGCCAGGCTGAAGTTGACCTGCGTTAAGACTTGATCTGCAGATATTTACAGTCATGCTGGACCTCTCTTCCTGTCATCTTATATGTGACCTTTCTTCATCATGAGTTATATCCCTGCAGCACCATGACCGATTTATGGGCTTGACCGTTCACCTGCACAGTGTGCATGCTGCCATATCTGTGTTTCTGTAAAGATGGACAGTCCCCATGTATGGTCAGTATTGATAAGGATAAAAAGAGCAATGATCAGAAAGGAGTCTTTTGTTGGGTTTACTGCATTGGCTTCGTGTTGAGGTCAGGTAGACTACAAGGGTTTGGTGGCTGGGGCACATTTTACAAAGCAGAATGCCCAGTTTGCTTACCCTTAAACTGTCCAGTAGGAGTAAAGAATGTCTTATTGGATGACTGGGTTTCAAGACTTGGCTTACAACAACTGATGAGATATTCAGGAAATGGCCCCCAGTTTTAAAAAACAGAGAATAAGTTCAAGTGAAATGCACTGATAGGAAAAGAAAATTAATGTTAAAAATGGTATAATACAACAGTTCCTGCTGCTAGATATAGAGGCACAACGCACAAGCTTCAGTTCTAGTCAGTAGACTGCATAGTCTTTATGCGCAAACATTGTGTTCAATTTCCTTTTGTTCCTGTTCCAGCATTTTTATTATGCGTTCTTTGTGTATGTAGTGGCAACACCTTGAAACTGTGTTTTTTCATGTTTTATGATGGTCCTTTCCTGAGTTTCAGCAGCTTGCCTATTTGTGTTCAAACTTCAATAAAGTGTAATATTCACTGACCGGTGTAAAGTTTTTATTCTGTGTAGCCTTTTCACTGTCAGTCTTCCCTTTGGTTACTGTCCAAGTTATAGTGGTATTCAGCATTATGTACAGGAAAGCCAAAATTTGCAAAGCTCTGTGGATGACCCATACCCACTCCAGCCTTCTCGAAAAACATTGTAGATCTAGAGACCAGAGAAGAGAGAACTGCGGTAGACTGCTATGAACAAGACATGCTGACAGGGGACATGCAACTCTCTATTTATGCTACTTTACATATTTAGTCCCCTCTTAAATTTGCACCAGACCCAGCCCTTCACATATAGACATACATTTTATATCAGGGTTATGTTATATGGGAATCTCTGTTGCATTATGCTGTATATCTTCTATATGTATACTGTACAGCATTAGTTATATTATTGAAATGCTTCAGAAATGATCACCTCGCCAGGTGGATTAACATCACTGATGTTTTCCATTTTCCCTAAAAGGTTAGTTCAGTGAAAATCTAATTCACACAGTTTTGTTTGGTGCCTAAAGTGTGCTTCTTTAGTCTGCACTGGAGCTAAAAGCTAATGTATCCAACAAGTGAAACTGAAGCTTACGTACTCCAGTTAGCATTGTGCAAACTGTAAATTTGTCTGTGAACTGTTTGTCACACTGATGTTTCACGAGGTTTTGTTAGAAGTTGCTGTTGTTGTGATTGAAACTTGCTGACTCCAATTAGGACCAATTCTGCCTTTACTTCACTAGGCTTCCCCGGTGTTTCCTCAGGGCACCTAGCTGCTACACAAAAATCTGTGTCCACACACTTTCAAACACAGATCTGATCTATACGTTAATTGCACCCCCCACTCCCCAACATTCCTTTAATGGCACTAACAATAAGTACATCTGTGTGTGATGAATGATATTAATAACTGGGTTATATGAAGATGTACGGGTGAACACGTTCCTCTGGCAATATGATGAGTGCATCCTATCCATGATTTTCCTGAACTTTAACCAGTAAAATAGTTTTGTTGTTTTTACTAGATAGTTTCTTAGAAAGGATTATTTTAAAATTTGTGGTGACTGGTTTGACAGTACCCCTTGATGCTTACAGAGTGGGTATGGGACATAAAACTGTGGCCAAGGTTAGCTATATTGATAATATGTATAATACGATGTATAATAACAAAATAGGAAATGGTTTATATACCACAGTGACATCATTTTGAAAGCTAGGGTAGATATAGCCAGGTCAGAACGTCTGCCATGGTAAACATCAGGAGTGGGTAGTCTTGCGGAAGGTAGGGATAAGCCCCCTTTTTATGAGCAAATATTCTCTTTGAGAGAATCAGCTTCCTTCTTTTTTTTGGATTGGAATGGAATGCAAAGCGGGCAGGGCACTATCTGTGTTCACAGATCTACTGGCTTTCAAAGCACTGAAGCATTTAATCCATACCAGAGTCAATTTATCTACTTTTCTTTACTAGAAATAATCTAATTAGCACTACTGAAATTGGGGAATCAACAGGCAAACAAAAGTAGCGAGGTATTACGGCACTCCCATTTTAGGAAAATCATGGATAGCAGTGGTTCTCAGTCTGGTCCCCAGGGAACACCAGCTGGCTCACCCCCAAGGAGAAGACTGAAAACCAGTGATCTATAGCAATAGAGTATACTTCTGTTTTTAAGACCAACAAAACTGTTTTTGGCTTTATGTGACATCTCAGCACAAGAAACAAAAAGGAGCACCTGATTAAGTTGAAAATCTGAGAAATAGTGTAAATTGTGAACTGGTAAAATAGTCTTGCTGGCACTACAATATGCCTTCTAGATAAAAGTGCTATGATTCTGATGATCAGTATATAGTGCTGGATCTGAAGTCTTTTGCACTTCATTGCACTTCACTGACCATAGGAAGAGCCCTTAGAACAGCTACATAGCTATCTATGTACCAAACATGAGTCTTCCCATAAAATACAGTGTTGTAAAGTCCAACGGTTTATTGCAGTCTCCTGAGTGAAAAAGTCATCCAAGGGAATAGAATGTTCATGCACCAATGTCATCAGTAGAGTTCTGTGCGATTTTTGAAGCACTATGTGCACACTTGCTCCAAGCACTTTACAATCATACCAAGAACAGACGGTGCCAGACAAACAGTCTGTGACAGTCTATCAGACCATGGTCTATGAGGAGGCGAAGCAGCCATAACAACAGTCAGGGTGAACGGAGGGGACAGTGGGACAGCGGGCAGGTCCATACCAGATTGGAAGTGAAGGACAGAAACTGCAGCAGTGATGAGAAGGTGCTGCTCTGCTGCAGTAGGTTATTGATCTGGCCTGGGAGCAGCTATCACTGGAGCTGGGACACTCGAAGAGGAGTAGCACTGCTAAAGTCCAGAAAGAAAGGCCCTTCCTGTTTGGGCAGGAAAGTGGTGGGAATTACGTTGTAAATGCCCGCAGGGATGTAGTCCACTTCCAAAAAGCAGAAGCCACATCTGACAAGAGAAAAATGGACAGAATAAGGCATCATGGTATTAGATCTCTTTTAGGCTTCCTTTCTATGTTCATTTTTTGACTAAAGATAAACCACAAACAAAGAAATTTAACTATTCATTCTTTCATACATCCTCTAAGTCACTCATCCTTCTGGGTTGCAGAGGGCGCCTAAGCTTTTCCCAGCACTAATTGGTTGGAAGGCAGGAAACACCCTTGACAGGCCACCAGTCTATCACAAGGCAGACACATACACACCCCTAGGGGCAATTTAGTGTCTCCAGTCTGATCCACCTCTGATCTCTGACCAATGATTTGATAAGGATTGTTCAGGAAACCAATCAATGCACCATAAAACCAAATTCTACTTCATATCTGCAACAAAACTGGTTTTGCATAACTGAAAACTACAATTCTAAACTTTTAAATGGCTTTTTTTGAAAGAACTTCACCTGTATAATCTGATATGAAAGGTATATGACACAAGCTAATGCAGTAGTGAAGGCACAATCTGCCTGCTTTGAAAATGTGAGGAAGCGTCAGATAATGTTCTCCTTTAGGCAGTGAATGTCAGCATTATCTGTTAGCTGTGTGTACTCCTTTCTCCTGGCACTGGCAAAACCAATACAGTAAGACTGAAGCAGCTACCTACACGCACACACCTCTCTCTGTGTCTGTCCCACAGTAGTACCTTACCTGTAATCTCCACTGCTCTTCTTCTGGAAGCCAGAGGCTCCAGGGTCTCCTACAGTGGACACGGTCAGAACCTCGAAGCCTACGCTGTATTGCCTGCAGTGACAAAAACCCAACAACACTCACATTCACAGTCAACTACAATAACACAATGCAGAGGAGGGAGGAAGAGGGAGGAAGAGAGAGGGAGAGAGAGGGGAAGAGAGGAATAATGGGGAAAAAGAAGGGGGAGAAAGAAAAGAATAAAGTGTGAGAGAGTGCAGGGTGACAAAATGAGAGGGACAGAGAATGACAAAGGAAGCAACAGCAAAGACAAAAAGAGAAGGAAAGAGAGAAACAATAATAAGAGTGACAGAATCACAGAGAAAGCGAGAGAGGCTTTAAGAATGACAGAAATGGGGAGAGAAAAACAGATGGATACAGTGAGGAAAAGAGACACAGAAGGAGTAGCGAGAAAAGAAAGAAAGGAAGAGAAAAGAATGTGGAGAAACAGAAAGAAAACAAAATAAATAACGAAATGAAAGAAAATATAGGGTACACAGAAAGACACAAAAAAGAGAGCAAAAGCAAAAGAGAGAGTGAGAACGAGATAGAGAGAGACCCATGACCTGAAAGGAGAGAATACATGATTGAATTTTGGCTGTGTCAGCTGCTAATATAGCAGCATCAACAGTGACTGGAGTTTCCTGATAACAGCTACAGAGGTGACTTGTGGAATGTCCTCACTTAAATCACTGTAGGTTAAAGAGCACTGATCAAAGCTGAGCTCTCACTATGACCTACAGGACACAGGTTATAATAGTAATCTACTGCTACATTCGGCACAGGAAGGTACTTACTATCTTTTGTGCCGGAGAATCAGGGCTACTATGCAGCACAGTGTTGGTAGAAACAGAATTCCTGACTCAAATACGCATTTCCATATACACTACACGGTTTGCTAATTGTTTTGTAATGATACTCATATTCATAAAAATGGAAGTCACACATAAACACCACAGCAAACATTATGCAGTCCCTCACAGATGTAGGCCACTGCAGAGCTTGTACACACTGTTTTAATAAGCATACTTTGTTTCCACTAGGATACATCTTTGGACCTTCCTTAGTGGTGCACTGGGTGGATTTCATGAGAGCTAGTTTTTGGATAATGTTTTTGCTCCAACTAATAAAAACTCTAAAAAATACTACTTAATGATACGTATTGCGTATTGTAAAAATATCATGGAGTGACGTGATAGTATCGCGGTACGTTCACCTTATTGTGCACCCATTTTCTCCACTGTGTCTTCATACATGACATCAATATAAAGATTTTTTAAATAGGGCACTACACAGCGCAAAGGGTGTGGTATTGGTTGAGCATGCTGAGCATCAGGACAGCCTTTACATGCATACAGAAAGGCAGAACAATAGCAATTTCAAATTTCTGACAATCATGATTTTCTTTCAACCCGTAATATATTCAACCAAACAGAGCAACGTCTGGTTGAAGCATGACTTTTGCTTACCCGTCTGACACCAGCACAGCTTGCGCACTGCACAATGCGGTCTGAAAATGATTTGAGCAAATGAAACATGTGCACCCTCTGGTGGTTTGAGGTGAACTAAATAGCCTTTTCTTACCTGGAGCCTCGGAGCTCGATGAGTAGAGGTCCTGATTTCTCCAGGTTAAACTGGTAGATGGGGTTGTGCTTGTAGGAGTCCTTGTAGTTCCCACAGCCTCCTGCACTGATTCCCTTCCACTGGCCATTTATCTACACAACAGGTAAAGGAGGAGATCGAGGTGGTGTTATCACTCGAATGACCAGTACAATCAATACAGCACAATCAAAACCTTTTCTCAAAAAAGTTCTGACAGAGAAGTAAGCTTACCCTTTTGGTATGGGTGAAGGGCGTTGGAATTTTGGAGAAATTAAACTTGCACACTGAGTAGACCTGCATGGAAAATTCATAATAATTACTATTAGATTAACTGCATATTTCATCTAATTTCATTATACCAGTCTCCCAGAAATAATGTATTGTGGAAAATCAGCAGCCAGGAAAAGACCTCAAAAGAGCTCCAGGGGCTTTTCATAAATAGCATGAAAAATGGGCTAGGAACTACCTTCATTAGACTAACAAACAATAGGAATATGTATCCACATCCAGCTCTGTGTGCATTCTTAGCAAAACGAAATGAATATGAAAAATATGAAAATAAGCTCCTATTATTATTATTCAATCTGATATAAATGTCAATACTGTACTTATTTTCTTTCTAACTCTTTGTATTACAAATAACGTTCTACATTAGTGTGAATCAGAGGCTAGTTAAAATGGCCATTAAGTACAACTTATTCATTTTCAGGATATTTCTGAAGAGATAAAATACAAGATAATCTACTTGCTAAAACCGGAAAAACCTCCAAAGAATAAAAAAAAACCCTAAACTGGAGTTAAAAACTGGTTAACAAATATGGTACAACACAAAAACTGTCACCATCAATAAACAGTACATAAATAGTACTTAATGCTTTCATTTTTAAAAGAGAGGAGAAATTCAAGCTCCACTTATCCTTTAGTAAAATAAATTAAAAAAAGACCTGTGTTTTGTCCATTGTTTAACTGTGAGAAGGGAACTCAACACAATGAGTCTGAAAAGATGTGTGGATGTCAAGAAGCCTTTACCGAGAAAAGATACAGAACAAGTGACTGGACACCCCAGAGTCCAAGTTTACTGAAAGTAAGTTTACTGACAAGAATGGAATCTAAATGCTAAATACTAATAGTAAATACTTAAATGTCAGGCATTATTTTTAATTGTTTGAGGCTTCTGTGTAATTTAGATATATTTAAATATTCTTTAAATTATAAATATGTTTTCAGTTTTTAATAATGTGCACATAATGTGTTGTTTTGTTTGGAAATTAAATAAATGAAGGATGTTCTCTGACTTTTTTACACTACTGTATACAAAGGCAAACGCAAGAGAAACAGATAGAGAGAATTACCCTTAGTGTGTAGTTGATTGTGTTTTGTTTCTCATACTGAGACACCACCAGCGTAAAAGTGTGAGTTCCTGCATTGGTCAGCTTGATCTTGGTCAGGTAATGTGGGCTGTTGATCCTGATGCCATCAATGTAAGGTGGAGGGTCGGCTACAAGAACAGAGACAATGAGAAAGAAACAACACCAAGTAACTCACACGCTTTTCAATAGTACCTTCTATACACCAAATGTTTTGCATAAAATATAAGAAAAAAATGGCCTCTTGTTTTATTTAAAGATACAGACCTGGGTAATAAACTTTTCTTCCATCAGTCTTGTAGACAACTAAAGTGATGAACTCCCGGTTTTGAGCAAAGTCGTCCTTGAAAAGGAAAGAATATCCATAATGACATGATAAAATATTCTGTAATGCCTGAACACAATACATCATCATTATATATAATTATACATATATAATGTGTTCTTCACTGTGACTAAACTCTGTACTTTACTCAGGGTTGAGGTCATTTTCATTTGTGACTGTACCTTGTCAGTGATGTGTCTTGTTAGCAGCACCCACACTGCAGCTCCCCCTTGTGGACACTGCACCTCCAGCCTATACTGAGGGTTATTGGCCAAACTATAGGCATCTTTCACAGGACCCTGCTTCCCATCCCAGCTACTGCAAACACCAAGCACAAACACAAGCTACATGTTTATTCAGGACAGATGACTACTTTTCTTTTCAGCTTCATGCCCTTTAAGCAGAAGTTCTCAAACTAGATGTGATTTCATAAGACCGTAAGAGGCCGACCTGTGTATGCAGGAAGACTCTTTAAACAGTGCGGGATTCCAGCTCAGGTAGATGACATCATAGTATTGGCACAGGTCCTCCCAGATGATCCAGAACACACCTTAAAACAGGTTTAATATTAAATCATGCTCCTAAATGAAATCAGGCCTTTTCATTTCACTTGTTGTACTAGACCTAGGTGGCTTTCTCTTACCGTTATCAAACTTCTGTGCGGTTTTGGGGTCAAAGTTGAGATACTTCAGTAAGTCCGGAGTCCAGTTCTTCTCATCACGCTCGCTGTAACGTCCCTTCCACCTGAGATGGCTCCAAGGGTTCTTCAACTGCAAGAAGCGCTTACCCTGGAGTTCATAAGAACAAAATGACGCTCATGACAAAGAAAAAGGTAGATATGAGAATCAGAAACCTTTGGAAAGGAAACAAAGGACACACCCTACACTTGGTGATTAGTGTTTTTACTATTCAAATGTAAGTACACAATTACATATTTAATAACAATCAGTTATGCAATTAGGTAATGACAAAACATGGCAAATATGAAAATCAAACTTCATCAAATAAGATTTGACCTGATGCAAAATTCTTGCAGGGCTATCACACTTTGGGCCAAACATTTGCCACATCCAACATTCCTCTAAAAAGCAATTCATCCAGTCACCCACTCTTTCATACACATGTAAATTATTCAATTTACATCTAAATTATGTTTATACAGGGCAGCTGTTTTTTAGCATTAAGTAATTTAAATAATTCCAAACATGCAGTTTGGAAGGTTAATCATTTAAATTCATATTTTTACTTTTACATATGAAGTTCACTACTTAAATCAGTCACATTTGCCAGTCTCCACCAGCTATAAAAACTTGAGTAGTTCTTGTGCATATTACTTTTTTTGTGGATACGGGAATAGCATTAGCACATACCAGGCTAGGCTTAAGGGTTTACTGACTGACTGAAAACCGACAATGGGCTACTTCAGAGTCTCTTCCAAGCTTCAAAAGCCCATGTTTAATGTAAACATTAAGCCCAAAGTGAAACAGCAAATATGCTAAATATGCATCTCTGCCAGGTGGGAGGTAATAGAACACTCCAAATCTCAGAACCCCAAATGGAAATAAATCATTGTTGCAGTGGTCAAAACAAGAAAAAAAAGAATGAGGCAACTATTCTGAGGCAACCTGTCAATCTGCACTTATCGATCTGCTTTTACATAAATTAAAAAAAAAAAAAAAAAAAAAAAAAAAAAAAGACAGTGCCCATACCAAGAATCTTATTGTAATTGGTGCTGATGATAGTACAGTGATCAATGCTTTACCCTACTACCTAATGTTAATATAATTTAAAAGCTATCGGCCATAATAACATGCAATAATAACCTTTGGTAATACAGTATCTCCTCTTCTACTTGTAAACAAAAACGTGGCGAAATGTAAGTTTAGAATTTTTCATCTTGGTCCAACTGAATTACACCATGCTAATAACTAATACTGATAACTCTGACATGGAGGTTACTCAAAAGGGTTAAACAGAGTATTATACTGTCCAGAGCAGCACAGCCTTATAATTGTGCATGCATTAATTATAGGGCCAAATGGAAAAGCTGGCAGGAGAGAAAGTGGGCACCCAAACTGACCTTGTATTCCCTGATGTCTAGCACAGCGTAGGCATGTGTGGGCACCAATCCCCACTTCTCCCCTTCCTCCTCTGTCATAACACCAGTCGCTGTAGTTATGAGGACATCTCCTCTGTGAAACCTGTCAAAGTGTAATCCACAACAGACACTGGGTATGAAAACGTCTGCCACGTTTGGTGGTTGGTGTAGCACAGCGGGCAGCAAAATACTGTGCGCGTGAGAATAGCCTCCAAGGACACGTTACTCACCTTTGGAAAAGCATGCGGAAGGTGTCGTCCTTGATGAAGGACTGATTGTCTGAGTGCATGGCAATGCGTTCTGGGATCCAGCCAGTCAACGCATGCAGATCAATATTCTACAAATGGAGAGAAGAATCTCACTGAGAGGAAAAAAAGTCTGAGGAATATAAGCACAAGTCTTCGGTTTGTAACTCACTTTAATAAAACCTCCTTCCGTTACATAATTTACACTCACAGATTTACAACGTTATTTGTGGCTTGTACTTACAGAGTTAGAGCCAGGGAAATCATATCCGCCCATCACCTTCATGTAGGCCTTCTCTATGAGGGAAACCCACAGCTCATTTCGGTTACTTGAGTAAGAGCAGAGCAGCTCACCATTGCGGTCCACTGGGAGGAAATCATCAATGATCACCTGAAAGAAAAACAATGCATCTCTGTCACCGGTGAAAAAGCCATCACTGCAAAGTGCTCTTTTATCTGTTACTGCTCAACATTTAAAATCACCATTCAAAAATTCTAAATCAATTATTTTAATTATTAAAAAAAAGAAATAGGAAAGCAATCAATCAAGAATTAAGTAGACTTATAACTATTAAAAAAGAGTCATAGTTTGAAGGTCGGGCATCTGAGGCAGAAAAACAAAAACAATTAAATAGATTATCACAGTATATTATGTATAGTTTAATAACTTCTTGCAGTTCCCAAAAATATTTGAAATGTTAAATAAGGTTTAGTTTAGGAGGAACATGCGCTTCATTTTTGTATTTTTGCCCAAGTTTATAATTTGAATCAGACTTATCCAGTCACTATATTAGGTCATTAACAAAGTGATTTAAAACTTGAGTTAAAGTAATCAGCTCCACTTAACATACAGATGTACTCTGTAATGCTACAATTACAGACTGTAGTCCATCTGTTTCTCTGCATACTTTGTAAGCCCCATTTCACCTTGTTCTTCAACTGTCAGGACCCCACAAGACAGTTGAAGAACAGGGTGAAAGGCGGTGGTGGATGGTGTTCAGCCCTGCACTGACAGTGATGTGGTGGTGGTGCTGTGCTAGTGTGTCCCTCACTGTCCACTCTATTGACACTCCTACCTTGATGGCTGAGGTAAAATCAGAGACAGCAGCTCATCTTTCACAGCACAGCTTGTGTTAGTCATTCTCTAGTATTTTTTATCAATGGGCAAAGGACACTGTTGGTTGGGTATGGTTGGTTGGGCTATTCTCAGTCCAGCACTGGACTGTGGTGGTCCTGTGAGGATCTTGGCCATTGAGGAACAGGGTTAAAGGGGTCTACCAAAATATGCAGAGACAGAGAATGACTACAGTCTGTAGAACTACAAACTCCATCTATATGGCTGATAAAATAGACACAAGAAACTTGTTTTAATTATCATGGCAGACTGGTGTACATTAGTAAACTGGATTATAATGTAATAGAAAAGCAGTTGTACAGTACAGTAACTAATGTACACTGATGTTCTGACAATGTACATTATTATTACTAATACACTAATATAATAATAATATGTGAATTCTGAACCCCTTTTTATTTTTGGATGACTTTTCCAATCAAAAGACTGAAAGACTGAAAACTAAAAGAAGATATACGAATGCATGAAACGGAACATCTAAACACACCTTATTGTGTGCAGTTTATAACATTTAACTCCTGATTGCATAAGTAATAATGCCTTATAAAATAACAGCTGTTTAGAGTTGGTCAGCTTTCTGTACCTTCCTAGGGACTCCGTTGATGTGCAGTTTCACCATGTATTTTCCGCATGGATTATACTCTGGCTCCCCCCTCCTATTCTGCGGGTAAATGACGCTGTACCACACACACACACACACACACACACACACACACACACACACACACACACACACACACATATAACTCATGTGATATTCCCTTTGCTGACTATTACTAAGTGATTAAAGTGACTCAGGAGGGCTCAAATGGATGATTTCAGGTCAAGGCTTTGCACAATAATCCCTGCAGGCGAGTCATTCATCTGTGAAGCAGCAAAGAGAACACGGATGACTTGCAGTGTGACTTTACCTGGTGATTAACTTCTTGTTGAAGCGTCTCTCATATGCAGCACTAATAGCCAAAGAGGCAACAAAAGAGCAGTCTGATACTACCGTCTGCAACAACAAATAACACCTTATTATTGAAGTTCATTTACAGTTGCTTTCACAACTTCACAGTTCCATAAAAGGTCTGCAGTTAAGTGGCAGGATTTGCAAATTGCACCTGTTTGATACTGAAGCTGGACACAGTGAAAATCATGGTGGGGTTGTTGCAAATGTCGTCAGGCCGGACCCAGCGAGAGAAGATGGCGGTCTGTTTAGGAGACAAGGCCAGCTTTCCACGCTTGTCACTAGAGATGGAAAAAAAAAAATTTTATAAGGTTTGCAAAAGCAACTCTTGCAGAGTATAAAATGAGAGCATTTATCAAATTTAGTATAGGTTAAGCTAAACAGGGCAGACTCTAGCTTCCAGACTTAACACTGATAAAAAAAATCAGGTGGTCCTTTTCTTCTTTGGCCCAGAAATCACATTAACAATTATTTCCAGATATAAGCTGAAGGGGTTACTCGTCAGACCACAATACCTGTCTCCACTGTGCATCAGGCCTTTTCAGATGCACATCAGCCCTGAAATATTGGCTATATTTCTGGACATTTTTCATATATGGCTTCCTCTGCATTCTTGCAGTTGTCAATGTAGAAAAGAACAGCGTTTACTGAAAACTGTTTCTCAAAATATTTTTTTTAGTGCAGTCTGGATTCCTTTAATATTTTGATAATATAATGCAGTTCAGAGGCAAAATACCTAAAATACTTGCAGCTGTTTGTTAAGAAACATTCTTAAAATGTTAAATTATTTGCTTACATTATGTTGGAAAGTGGCGAGCTTCAACCCACCCTTGTTCATAAAGGAATAGGCCTTTCCTACATCATACATCTAAAATGCTTTTTAAACATTTTCTTAGTGTTATATTACCCCTCTATATTTTTTTTGGAAAATGCTTCATGGCATCAATGTCAGAATGAATGTATACTTTAAAAAAATAAATAAATACATAAATATATGAATGAATACAAGAAGACGTTCTAAACTAAACATCAAATATCTTGTCTTGGAAGTAATTTACTTTAAATGCCGGTCAGTGTGGTTTTACAAATCACCATTTCCTGTTTTCATTTAAATTTTGTCTACTTTTTCTTGAACTGAAGTTTGTAGTTACTGAATAATACATATTAGTTACTGAAAGTCTTAAGAATAATAACTCAATAATAGGCCTATAGTTTAAGAGGTTATATAGCAGTATACAGCAATGGGATCCCAGCAAAAGAAAGTACTTACGAGAACGGAACAGGAAAGGCAAAGCGTTCCCTCAGGTCCACATTCATAAATGGCACATATTCAATTCCATTTATCTTGGAGGTTTTCCTTCAATAGCCAAAAGAGGAGAATAAATACTAGAAGACACATCAACACAACATATATGAACAATTATCAATGGTATGAAAAAAGAATTCTGATAAGTGGGCATAGCACAAATGTGCAAGTATTTAAGAGCCACTGTAGCTGAAGCAGCCAGCTGCACTTACCTGAGCACTTCTATCTCCTCAGGTGTGTAGCGTTGGCCCTGCGGCTCACTGGACTGCGCCGCTCGAACTGGCTGTTGCTTGTCATGGAGAGAAAAATCAGGACCCAGGGGCAGGTACTGCCTTACTGGAGCTGGGGCTTTGGGAGTGGAGACGGTGGACTTTTCTTGGGAGGTGGCTTTAGACAGGGAGTCTTTCAGGCCCTCTGCCCTGAATGATACAAATAAGAAGAACGACGAAAACAGAAGGTGGTGGTGAAACTGAATGAACAACTATCCAACATTCAATACACTGCTGTGTAAAGGCGACCCCTACCTATCAGTTAACATTTGATTTTCACAGAACAATAACATAAACAAAACAGAATTCAACATTTAAATGTTAAGCTGCACCGAATAAAAAGTACTAAGAATCAGTGAACAGAAAACTAGGGGTAGATTTACCTATGCCTACTAGCACACCAACCCATCTCTACCAAGATAACTAAAAATATTGACTTATGCTAATGCACATCAGTCAGTGAAATTAAAATGATTAACTTTGTGTCTAAAAAAAGAAAGAAAGAAACTTTTGGGAGACAATATGCTCATTGTTTTTTCTGGGAGGGGTTCTCCAAAATGTCTCATTTTAAATATTTTAAGCTTGTAAAACCATAACAAATTACTTTCCCCTCAACACCCCTTCCTCAAATAATCAAACATACAAAATGTGGGCAATATGGAAATATATAATTGAATTGCAAAAAATAATTTGCCACAATATGCTTTAATGAGCATATGACCGATGTGTTCAGTACTTAAACACAGAAAAATTCATTTTTATTAATGATAATTACTATATTCTGTAATTAGTCAAGCGCAGCTGGATTATTACAGCTGAGTATGTGAAACACTGAATAAAAATCATTCTGGTGCTTGTGAATTCTGTCACAACTTATCAAATCCCAGAAAAACAAAATATTGTGATGCGTTTCCCGAATATTTCCTCACATATTGGGCTATTCCCATGTTGCCCACACGTTTATTTCAAAACATAAATGTGCTGGGATTAGGTTTGGCTAGATCATTTTGTCAGGGGAGAAATTAAGGGGAGATAATGTCACCTTCCCCTATTTTCAGTATTTTCAATATTCAGTGGTTCTGTAATCAGATTCACTCAGTGTTTACCTTCTACATTTTAATTCTATTCAGAATACTCCACAGGGCATATTCACCTGTCTAGTGCCTGGCGAGCCAACTGCTTCAATTTGCCCTGAAGTGCTTGATCTGATGTCTCGTTGGACTGCGAGCGAAAGGGAGAAAGGAACACAGTTCAGTTTCTGATCACCGAAACACTCAGTAGAGCCGTCAATCATAAAAGAGACATGAGACGTGAAACCCTGCTATCCAACACCTGTTGCAAAACTGACAGGTTATAAGGTCATGTTGGCAAGTAAATAGGGTATGATAGATAGATATATTCCTGCTATCAAAACACAGAGCAACCAGAGCCAGAGGTTCCTAGTCAACAACCCTGCTGGTATGTTCTATTTTCATACAGCTGCATGCAAAAGTGTGGGCACCAAAGTTAACATATCCTCTATAGTGAACACACTTCTGCAGATCTTCAACTTGAATGCTTCTGTTCATTTTACTGTCACTTTTTAATCAGTTTAATGTTTTTTTCTTACTTTTTAATGAGCAGGGAATACCCTGTACCACGAATGGTTGTAATGTTATTGGTTTGAAAAGTTCCCTTTACAAACCCTCTTTATATGATCTAAACATGCATGAACTCCTGTACTTGTAGCATAAACCACAAGAACATTCAAAAGTCTGGAATCACTGATTCAAATAACACAAACTCAAGATTTGTTAACATTGTTCATAAGTTTAAAATTATTAGCAGGAAATGGTAGAAAATTAAGACATTTTAGACGGATACAGAATGAACAGAACTGTAGATGGATCCATAATGACTGAGAGCCCTGTACAAGATTAAGAACGAATGCCTTTTTGAAACCCGGCGACCAAATCTCAAGGTGGATTATCACTCATAACTCATCAAAAAAATTTAAATATTAAATAAGACATTTTAACATAACTACTAGTGTCTAGCCAACGGTATTCCAAACTACACTGTGTACGTAACTACTGAATAAAATAGTAGTAACTGTCAATATGACAAATCATTCCGAAGTCCAGAAGTTTCTCTTGTACATAATTACTCACTGCTTGTATGCACAACTCCACGGCCTGCGAGTAGAGCTCAATGGCCTCGTCACTGTTGCCCTTCTCATCCTCCTCAAAGGCTTGGGTTACCAGAAAGTACGCCCGCTCCAGGTCCAGCTGATGCTTGGTCTTTAAAGGGTCACTGCTCTGTGCTTGAACTGACGAGGGAGATTTGTAGAGTATGTTTGAAAGACATGGACAAAGACATGAAAGATCAAATGAAAAGGGTATCAGACATACACACACTAACTAAAATAAAAGGTGTATTTGTTCTGTGACCTGGGTTGTCACATGAATAGGCTTGGAAGGAAAAAGGGAGAAGGTAAATTCCTTTATTCAAAACAGCAATAAAACAAAGAGTACTGCTGATGTAGTTACTTTTTGAGAGTCACGCCCATACTCAAACCAAGCCCTGGCATTACTGGAGCATAAAGCCATGGAAAGTATGAGTTCAGACACTCCAGAAGGTGGAAACACAGTCACAGCACTGAGAGAAACACACTGAAGCAACACTCAGGCACTCAGATCTGGATCTCTGACATAAATCCAGTTCTAGATTTTGCAATCGCTATTGGTTAACTGGACTGATAATGTAACGTTGTGGTCACTTCACCACCACAACATAAATTATGGGTGGAGAGGCCCAGAACACCCTGCTCTAAAGTCATCCAAACAGTGCTACTCTATCACTGTTCTTCAGTGAACTGACCGGCACTGAGGAGAGTCTGTACTCGTTCCAGGTACTCGTTCACTTTCCCCTGAATGTTTTCCAGTTTAGATCCTGCCATGCCAGCATAGATGAGAGCTTGGGCAGCTTCCTAAAGGGAAAGAGAAAGCATTATTCGCCAGTTTAAAGAGAGTTTCCTGAACACATGTTCTTCTTTTAACCAAGATTACACTACATGATTAGAATAAATAGCAATTACACTACAAGTACATTACACTGATACTTCTATATAGGTATATTTTAGAAAACTTCTTGTAAGTGAGCACTGGAAGGCATGAAGCGCCACTATTAGCGTAAACAGACAGACAGATTGCAGCAGTCAACACTTGTTGTTTAGGACACAACACTTAAAGAAACCCTCCACACATGCTGAGCTAGTTCAGTTAGCTACCTGTCACTGAGCAGAGCCAGAGAGCTTCCCTTACCTTGTAAAAGAAAATCGCTTCATTGTACTTTCCTTTCTGGTCGTGTAACACCGCAGACTTGGCGAATTTCACAGCATCGAGCTCCAGCGCGCTACAGTCCATTTTAGCCTCCCAACTCCGGACTGCCTGCCTCAGTCAGTCTGGTCAGCTTTACGCTACTCCATAGCGGCTAACATACAGGCTAAACACGAGCTAGCTAAGTAACTTACCAACCAGTCCTTTTGACAGACAGTAGTCAAATCCCACTTTACTCGGTTTCAAGTGATGAAAAGACGCCAAGGCAGAGATATTTACCGAAAACGTACCCCGTAAAAATACCCGAGTTCCGCCAAAGAGGCTAAGAGAAAGTCCAGAGCTACAGAGCTTCAGTCAATAACAAACCCACAAACACGGCGCACTTCCGCCTCGGTGGGCGTTTCCCGGAGCTGTCACTCAGTCGTTTATTTAAATCAGAGGGACAAAAAGATGAAGAGAAAATGTCCTGAACTTTGTATTCGTGTCTGTGTCTTATGCCAGGACTGCTTTTCACTTTTTCGTATGAAATGAAATGAATGGATATACGACTATCGTTCTTTTGAACTGGTCCTATTTCAATGAATCAGTCGAACCGTTTTACGACTGAATCGATTCGATGGTGACGTTCGTTTGAAAGGCTGGAGACTGTAGAAATGTAAATGTCAGTCATAAATGTATGAAATAAAACCCCACTGTAATGTTTACATTTAGTCTCTAGTTGGCTCTTTCTATCTGTTTAAGCTTGGTGCACTGAGTCTAACTCCTGTTGAGACAGAATGAATCGTAGAATTTGATGATAATGATAAAGTTGACTTTACTGATATTTGTAAAGAATATTTGAATTGATTCAGACGTTTCACTGAATCGGTTGAATGAATCGAATAAGACTTACATCACATTGCCTTCCTGCGGCGTGCGGGGAAATCCATCCACGCTGCTAGGAAAAGAGCTCGTTCCTACGTAAGCTCATTCAAGAGCAGTCATTCATTTGAATGCCACCCACAACTGAAACTGAGCGTCCAAGTAATATGGTCAACTCTGCTAATGTAAGACTGTCACTGTCTCAGTTGCATATACATATATAATTTCCCTATCTATCTATCTATCTATCTATCTATCTATCTGTTTATCTGTTTATCTATCTATCTATCTATCTATCTATCTACATCTCCTATATATATCTCTACATATATATGGTTAGTACCTGGAACGAAGTTCATTGTAACTATACTGGATTCTTGAGCACAGCACTATAATTAAATACGCCTACAGGTAAGAATTTTACCTGAAAAAATGAAACTATTATAATGACAGATTTGCATGATCATTATCAGCATGGCACTCAGAGATCTCAAGTGAAATGTGCCTGATGACTGTCTAAAGGACGGAAGGAAGGAACACAGGCAGAAATGTTCCCACTTCATGATATTTCAGAATATTTATCAATTACCAACAATGAGAAATCACACAGCAGATGGCGCTATAATACAGGAGAACAGCCCTCTGTACACCTCCCTATGGAGGCAGCACGTGGGAGTGCACTTTTTTTACACACAGACTATCGTTCATACTTGTTCAAAAGGGAGTGCAGCCTAAATTCCTAAAATATGGGATTTAAAATATCAAGCTGCCGTGACCAAAAGCTTCAAAATTACATAAGATGAAAGTGGTGCCAAATTATACATATTGAAGATGTTGCCTACTTGGGTGACCAGTGTGTGATTAACAGTGCTAGTGTAAATGGCCTTCAGTATGATCTAATACACTAATGGCTGTTGATGTCAGTTGAAGTACAAAAAGGACGTAGACAGCGCTTATTATTTAATAGACTGTTTACTGTTCATTACAGAGTATGAAGCTAGGAAACTGAGACAGGTGTACAGGAGAGCATTTATTCCAACGTTATTGTAAAAGGAAAGGATCATGTTGTGGTTATAACAAAAGCTTAGAAGGAAGTAGAATTCTTAACTTTAATGCATGTTAAAAGACAAAACGTTATCATAGTGACAACGTTACTGCTGAAAATGATTGGAGGAGGGCTTTGTCATGCTTTATTTTTCAATTTTCCCAACCTCACCAATCTCCCATGGGACTGCAACCATACACCCTTCGTTTAAAAAATATATGTATGCATGTGTTTATATATTAATATATCAAAGCTTGTAGACAGAGCTTATAGACAGAGCATAATTGCTCTCCTGCTTCGCTGGAGTCCCAGAGTCTTATGAATGACTTTGTGACCCTTTCCAGGCTGTGGAAATGAGAAACAAAGTCATTAAAATCTACCAGCCTGGAAAGGGTCACTGTCTATGAGCTTTGATGTATTAATATATCAAAACCGACTGCAGGATATTATACATATGCATATATATGTATGTTTTGATAAAATGCTATATGGTTTCAGCCCCATAGGTGATGGCTGAAGTTGGGAAAATAGAAAATTGGCTACATGCCTAAAAACAGCAAATATAAAGGAGTGTATATTGAAGCTTATAGCCACAGCATTCTAATTTATAATCGCCATCCTCAAAGTTCCCCATACTGCAAGAGGCCGTCTGTGTGACTTTGAACCCCTAAAACACCTATACTCGAATGAACGTTTTTCTGATGTCACTTATAAAAGGTACTTAATCATTTTACTAGACATGATCAGGGTGTGCTCTACAGATGGTAACACCAAAAAGGTATATTGATACTGAAAAAGCACTTATTAGCATAAATTGTGATATTTTAACATGTTGCTAAATACTAATAATCAACTGGCCTCAGACACTTTGGCTATAGAAACACCAACACTCTGATGACTGGGCTTTTTTTAATCCCCCTAAAGTCATATATATAAACGGACTGCGATTAGAGGAGTGTTTTGTTTTTGAAAAGGGGCACATTTTTGTTTTAGGACTGGAGCAGCAGCCATTAAAGAGAACTTTATAGCTATCTGAGCCAAATGGGTGTATTATTTCTTTGTATGTATACATTTCGGCACCACTGGTCACAGCAAATAGCTCACCCTTTCCTTGATCTTGCCAGTCTTCCCCAGGCTGATCCCATATTCATATCATCTTGTCTTCCCGTATATTCCCATATTTGCCATTTGCTGTGACCAGTGGTATATATATAAAACAATTATATAATGAGATATATATCATTTGTCAATTCTCTTGAACCTTTATTTTACTGACACTTACTAAGTTTTGGCTGATCATAAGTTTTGAATATGATGCCAGCAACATATTTAAAATCAGTTGGGATGGGCCAAAATAAGAAGATAAGAGGGATATTTTATTTAGTTTAAAGTATTTTTCAAGTTACACCATTTTAAACCTCTTACAAACCTCCTACAAAAGAGCAAGGATGAAAACTGATGTTGAATGTGTGCGACCTTCGAGCCCTCAGACAGCACTGCATTAGAAACAGTCCTGATGCTGTGTTAAATATAGGCACATGGGCTCTGTAGCACTTTGGAAAACCATTGTAACTTAACACAGTCTGAATCCAGAAAACAGCCAAATATCAATTCTGTGCAGAAATGCTCATCTCAGATGGTCTTAAAGAAAGTGGACGTGTGTCATGAGTCCAAGTTTCAGCTTGTTCAGCCAAAGATTACAGGAAATGTCCAGACTTTTATCAGCGAAACTTGGGTGACTTGCAAACATATGCTGCCATCAAGATGATTTCTTTCCCCAGGAAGATTTCCATGGTTATTTCACAATGAAATGATTTCTTAATTTTGTCCGGTCTGCCAGCAGTCCAAATCTGTCAACTATCGAAAATGTATGGCGCAGAGGAGGATCAGATAATGACAACCACGGACTGTTGAGCAGCTGAAGTCTTGTACAAAGGAGGAAGGGGCAAAAGTCCACTTGTAAAACTGTAACAGTTAATATCCTCAGCTCCCGAATGATTAAAAAGGTAATTAAAAGGAAAGGCGGATGTGTCAGTCATCCACTCTGATGACGGCCAAGAGGCATGAGGACAGTACTCAAGTTTGATGCTCTGCCTCCCCGTCACTGCCCTTACTCTGTAGCTTGGCCGTTGAGAACTGAACATCAGACATAGTTAGGCCTGTTGAATGTTAGGCCTCGATGCAGAACAGGAGAGGAGGTAGGGTGCAGGACTTGGGCACAATCCTCATGCCTCTTGTAGCTGTTATCATTTTCCTACCCATTCTTACGAGGTATGTGTGTTTATTTGTTTATGTGTACCAAATACAATTCAGTTGGTTAGTGAAAATGTTGAAAATCTTCTTTTTGTAAACAGTTGACACAGTTGACTCTACTTTCGACAGCGGTAGCAGTAGCTCGGGAGGGAAGTCACGTGTCGTGAACTGGATTAGTGAGTATATAAGGTGTGCAATAGGTACTCAAATGTCCAACATTGTTTGGAGGAGCATGACCAAGACTTCCCAGTACTACCCTGGCTCCTTAATTCCACAGACTTGAACCCGACTGAGCATCTGTGGTACCACCTAGATTGTTGTGTTTGCTTTATGGACCCTCCCCCCAAGACCCTCCAGCAGTTGAAGGATGCACTCCGTTCAGCATGGCTCCAGATACCTGTGTTAACCTACCAGTGTTTACCATCTAGCTGCTGTCCGTGCTGCATATGGAAGTTACTCTGGATATTAGCTGGTGGTCATAATAATGTGACTTGACTGTGTTCTTTTGTCAGTTCAGTAAAGGTTCAAGAGTATTAACAAATCGCAGATTATCATCTTTACCACATTTTAAAACGTGCTAACTTCTGGAATTGGGGTTTGTAATTAGAAACCTGTGTAGGGTCAAGATAGGTTTTAAAGGAGCAATGTTGTACTTTAAAACATTACATTAACATTGGCACTGGAGACAGGTGGGGAAGACAACTGACACACAAAGGTGCTCATCTGCATTTGATAAGAGAAGCCTCAGGATTTTTCACAAGCTCACACTAGAGGATCCATCCGTCATGAACACAATATCTGTGGATGCATTGAAGGCAGCTGGAGGAACATAATTTATTAATTAACACCATTAATAATAATAATAATAATAATAATAATAATAATAATAATATTTTTCCCTACCACTACTGAAGGCAGCGGTGTGACATTTCTGAAATATGATAGCAAAGAAAGAAAATCACTGTCAGAGCAGAACTGGAAACATCATAGTAACACTATCATAAAACAGGAAGGACTATGAGTAATTTATGGCTACAACAACAACAACATTAGCATTATTATAATATATGTCATTTTATAACACTACTGTACATAACTGTACATGTTTTCATACAGTAATCGTTAAATAACATTTTCTGAAATGCACAATATTCTACTTTTATATACAGTATTATATTCTTAGTCCACAGTAGTTATTGAACACTATGTAACCAAATGTTGATGCCCTCTTATGTCACAGTGACACAAATACACCTTATCAATCACCTGGGACACCCTGGCAGGTACTTTCAATGTAATAGCAACACCCTAGTAACCACATCCCATTATAACCACTAGAGATCCTATGGTAACCACATAACAGCACCCTAGTAATCGCATGTACCACTATATCAACCAACTGGTAAAACCCTAGCAATCAACCTGGATATCTTAGCGACCACTTCACAATGCCCTAAAATGTTTAAAATGCTATAGCGACCACCTAAAAAAACGCACTAGTCCTAGCAACCAGCCGTAAAATCATCACATCATGGCAACTACCTGCAATAGCACAGCAACTTTATCTAACAAAAAAAAAAGCTATCTAACAAAACAGTATCAACTGCCTAGCAACACCCAAGCAACCACCTGGAACACCATAACAGCCACACAGCAATCATCACCATAGTAACAACCTGCAGTACTATTGCAATTGCTTGTTATCAACCTAGCGACCACCCAGAATACCACAGAAACCAACTGGCAACACTTTCGCAGCCATCTGGAGCCCCACAGCAATAATCAGTCATTATAAGACTGAGAGTCTGTCAAGGTTTAATATGGCTAATTAGGAATAAAATGACATTATACAAAAAGTGACATTTACCTGGGCAAATGTAGCGGATGACTTTGTTGATGAAGGACTCATTCAGAAGCTCAAAGTGGTCTGTGATAATCAAACTTTGGCCAGGAGTGGGTGTGTTGATACATGCAATCTCTTCCAGTATAGTGGAGTGCGGGGGTCTGCTGAATGTGTCCCCGATGCCAATACCCACCACCTGTCACACACAAACAACTGCTGAATGCTGTTACGGAAGCTGTATCTGCTGTATCTACCATGTAAACCACATAGAGTAAAGAGTCTCACCATGATATTGGGTATACTACACAGAGCAGACAGAGGTTTAGTATCCCGCGGGTCAGTCCTGCCATCAGTCAGCACTAAGGCCACCTTACGAGTAGGTTCAGAGTCCTGAAAGGCTCTTTTGGCAAATTCAAGAGCCTCCCCAGTATAAGTACCTCCAGCAATCCATTGCATTTCCATAATAGCACTGTGTGCATAGAAGAGCTCATGTCAGTATACAAAAAGATACTATGAGGAGCATTTACTCCAATACTTAACATTAATAAACCATCAACTTTACCATCAACCATCAAGTAATTTTAACAAAGCAATCATCCCTTCTATTAATTTATGCTTATTTGAATGTTAGGCTCACACATGCACTGATGTTTATACTATCTATGACTGAAAATATGCCTGTCTATAAATAAGACATAATGCAAAACATAATGCATTATTCATATGTGGATTACAACAACAGCAGGTAACATAAAAGTGGTCTATTAATATTGAATTAAAACTCTCTGCCGTTATTTAAAGTGAGATAACAACATGTTACTATATACTGATAATCATCTGAAACACTGGAATCCACCCATCATTCACTTCAGGCTTTATTTTTCCGTGATCCACATTATTAAATATTTCATTATTCAGTTAACCTTTAAACACTAATGGTAGTGGCACTTTCCATGAGTTAAATCCATGTGCTCTATAAAGGTTTGTTTATCTATTTCTGTGAAAACGACACTATACAAACATCAGAGGTCAGATCAGCTTTTCCTGAGTTAACTCAGGACGAATGTCACCCTCAAACATCTAAGCTGAGTTACAAGTTTTCCCCAAATTCTTTTTCTGTTCTGCACCTCAGTTGAGTTAACAAAACAGAATTTATGTTTTTACTCAGTTATCCCCACTAGCTGGGCCTCTTTCCATTACACAATCCCAACAGACATTTTCTTCTTTCAGATATGGATAGCTATGACACTGCTGGGTCTCAAACTTATAATCTCCAGATATTGGAGTGAATAATTACACAGCTGCACTGCATGTATCCCATTTTGTAAAGAAGGCCTACTGTGCTAATTTCCAAACGTGCCTAAGTATGTTTTTGGGGATCTACTAGAATAATTTACATGCTTCAGATTTCTCAAAACACAGTATTTTTCTCATATTGTACACGCCTGAAACTCTCTATTAGAGCTCCTGTGTCTTTAGGATCCACCTCCTAATGAGCCTAGTGTGCTCTGATTGGTCAACCACCGGAGCAACATCCTGCTACAAGTTCTGCTCTCACACTGCTGTGATTATTCTTGTGATGGTGTCTGTTCTGCCATGTTAGTTTGAGTCCCATCCTGAAAGTCAGGTAGAACAAGCTGATAGACCCGCTCCACCTTCACAAGCTAAACTAGAGACGGACGTTTCAGAGCAGTAAGTATTTACTGTTTTGCTCTCCGCGTGTTGTGTGAGGGTATGCCAAGCTTGCTGGTAGGCATGCGATAAGACCTGTGTTAAAAGATGATGTCAAAAAATGCTGAGATGATGCTGAGAAAAGTGATTTCTGTGAGAGAATGTTTCTTCCTCTGTCATGCACTTTTAGCTTTATAACTGTAGACCATTTACATGCACAAAAAGCTACGTGACACACCGGAGGAGTAACTGAGAAACTTCAGGTGTTCCTGAGCAGTGAAAATGGACTAAGTCTTCACTCCAAAAGAAGATTGTGAGTGAGTTTGAACCCCAGCAGTGCCATAGCCATCCGTAAGTAAGTAATCATATAGAGAAAGTGTCTGATGTGCAGCGGAAGCGGTTTTAGCTGATGGAGACAGACAGAGCAAAAAATGAAGAGACTTTGTGACTCAACTAAGAACTAAGTAATTTGGGCGAAAGGCAGAGTAATTAAATTGTTCTGACTTTTATTTTTAACAGCATAAATGTATTTATTCTGTGAATTTATAATTAAAAGTAGCTTCTAAATAATAAATGGAATACATATATTTTTTTCTATGTAATAAATTAATATAATAACAATAAATAAATAAATAATTATTCATATATAATAAAAAGTAATAAATAATAAATAAAAATAAATATAATTTTGGGTGTTCAGCTGTAAAGGTGAGGTTTATGGTTAGTTAAACAATGGGCATACCTTTGAAGAGCAGTGTGTAAGATATATTGAGATATAGAGTGATATAGGCAGAAATAGAAAGTAATATTTTTTATATTTTTATATTTTTATAGTTTTCATTTGTGTATAAATTACCCGTATCCATGAATTGTTGTGTCTTTGTTAACTTAGAATGAGCCTTTCATATCTACATAGGATATCTAAGTAGGAGTGGTTTGTCCTCTAAAAGAGGGTGTATAGACACAATGATGCTACAGTAGCTCCGAACACACAAATCACACACTGTCTGTTTCAGGTTTTTATGATAAAGCGGCAGCTTGAATTTGGTGGTGCTACAGTACTGAAGAAGACAGCTTAACAGCTTTGACAGCTTAAATCTCCTTATCAGAAATGCTACCAGCCTTCACTAGGTTGAAATCAGCTTCTTAGTCACCAGCTTCTTGTTTGCATTTTCCTGTTCCATATTAAATGGTGCAGTTGTTACATTCTGGCACTGGCAATGACTTTCTTATTGGCCAGCTCTTGTTCAGATTTGCCCATTATACCTTAAATGGTGCAATAGGACAAACTGTTAGAACACAGGTGCAGGCTAACCATTTTGTGTTGAGAGAATTTGAGAATCCAAAATCTGACAAATCTCAAATTTGGACAAATTCAGGACAGATAAAATAGAAAACTTGAAGGTCACAGTAGGTTCTCTGAAAGGAAGGGGTGGTAGAGGGTTTCAGTTGATTGAACCTTGGTGTAAAGTGTAACCAAAGAATCCTTAACATATAATACTGAATGATGCATTATCTGGCATGCTATTAGTGCAGATTTGTCAGAGAAGGGAAGCAGAAGAAAATCTGACTGTTTGAGATCCGTGAGGGTGATGATTTTACGATCATCCATAGACACCAGTTCTTGGGTTCTCTCGTGGCTGAACTGGATTACTCCCACCCGTGTTTCATTCCCGTTCTACACAGACAAATACGGACAGTGATGTTTGTCAAGGTACATGAAATCTGTGAGTTTGAAAGGGTTTTTAACGAGCAGCATGAAGTAAATAGTCTTGTAAAGCCTAGCAGCAGTCATTTTTAAAATGATGCACAGATGTGGCAGATGGCTAAAACACCAATAAAACAGCTCAGTGGAAAAAGACAAAAGACCTGTCAATGATACTATCAACATGCCTATACAAAAGATAGAGAACTGGATTAACAGCGTTGACATCCACACATTGCCTTAATTGTGTTTACAGCAAAGCGAAGCAAAAGAATTGTGAATCACAAGCCACTATTTGTGAAACCCTTACGTTATAAGGATTATAAGGGTGGGCAACTCTTCAGGCAAACCCAATTCCAAAAAGGCTGGGATAGTCAATAAAATCCAGAAAGCAGAAAGCAGTCTTTTTAAGGTACTCAATTGAAAACAGCATAAAGGAAAGATGGTTAATGTATTTTTAACCTTATTGATTTTTGTAAAATACTTTCTGATCATTTTATAAAATATGCCTGTAGCATGTTCCAGAAAAGCAATTCAGGACTGGGAAGTTTGTGATCAAAAACACCTGGTTTGGTGTTTGGTGAGGCAACAGGTGTTGCTATCATGATTGGGTATTAAAGGAGCATTCATGAAACTCTGAGTTCCCATTTCACAATGTTTTTCAATCCGTGATAGCACGGAACTCAGGGATTTCATCATCTACAGTCCATAAAGTTATTAAAAAGATTCCGGAGAAATCTCAGTGTGTAAAGGACAAGGTTGAAAACCAGTATTGAATGACAGTGACAAAATTGGCATTCTGTAATTAATAAAAACACATGGCTTTTAGGAAAACTAATCAGTAAACACTGTCTGTTGCTACTACGCAAAGCAGAAGCCATTTACTAACAACTTACACAAATGACTCTGACTTTTCTGCAAATCAATGCTAATCTGCAATGGGCTGACACAAAGTGCAAGCTTTGGTCCAAGGAGTCCACCTGCTAAACTGTATTTGGACATAATGGACAAAGTTCTCAAGCCCAAAAAGGAATTGGACCATCTCAGTTGTTACCAATGCAGTTCAAAGCCATGTCATGGATTGGGTGGAGGGGTGGTGTTAATGCCAATGGCATGGGTAACTGGCCATGTTTTTATTCGCATTTTCTGGAACGTTTTTTTTTGGAATTGGCTTTGTAAAAACAGCTAAAGTTCAGTGTGATAAGAGTTCCTGTGGAATGCTCACCTTGCTGTTGTCAGACTGAGTGAGCTTATTTATGATGTGGATGATGAACTGTTTGTGCACGGCGAAGTTCTGAAGGCCCACGCTCTCCGAGCTGTCCAGTATGAAAAGCAGCTTCTTAGGGCTACACTTTCTCACTAAACAGATGGCACACAATCATCAGTGTTTACACCAGCAGTAAAGAGGGGCTTCCTCTCTAAACAAGTCTAATGGTCTAATATACTAAATTGATAATAAATGTAAAAGTGCTAATCATGTGACTTACCACAGCGTGCTGAAATGAGAGCACAGAGAGTGGCATATTAGAGCTAGATCTTCAGGTTAGTTCAGGTCATAAATGTCAAAACATATTCACATAGTTTTCCTCTGAGGTTTGGCATTTTTTTAAAATATGCATATGGAAAGCACGTAAACAGACTTCCATATGTTTTATTGAAAGCTTGTGTTACCATATTGTCGCTGTCTGAAAAAAAGAAGTATCCCCTTTTTTTAGGTCTTATTTTTTTCTACACCTTATGTGCACACCAGAGGCCTATTACAATGTATGAAAACCTTAATACAAATGCTCTAGAATAGCTTGGAAGTAAATTCCATTACAGTACATTACATTAAAACCAAATAACGCTTTTGCCATTTTGGAGATGCTTGTTTTTCTTCAGACAACGAGAAAACACTTTTACTCTGTATGTAGCAGTTTTACAGTGACTCTTTTGGTAAAGATCCCAGGCATATAGGCTGCTACTGTAGATTCTAACAGCTTACAGAAGCCGAGCCCTGGGTTCTACAGGTGGGGATAAAGGAAACAAGTAGACTGTCTAGGGGGCCTTGAGGACCGGGTTGGGAAACACTGGCCTAGAGATATTTCTCTCTCTTTTTATTTAACTAGGAATAGAAATTTGTAATTGGTTTTGAAAACTGGCATCCTCACACTCTACTTGAAGTGTCAGATTTCACTTTAATAGATCCCCCAGGCACAGCGTTTGAATATCTGAAGCTTCAAATTCAAAGTACATTTAGAAGAACACTAGCTCACTCCTGAGAAAGCTGAAGGGCTAACTGTAGTAATGGCAGATAGTGGAATAATTGCTAAGCCATGTTTGGAGGAGAAAATGAAGCAGGCGTTTAGGACAGATGTGGAGACCAACTGCAGTTGGTCACCACTCCATGACAATTCATTTCAGTTCTTCACTGTGCTCACCACGAGTCAAAACAGTTGTGTTTTTTTCTCATATTTTCTTAGAATTGCTCACAGGGCCCCCTAGTGGCTCAGGCACATGCACATAAATGAATTGGTGATCCAGGCCTGACTGTGGCATGCTGCTATAGACAGAGAAAGGGAGTTAACCACAGATGCACAGAGCATATATGGTATAGCAAGTAATCCAACTGAGAGGTTCATACATGCGCAGCTGCAGGAGAGCTCGGTCTGGAACGACTCCAGACCTCAGAGCCTGTAGTGAAAACGGTGTGACTCATTAGGAGACGGCTTTTTGGCTGTGACTTGTTAGGAGAGTCAAGTATGTGAACAACGGCAGCAAAACATTCCTCACTGGTATGTGTAAATATTTGTCCAGAACAAACCATTTTAGGTCTGTCCAGTGCACACAATCGGTTAATCACCAGGAATAGTTTAGACAAACCTGTGTCCGCTTTAGCACTGCATTGACATCTAATGGTAGAATGCAGCTTTTAAATACAGAGACCATAGAAGCATGAACAAAGCATGTCCGGTTGAACCATATTTAGGCATGTTATAGTTATTTTTGAATGGAAAACGAGTGCAGAAGCATCACAAATCCAACCTGTTTCTAGAGGATTCTGTTCTTGCCTGTTACATCAAGTTTTTCATCTGATTTAGTACAATTAAAATCGCTGCATCATTTTAAAGAATACTTACGGCAATATTTCCAAAGCATTCTGAGAATTTTACACTCCTGAAAACAGAATAGAATGATTCCTCATGTTAGAACAATTTATTTTCAGGTAGGAGATTTTGCACATTTCAGCACAATTCAAGCATTCAGATGTAAACAAAGTCATTCAGAGTGTTGTAAGTGGTTTGATGTAAATGCTTCATTCTAGAGAAGCTTATTGAGAAATGTTCACAATCGTGGTGAAAGGAACCAGACATTTGAAGATTTTAATGCATCTAAAGCTCTTTGCATAATATTCTTTTGCCTTAAATGCTTATAAATACACTGTCATATATGTATGACAGTTCTGGCTTTTGCCCTAAAATGGTTTTATGGTGGAGTGTTACATGAGCAGTTGTGATGCAAATTAGTCCCTGAAGAATTTTTTTTTCCCCAGCTATCAACATTACATATAAAACTCACTGCTCATTATGGACGGCAAATAAAACTGCTATATTGGGAAGCTTCAATTAATTAGCCCCATTACTCAAACAGACATTAAAAGTGTGAATATCCCTACATTATCTGAAGTGGTGACTGCAATCTAGAACAGGCTACTTGTTAAGATAAAAAAAAGTTCATCATTGCACCTTCAAACTCCATAAAAAAGAGGTCCTCCAAACATCTCAAATGAGCAGTGCATTATAGGAGTGCTAGACCAAAGAAACAGGACTAAATAATGTAAGCTGTTCTGATACGGTTGTATAAACTAGAGTGACAGTTTATTGTAACTAAGGCAGAAGAAACCTTATGAAGTAAAAATGATGTCCTGCAAAGTTGTACTCACATCTAGCACAACAATGTCCGCTGGTTTTGGTATTCCCTGAAACATATGGAATGTTTTATCTCACATACACATGAATGTATATATAAAGGAATCAAGTCCAATATATCCTGTATGGCAAGAGACTTTTGTGTATGATATGGTATGTTTAATTAAGACATTAATCTATCAAAGAGCACAGATGAAACAGAAATCAGTCTATTTATATATATATATATATTCCCAGAGCTACCAACACAACAGCACGAGTCAGAATGGGAAGCATGCGCAACAAGACGACCTTATATAGTCAGTCAGGTACAGGTACATGCAGAGGTTTGCAACCTGGTGATACTGCATTAGCCAAATGCCTTTTTGTACTATTACAATATAGAAATTTACCCAAAATTTTGAATAGGACATGTATTGTTAATTATTTGTAAATAAAACATTACATGTAACAGTTTATACTTGTAAATATGTATTTCTATTTTTTTATTTAGAACCCATTGATTGTTCTGGCAAAATGTTAATTATGTTTAGATTTTCAGTGCAAATATAACCAAAATGAAGGAAATACAGCATTAAACATGTACTTCTGAAAATGAGTAAGTACCACACTTGCTCAGGGGCCTTTTATACTTCATCATGTGACATACAACATACAGTCATGTGAAGAAGTACGTACACCCCATGAAACATTCAGACTTTAACATATTTGGACATACATATATCAAGTCTTCAATTAAACGGTGTTGATAGACAAAGGTGATATAGATTAACCAATGACATCTTGTATATAATCTAAATAAACACTAACACATGGTTACCTGAGGCCTTCAGAAAGACAAATCTAGATGCCTATGAGTCTGGGAAGCAGATTAAAAACCACTGCCAACTTGTACAGGCCAGCAAGTATTACCCAAGAGTAAATCATAAGCTGTAGATATCAGCTGTTGGCAGACATTTATAGGAAATACCTACATAGTTGTTTTTGCCAAAGCGGGAAGTACCAATTACTGAAGCCAGGGATGTTCTTACTTTTGCAGCTGTTTTAAAATATGTGAATGCAAAGTGAAACATCCATTATTTTGTCCAAGTACATAACATTTAAATATACATACTGTTAAACCGAAGAAAAAAAAATCATGGTTTGCATCAATGCTTTGTTCTTTAATGAAATGTGTGAAATGAGACTTTTATATAGAATTGGAGATATACAGCTGTATGGACTGGACAACAGAAAATAAAGAACTAAAAAAACTTACAGGCATTCCTGGACGTCCTTGATATCCTTTGGGGCCTATAAGGCCATCCTTACCAGGACGGCCATACTGGAAAAAACGGAAGAAAGCAGTGGTATTAGATGCCCTACCATGCACATACCTCATCTTTACCAGATTGTGTTTAAATGACTTCTTTTTGACATTTTCTTAAGCAGAGAATCCAGACTGGCCTTAATATATTCCCCATTATTATGGGGAAATGTCTCTTCTTTGTAGAAAGAAACTTTATAAATTTTGACTTCAAATTCATGTATGGTTGTCTTACATCTTTCCCCCGGTCACCAGGCAGTCCAGTGTCACCTTGTATGCCGGGCAGTCCTTTGATGCCCTGTCACGTAGGGGAGAAAAAAAAGCCTTCGGGTAACAGTAGACATAAACGCTGATAGTATGCAGGCCTTAGAAGCCCACCATCTCTAATAATCAACTAAGATAAACATGTCACAAGAGAGTAACCGCATGTGTACATTACTTTACAGCTCTGGGCTTAATGCACCAGTTTTTTTTCTCTACAGCCAGATAATTTGAGCTGGTCTGTTTTTAGGAGTAGCACTACAGTGCACCAGCTGAAAATGTTCCTAAATGGAATATACCCAGTGAGCATTATCTGGAAAAGAAGACAGCATTCTCAGAACTCTCAGAGTGGGACTCTTCTTAAACTCTGGAAAAGATGTTACTTAACCAAAAGTACTTTTTTTGATTTCACTGTGAAGCTTCATAATATGCCCTGCCAATGCAACTGTAGGCCAGTGTACACTAACTTCCTGTAACATGCTACATTTTTAAATGTGGAAAAACAACATGTATTAACTCCCATACAGCTTCTTGTTTGGCTATGGTGCTATAGATACGTACTTAGAGAACATTTAGGAATATGGAATAAGAAGACATAATAAAATCAGGGTGTAAAACAGATAATATACTATACCATATACAATACATACTATATTTCCAATACTCTTATCAGTGTGTGTGCATGTGCATGTGCATGTTCATGTGCATACACGTACACATACAGACACATGTGACAGTATATGGCCATAACACATGATAAGTCCAAAGCTATGTATGGATACAGCTATTTAGTTCAGGCATTCCCGTTGCATGCCCGTGCATCCAGAGATTAATACTGGCAGCAGGATAGGTCATACTGAACAGCACAGTGACTTCAAACATGGCACGCTTATAAAATGCCAGTTTGTGAAATGTCTGCCCTGTTATATCTGCCCTGAAACAGTGTAAGTTTTATCATTGTAAATGGAAGCATGTAGGAGCCACAAAAGCTCAGTCACAAAATGGTGGACCACACAAACTCAGAGAGAGGGAATGCCAAGTGCATAAGCACATAGACCAGAAAAAAACTACAAGTTCAGAGATGCACCTGAGGCAGCATCAGCAAAAGAACTGTGGCTTGGGAGCCTCTGTGGCCAAACAGCATGTATATTTTTTAATAACTGCACTGGAGAAGGAGCCTGACTGTGTTTTTTGTTATACTGTACAACACCCTGTATTGGTATGATGACAATAAAGTTGAATTGATTTGAATTGAATCGAATTTAATTACTTGCTCCAGCATGAGTGAACCAACTGCTGCTCACAAGTCCAGGGCCCATGTGTTTTACACTACTGGTGGAACTCTGGCGTGAGTGATGCAACTGGGGATGCGACGTTTTTATGCAACATGCACTTGTGGCCTCAGTCCATCAGTCTGTGTGGTCCTGAGCTGCTGTTGTCGTTGCTGCTAGCTACTTTCACTGATGCTGATACTCTACTCCACTATTTAATAACCATTTTATTGTTGAGATATCAGAGCAAATATTTAGTTATTCTGATCAGTGGTCAAAAGCAAACCCCGACTACTGGCACAGCATGCGTTTTCCAATTATCCTTCCTTTTAAATTCCTCCTAGAACCTTCTGTAGAAAAGGGGCAGGATGTGGTTTTGAGAAAGATTCTGTGGGTGCTTCTGGAACTTTCCATCTCCCTCATGTAAACAGCTGCTTTCCTGTCAGCTCCAACATAGAGCAGGGAACATATCATATTTTCTAGTGCTGGAGTAAATGCAGATCAGTGAGGCATGTGGGGTAAGAACACCTACATGACCTCTATGAGTCAGTGCCAGCCTGGAGTATCGTACAGTTAAAGCATTGCAACAAAATAAAGCAGTTACCTTTATTCCTGCGATGCCTCTTGGACCTGGATAACCCTGGAGAGAAACATAGTCATTTCATTGCATCTGCAATATTAGTGAGACATCAGTATATTGCAACAGTATACTGAGTTTTTAAGGTAAGGGGGGTGGGGTGAATGCCAGAACAGTACCTATGTACCTTGTTGGCAGACAAAAAACACTTCTTTATTTAAAAAGTTGGGACAGTATGTGAAGGCAAATAAAACCGAATGCCATGACTTTGATATTAATTAGACCCCATAATATGTTCTAAAATGCTGGAACAGGCACAATTTAAGAAACATTTCTAGAAACAGTACAAAATGTTTAAAATACATTTTTGAATAAGTGATTCAATAATACTTGAGTGTAAAATTATAATCCAGGAAATTCCCAGATCTTTATGATTAGGGATCGAGTCTCAGCACTCATCAGCAAATAATCCATCCAGTTTTAGAACAATGTTCCTCAACAAGTGATTGCAAGGATTTTAGGTATTTCCCCCTCTACAGTCCATAATATCATCATAAGATTCAGTGAAACCGGAAAAATATGCGTTAATATAAAGCAAAACTGAAACCCACTACAGAAAGCCTGTGAACAATGACCATTCAAATGGCACCACATTATAACCAGTATGATCCTGTAATGTGTTTCACTGCTTGGACTTGGGAATCCCTTGTTTATGAAAATAATGTATGTCATTTTCTCTCGGCCAAAGAAGACATGGACGAATCTAGATTATTACCAGTGTAAAGTTCAAAAGCCAAAGTCTGCCATGGTATGGGGCGTGCATAGGTAACTTACACATCTATTGACAGATATATATACACATACAACATTGACATATATATATATATATATATATATATATATATATATATATATATATATATATATATA
>CM067479.1:20627605-20778886 GCA_034552555.1 Semaprochilodus insignis | reverse complement strand
ATTTTCCATGTGCTACAATTAGTATGACTACATAATCAGAGAGTGTAGTTACTAAATTGAAACATGAAATGCATAAGCTTAGCATGCTTAGCATAAGTCAAACTGAAATTAATAATTACTTTTTTTCTCATTAGCATTTTTGGAGGTTTAAGGTTGGTAAATCAATGTCATTATCATTTCAATTAAATACTTTTAATTAACTTTAAGGCAAAAGTGTAAATACTAAATATGTTATACATCAGCAGAACTCTACAAAACATCATCTCCCTGTAACAGTAAAACACAGATGACTTTCAGCATATTCCAGTGAGGGCATCTGTTCCTAATACTCAGCAGGACTTTCTTTAGAACTTAGCTGGATGATTTCACATTAGCCAGAAACAAAAACATCCATCATTTCTCCCTAGAGTCTCAACACCCCCATACTTTCTCCTAGGCTGTTGTTACTGGAAAGAGTTTTTTGTTGTGTTTGGATACAAACACTGCCTAAATATGATGTATTTTACCCATATGTGCCAGATAGCAATATTAGATTAATAATATGAAGTATATACTAGCCCAGTTGTCACACTTCACAACTGTTTATTTTAAAGTTTAAGGCAAATGGTCATTTACACAAAGTGACCGATTAAGGACAGTGTGCTTCAGCAGTGTTAATAGAAGAGTGCATACCCTAAACCCTGGACAACCAGGCTCTCCTGCCGCTGTAGATCCAGGTTCACCCTAATGTTTGGAGAAAGAAATGTTGTTGCTGACAGAAGAGCAAATCAACAAAATACAAGTAACAAAAAATATGTTTGTTTCCAGCTCTTCCTTTCTTGAGTGTTTCAGCTGAACCTTTTCAGGCAACCCTTTCCTAAGTGGTCTATGCACTCATGGCATTAAATGCGCATTGTTTAAGGTAGTATATTTACTACATTTTACACTGCAGTGCATGTGACTGAATCAAGAACCATAGTGCCATATTATAGTCATAGTTAACATGGGCCATTTCAATATTTTGATCAGTTTTAATCTGACTTTATTCTTCCTATTAAAGCATAAAATCTTATAATCACTTCCCACAATGTAACTTAACCTTATACCACATTAATATGAAGGGCAAAGTAAATAACAGTTCATATAATTACATGTGGTTGGATACCTGACTGCATACACAAGAAACTACTCACTCTAACACCTGTTGGGCCAGGGTCTCCAACATATCCAGATTGTCCTTTTGAACCCTTATCACCCTGAAAACAAGGACTGCACAGTAAAAATACAGTACACACTAAAAAGAAGAACACAATATGCCTTCAATAGGTTGGCTTTCTGTGCAAGCACAGTTTTATGTGGAGAAATGTGGTTTTGTGGTTTGGATTTAGAAAAAGTAGATGGAGAAGAAAAAACTGGTTATTTATTATGCTAGATTTAACCTTATAATGTCATATAGACTCTAGATCCTCTCTAAAAACAGTTTTATTAGCTCGACATGTGGCTCATATTCTTTTTATCTTTCATGACTCAGAAAACATAATTTATTCTAATAATGTTTTATGATTATTTATGCACACTGTTTATGGCTAATGTGAGAACTAAGACTAATCATTTTCTGTCTAGGACCCTAAACAGAGACTGGATGAATAAACATGTGGGGCCAATAAAGGGAAAGAAACAGTTTTAAAAGTTAAATGGAACTGTCATACTGTGCTGTGCAAAAGTCAGAGAACATCCCTTATTTATTTAATTTCCAGGTAAAAAGGCCATTAAATAAAAGTTATTTAATTTTCAGAAAATAATTCAGCCTTACATAATAAGGAAATTGCATTACATAATTAGAAATCTGGTTATATTAAGTTATATTAAAAGGATGGTTTTCCCCTTCTTGTGTAAAAGAGGATTTTTCCAGACGGTGAAAACATATTTAGCAGCTATACTTAACAACTAAATATAAAATCAATATTGTTAGCATTTAATGTCTCAACTTTGTCTTTATTACAGCACCCACTCTTTTCAGGAGACTAAGAAATCTGCAGGGATGTTTTTTCTACACCTCTGAAGTTCAGTCTTAGATGTTGGTTGGATTTTCTGCTTCTCACAATCCAAGTGATCTAACACATTCAGTGATGTTGAGGTCTGGTCTCTGGAGTGCTCAGTCTGTCGGTTCTGAGAACACCAGCAGATTTGCAAATGTTCGTCTTGTTTTGTGTCACGCTTCCGGGTTTCTCCGGCTCCGCTGCTCCTCCGGACTCCACTTCCCAGAGTGCATCATCCGATGACATCACATCCACATGCCCCCAGCTATCCAATCTGGTTCTTTGTCCCTAACATTTTGTGTACTTCTTTTTCTTGGCAAGCCTGACAGCTACACATCCTTTCAGACTTAGAGCACTGAAATGTTTTCTTATTGTCACATCTACTGCTGCTGTTTCCCCTCCTTGCCCACACGTCGCTCTCTCCTGAATTCTAGCCCTTGTTTTCCACACCTGATTGTAATCACCAGCCATTTTGTATTTATATACTCCATGTTACTCATTGTCTCTTGTGAAGTCTTGTATTGGCATGGCTTGCAATTCTGAATGTTTCTTTGTATGGATTTCTTCTCTGGTTTTGATTCTTTGGGTTGGTTAACGGTTTCTGAGTTTTGGATTGTGTCTTGGCAACATTCTTGTTTATTTTTTTGGAAAGATTTTCTGGTTTTTACCTGGTTTGTTCGAGTTTTTGCTTTAAAAAATTACGCTTGGCTCCTCACTCCTGTTGTGGGTCCTTGGATGACACTTATAGTGGAAGGATGAACAGAAACAGCTGTGGATGTTTTGAAATCTGAAGGAAGAGAAGAGCTTGATTTGCTACTATTAATCAAAGGTGAAAGTTTTTAGTGCTGTTTATGTAATTTGGGGGTCTACCAGTGTTATGATGTCTTGTACATAGTGATTATTTCACCTGGAAATTAAATCAGTATTGCAGATCCACACAATACTGTCTGTGTAGTAATCTTCCTGCGAATTGGTGCTGACTCTCTGACACTGTGGCAGAATTCCCAAATCAGGCGTCCTGGCTAAGATAGCTAAGTCCCATTCCAACAGACACTGCAGCTGAAACCAGCACATTTAAGGTCTGACTGCTGTTCCTGTTTCACTCCGTAAAAGTGAAACATGTTTTAAGAAATGTACCAAGAGAAAACATTTATCCATAGTTGTGGTTCATTTTTTAAAAAAATACAAGCTAATGAGAAAGGCCGGGTCACATATACACACACTTTATAAAATGTTTGGTCTAGTCTTTCATGAGTCAAACCCTCTACCAGCCTAAAATGCTGTGTGGAAAGTGATCACGGTACAAGAACGTGTCCTAAATCGCAATCATGCCCTGTGAGTCAGAACCTTATTTATATCTGTATTACATTTCACCAAAGCCACAGAGTAGAACTTATAAAGTGGGAAATCAACCAGCAACGCTGGCACATTAAAACCTGAGGATTAAGTGACAGACTTTAACACTTGGATTATTTATCGATTTAATATTGTGAAGTTTCACACAAAATCCGGCCTTATAGGATCTCTGGTCATGTTTTTACGTATGCAAAGAACACACAGGTCAGGACGTAAAAACATAGACATGTATACCATATTAACATCGTCTTGCACATGGCATCTGAAGCTGTGGACTGGCTATGACGCTGTGTAAGGGTGTCAGCGGAGCATGGTGGATGCATTAATAAGCAGGCTGACCAATCAGAGCCAAGTTGTCATGTTTACTGCTGTGGTTTATTAGCTCATGTTTAAAGCTTTGAAGCTTCATTGACATTGATTACAGTAACTTAATCTGTGTTACTGCTTGAAAAAAAAATCCTCTCTGTTTATTCAAAGTGACAAAAACACTTCTTTTATTAATTAATTGGAGAGTTAAAATTGCAGGACACACAATAGAGCAATCTAATACTTAAACCTCCAGACAATCAAAATTGTGAAACAACACAGCTGATATGATTGACTGCATAAATAAAAAGCAGAAAGAGGAGGAACTGGTGGCAGTGGTTCATTTTGGCAGTTAGTTATGTTGGTTATTATCAATGACCAACATTTTTCCACTGTTAAAAGTTGTTGTTGTTGTTTGAAAGTTTGTTTATAAATGTAAATAGATCCTAGAGTTTAGGAGCTTCAAGTACAGCTCAGCTTGACCCACCATCCCTCAAAATGCATGGAAGACAAGCATCCTGACTCTTCTCTGTCCTGACTCCCAGTTGATGGCACGAACTTCCACTGGCTGTCCAAACAGCAGACTCTTTCTCACGGTCTCTTTGTAAAGCACTTAAGTGAGTAAGTACTAATAGATGTATATATTGTTTTGTTTTGGCACTTATATTGAGCATAACATATCTGCTATCTAGGTATGAGCACTGACTTGGGGTTGCTAGTTAGCACACTTATGCTGTATGTACCTCTGTATTCTTCTTTCTAGGTATTAGCACTGGCCCTTGTTCGGGCAGCGTCTGAGCTCAAGGCGAGTTTTAGACTCTAACCGTCTTGTACTAGCTAGGAAACATTCTCTGATGGAACACTAAGCACAGGTATAAGTTGCTCTGGATAAGACTACTAAATGCCATAAATGTAAATGTAAAATGTCCTTATGCAAAAACTGTATTACATGTAACCTCCTCAGAAATCTCTCTTGAACAAAATAATAACTTGCATATAATGGCTGTTACAAATGAATGGTGGTCTCTGACCTTTGCACAGTCCCTTATGTGTTTACTTCAGAGTGAAATAAAGAGAAAGACATATTCTGTCCTGTCTGTACCTCAAGTCCAGTTGAGCCCGGCTCTCCTGTATGACCCTTGGGCCCAGAGACTCCACTGAGACCCTGACAAGAAACCAAAAGATTGAGTTTGATGTGGGATTGAGTGTCAAAATGTGTTAAACAAACTAACGGTGGGAGGTACTGTGGACTCACCACTGAGCCCACTTCTCCAGCCAGGCCCTCATGTCCTTCAGACCCAGCAGGGCCTATATCCCCCTGGCGTGTGAAAAGAGAGAGGAGGCAGCAATATTAAACATCTTTCTGCTGTATACAACACTACCATACAGGGAGCGTGGTGCACCTCACTGCTTTACCTTCTCCCCCGTAACACCATGCAGCCCTGGGGGCCCTCTGAGCCCTCTGTCTCCTCTTTGACCCTGACAAATGAAACATAACACTGATGTAAACTGAGACATGCATTTCATCCTTCACGTCACCCTTCAAACAGTTAAACCGTGCTGTGGCTTGCACTTATTATTAATGTACTGAAAGTGTGCTATGTTCATATACTAACTATGTACTTACTATGCTAAATATAATCATTAATGCTATTAAACATATACTTAAATAGAACTAACTTTACTTAACTGTACTATTTTGAGACATCGCTAAGATTCACTTAGATATTACATATTACATATTAAAGTACATTTCTCATACATTAAAATATACTTCTATTTATACTTAGTATACTTGTAGTATGTACTACTGAGGTAAAATGTACTTTTAATTATTACATTTGTTATATAAAGTATATATATATTTAGCGCTTGTATTTAGCACACAAAACAATAATGTGCTTGAAATGTACTTGCTGGTATTAAAGTACATTTGACCTAGTACATTAAAATATACTTATTTTTTACATCAGAATCAGAATCAGAATCAGAATCTCTTTATTTCACCAAGTATGTTACACATTCAAGGAATTTGTCTTGGTGAGAGCAACACGTATGACAAGTAACAAAAAAACAAATAACAAAAACACAGAACACATATACAGTGATACGGTATGGAAAATAAGGCTTAAAGTGACCTGTGCAAATGTTACAGCACATCACACCTGATTTGCATTTATTAGCATATAGTAAAAGATCTTACTTATTCAGGATCTGAATGACCCTAAAGCACCCACCATGTATGTCTCTTCATGTGTCAAATTGTGATCTTAGATCTGCAAATACTGGCCTTCTGCAAATGCCCTCCGCAAAATACAGAGAACATGACGAGATCTCTTTCAGTTACTATGCTCCTAAACTGTGGAGCTCAATTCCACCTTTTATTAGACAGTCACGCTGAGTGCCCACTTTCAAGAGACAGCTGTAAATGTATCTGTTTAACTTAGTGATTAATTAAAATTCTACATCTGTTTGGAACTGATCTTTTAAATTCTGTATCATCACCTTATGTGACTTCAAACCCTTTGTTAGTTCTCTGTGAAGCACTTTGAATCATGAAAAGCTCTGTAAATAAAGATATTATTGTTTATTATCACGGGAAGTGTTAATTATTGCCACTTAGAAAAGCAACAAAGCACGCCAACTGCCCGGGGGAAGTTTAAACTTTTGCAAACGTTGTATGTTATTTTGTTTTATAGGTCTTTCAGCTCAGTAAACAGACATCCCACTTTAGTTACATACCGGATTCCCAGGAGATCCTGCGCTGCCAAAATCTCCCTGCAGGGAAATAAAGTGGAGGCACTTTAGGAAAATTACAAGAGAAAAATATTAAACATTAAGTCGTGCTACTGGAACAGTCGATTCATATGCATTGCTATGGCATGTCCAGGAGGAATCTAATGGATGATCTCATTGTTACATCCCATACTGGTATGATAAAAGCAATACGGACTCAATGCACAGGAAACAACGCACACTGAAATAATTTGGAACCTGTTTCCAAAGTCTTTAACATATACAGACTCTGTGTTTTTCTCCATGGCTTTTCAAGCCCCTCTCTAGCCTCTTTAGCTTCAGTGGAACAAAAGCTTGTGCTTTTGCATGGGAAACTGTAGTCGTACCTTGACCTTACCACAGTTGGTAACCACGTTGTTTGAACCACGTTGGTTGAACCACAATAGTTTGAACTACCGTGTTTCCAAATGTGTTCGGTCTGACTTTCACAAAGGGAAACATGTTAAAATTGTAACATAAGACCAAAATATGAGAATCAATATACATAATTCATGTATTATTCAGGCTTCTCATATTTATTTATATTGTAAACATATAACTTTCCACCACCACAAATAATCATAGTAATATAATCAACAACTAAATGCAAATAAAATATTTATTGATGGCATCTTTTTTCGTAGGCCTAGGCTAACACTACACAGCTGACCCACACATTATAGTTACAGCGATTTGATAAATGCAGTCATACTCATAAATACACATTAAAAACTACATGTTTACAGCATTTGATGTTCTAAATGTACAAGAACACTGATGTGTATTTTATCTTACTGACATGTCTCATTATACTGCATCTTGCATCATCGATGACATCATCAGCAGGAACTAATTTCTAACCACATGTCTACAGCTGTAATACTATATAATACAACTTAACCACAGTGTTGGCAAACGTTCGGTGGAATTATGGTTTTGGGAAACACCTGTGTCACTTAACGATGGGTCGGACTATGTAAGTTACCAACACACCATACCAACCTTCATAGTTCCATCCATGGTTTTGGGAAACACTTGCATCGCTGCTGTATCATTCCAACTATGTAAGTTGTTAGCAGCTATGGTTTTGGGAAATGCACCCCAGGCTGTGAAGGAGGGGTCAGCACTTTTCACACCCATTCCAAACAACTGAACTGTCAACAGGCATGGTTGATGTTCATCTTCAAACAAGGCTGTAATTAGCTTCCAATTCAGCAGCTTCTTAATCAAATGTTGCACTCTACCTTAAAAGTTGTTGCTTGTACAAGCAAAGGAATGTAACTGCAGCATCATTTAAGGTGGAACAGAAAATTCTCAAAACAACACTTGAGCTCTGCATCTTTAAGCAGATCATGGACAACTTCAACTCAAGCTGTTAGTTTACTCTGGGCAATATTGATAAGGCTTCATTCAGTAGTAGACACCAAAGAGAGGAGTAGTTCCACCTTTATTAACATCACAACCTCAGCTGCACCTGTAAGTAGCAGACATGCTGTGTGATTTTTATCCACTTTCTGAGAATTGCTGAGACCATATAAACATTCAGGCTGATGAACAAGAGATGGACATAAAAGCCTAAAAGCAAAGTTTAAAGCAATCAAGGATACAAACCAAAGAAGTGGCCGTGGCCCTATAACATGCCCTTTTGACACAGAGAGTGAAAGCATTCTGGGCGATAAGCCCAGCTGTCAGCCTTTAAAACATCATAATTACTCCTGTGTTGCTGATGAAGATGAACCTGAAAAATCCAGGACCTGCATCCATTGGCAGTCATGATTGTTTTCCTCTGGTTGAGTGTGTCATGTGAAGCATTGTTCTTTTGAGCATGCGGGTTGGTTTAGGAGTGTGATCTGTACAGACTAATGTCAGTTAAAGGTCAAATTTATAAGACAGTGTGAACAGCCTAACAAGAAAATGGGATTTAATTAGAAAATTGGGTTTGGGACACTTTTACCTGCTGTGTAAACATAGCATGAAAAATTATTCATATCATATCTTTATCAGTATAATGTATAAACCCCAAAATCAAGCCTTCTTTTTGAGTCTATGCATGTGAAGTTATCTGCCCCAGTACCTCTGACATTTATAATACTATTTCAGATTTTACATGGTGACTTGCTGGGTGCAGGGTGGCATACTTTTTAGAATGTTTTTCCTCCAGTACTACTGCTTAAGGTGTTAAGAAAAAGTATAGCTTTTTATATAATTAAAGTGAAATAAAAGGCACAAATATCCACATTTATTGAGGAACAGCGAATGTAGTCTATTTTTAAAACTTACTTACAGTAACTTGGTAAACAATTAACCTGTAGCTTACCATTTTTAGTGTACACTGAACTTTGGTAAAATATAAAAATAAAAAAACTTTCTTATTGCATAGTTAGAAATGCTTCCATGTGGTTATTTACATTTTCACTTGCAACTGATGTAACTGATTATGCAGATGTGTGTATTTGCTCTCTTTGATTTTGGGAAAGAAAGGATACTTAAGCTGAAAAACAGGTTCTCCACCCACTTCCTGGATAAGCCTGCCATGAAAAGGCAATGTGACGGATCATGATACAAATGTCCTGCTATAGGAATGACTGTTTAAATATAGGTGGAACTTAATACTGCTGGAAATTTCCTAACCCAAGAGCTGAACCAATATCCCTAAAGCTCCTTGTTAATCTCCAAAAAAAACCCTGTCATTTAGGATCTGAAAATTTCATTTGTAGAGCGGGAAATTAAATGGCTTACTGCGCTTAGCGTAACTCCCGCAATAGTGAAATCCGAGATCCTATTTGGACTGAATGTGTTACTATGTGCTACATTATTACCAAAACAAATTTGAGCACATGACTTCATTGTCCAAAAAGCCAGACACCACCTTACTAGAATTGAGACGTCTCTGCTCGCTGAAGCACTGCAGTCATTATTTTCAGCACCAAGGAGGAGTCTAAAAATGGAATTATATCATTCTCTCATTTCTTGAATGAAATTGTGAGATTTCCTATGATGTGTACTAGAGGTCAAATCCTCACTGTTGACGATATCTAAAGTTGGCCCCATTTCTTTTGTGTCTTTTACAACTGTCTAGTTATACATTAATAATTAAGGCAAAAAAAATACTGTAACTAATGCTGACGTATTCACCATTACAGACAGATAACATATGCAGGCAACATATGCATGTACACATTTTAAGTGCATTGCAAGCATTTAACATACCAGAAAGAAAAACAGCAGTTTACTTTTTACACAAGTGTTGATACAACTGCATACGCTGTCAGATTTATATGACACTTATTACACATGTAATTACAGGAGTATAAACTGAAGCTGATACAAATGTATATTTACATAAGCTGTCTACATTGATCCATCTGTAAGGAAGAATACATCACCGGTAGTTACATAGTTATTGCATGTATTGTCATTGTGTAACTACTCAGTTACTACAGACAAGCTGTGCTTGTGTAATTACATGTAGACGCTGTGCAAGAACTTTCATAATGCAGATAATCACACATCTGAGTCAGTCTGGAAATACAGTTCACTGTGCTACATGTGTAATTCTAAATGTATATGAGAAAATGCTGTTACAACTATTAGATTTACATGGGAGAAGTTGATATACCTGTGTATTAACATAAGTTGGACTACTGTAATACATCTGTATCTGTAACAAAAATGAAACTTTGTGGCACGCACAAAGCTAACAGATGACTGAATAGATAGCTAACTGGTGACTGAAAAGTTTTCTAAAAGGTTATGTTCATAACTATGGATACTTTAAGCCCCTTAGGACACATTACAAAATAGAGATTTTTGTTTAATACTAAATTAGGGCGTCCATCACTGACTTGCCCTCAGTCACTAACTCTCCCTCTACCACTGGCACTCCCTCTGTCACTGATAGTCCCTCTATCATTAACTCTTCCTCTGTCACTGACTCACACTCCATCACTGACTCACCCTCCATCTCTGACTCACCCTTCATCACTGACTCACTCTCTATCACTGACTCACCCTTTGTCACTGAGAGCCCTCCATTACTGACAGCCCTCTATAACGAACTATCACTCTATCGTTGACCCTCCTTCCGTCACCGACTCTCCCTTTATCACTGACTCACCCTCCATCACCGACTCTCCCTCCATCACTGACTCACTCTCCATCACTAACTCTCCCTTCATCACCGACTCTCCCTCCATCATTGACTCTCCCTCATTCACAGATTCACTCTCCATCACTGACTCACTCCCCATCACTGACTCACTCTCTATCACTGACTAACCCTTCATCACTGACAGCCCTCCATTACTGACAGCCCTCTATAACTAACTATCCCTCTATCATTGACTCTCCTTCTGTCACGACTCTGCCTCTATCACTGACTCACCCTCCATCACCGGCTCTCCCTCAAATCACTGACTCTCCCTCCATCACTGTCTCATTCTCTATCACTGATCACTGACAGCCCTCTATCACTGTCTCTTCCTCCAACACTGACCCTCCCTCTATTACTGACTGGCTCTCTATCACTGGCTTTCTCTCTATCACTCACTCACCCTCCATCACTGATTTCCCCTCTATCACTAACAGCCTTCTATCACTGACAGCCATCTATTACTGACTCTCCGTCTATCACTGACTCTCCTCTCCCTCTATCACTAACTCACTCTCTATCACTTAAATCCCTCAATCACTGTCTCGCCCTCCACAAAACAGTCTTTTTTATATTATGGCATAAAACATAAATGTACATAAAGTAAATTACTGACTGCTGTTCATTCATGAGCGTTTTGGTTTACACTGCACACACAGTCCCGAGACAAATAAGATACATTTTCTAGCTGTTTACTCTGAATTGTAGTTTTTATCAAGTCACAAATCTTTAGAATTACTGAGATAGTTTTGATATTTGCAATCAAGTTACCATCTGGTCAGTACCCCCTCAAGTTTATCATTTTACAAAGCACGTCCTCAGGCTCGGCCCTGAACAGAAACCAAAGTCAAGCAACACTGGAACAATGCATTAAGCAAAATGTAGCTTCACAGAAACAGACTGGCCGCGTCAATCACCGGACCTTAATCCCAATTACTTATGCATTTCACTTCCTGATGAGGAGACTGAAGTGAGTCTTAGGTTCTAAGTGGTTTAACACTTTTGGAGGTAAAAGCTGGATTTCTGATCTATCATTTCATATTCATATTTTGACTTTCAGTGTAGCATTTGTATCTGGAGCTTCATCTCACAGCTTATATCAAATACTGGAAGAAATATTGTAAGCACATCAACAAATCAGTACCACTATGCAACATGCCAGTCACTAACCACATCGCCTTCATCTCCTCTGCTCCCATCTGCTCCTGAACGTCCAGACTCCCCCTGTAACAAAGGGGAAGGTCTAATTAAAGCAGGCACATTAACATCTCATTATGTTAAAGTTTTACAGTTACAGTTTTAAATAGAACAGTTTTATTAATATATACAACTGTGCAAAAACAACAGCGTATCTGTTAATTGTAATGTTTGGTCAACAGCAACATTTCATGGTAACTGTTTGATCTACCAGTACAAGACCAAATGCAGTATAAGGCATACAGATAACTGGTAATACCTTTTTCCCTCTTGGTCCAGATACTCCTGGAATACCTGGATCACCCGGAGTTCCACTTTCCCCCTGTAGACAAACAGGACAAAAATGAAGATGTTTACATTTTGAGAAACAACTCAAAGGTTAGAATTGGACTAAGAGTGCACTTTATTAAACACTTTTTAGAAATATTTGCTATTCAAGTGTTCACCTTCTGTCCAAGTGGACCATAAGAGCCCGGGTCTCCTCTTGGTCCAGGAACTCCGGGCTGCCCCTTTAATGTAGAAAAGAAAATGCACAGATAAACCAACACTAATTATACATTATTATATTTCAAGCAACACAACATGAAAAACTTAACAATCTCTACATCTGTTGTAAACATGCCTCATTGCCTCATTGCCTCCTACAGCAACGCCATCAACAGTTTGCAGTGCATAGACTAGGAAACCCCCCTTCTGATGATGTGTATCGTAGGTTGAAGGAACCTTTGAATAGCTACAGCAGCTTTGGGTTGGATTTGTGAGGAAGTGTTTGAAGTGTGCATTAGTGATTTATTTGTCACTAGATGTCAAATGTAGACAGCTAATGCTAATGACTATAAAGCTAGGTATATCTTATAACAACCACAAGACTGTGATAACACATTATAGTTACAATAAAGAGAAATGGATTACCACCACAGATGTGATTCATCAGATGGGAAACGGAGCAAGATAAAAGATAAAGCTGTCTCTTTATGTATGTTACCTCAGACTGCCTGCTTGCCTCCATCTGAAAGTATAAAAACTTGGCAGGCGAGCTCAGAACTACGCTAATGCTAGCTTGAATCTGTTTATTAGCCTGTAGACGAGTGGCTAGCAGTCAGGATTGGTTGATATCACAGGTATTCCCAATACAACAGTTGTGTAATTTGTATAAGGCATTCCAAGTATGGAAGTAAGAGAACAATGATGAATGAAACAAGAAAATGACATCAAAATTTCAGTTCTCTCTAACCAATGAGAGTGAAGGACTGAGATAAAGGACTAAGGAACAGGGAGGAGGTGGTGGGGTGCAACAGTTTGCCATAGGAAATGGAGGGTAGAAATGAAAATGTATAGGATGGCAAGACTGGAAGCACAACCATGTTATACCCATTAAAGGCTCAGTTTTTTTAGCACAAAAATCAACTCTTTAAAACTCTTTATTTTGCCCACTATCTTGCCCCCTATCGGAGTAAAAATTGGTGTTAGTAGTGAAAGTACAACATAAAAAGTTTGAAAACAAATATTATTACCAATTATGATTTGTATCTTATTATTATTATTATTATTATTGTTGTTGTTGTTGTTGTTGTTGTTGTTGTTGTATCAGTGTAAAATGTTAACATTTCCTTCATTTAAATTTTGTCCAAAATATTATATTAATGAACCGAATTTCGTGAAGTAAATTGGATCATGGGCTGCGTTATTACACCCCCAATAACAATATCAATAACAATAACAATAACGATATAACTATTATTTATATCATATTATTATTATTATTATTATTATTATTATTATTATTATTATTATTACTGTTGTTTTCCTTTAAAAAACAAATATAATGCTCACTCCAGTAAATGTTCTAAACAGGAGAGAAAGCAGATGAGGAGGGCTTCTGCTAGCTGGGTTTAAAACATGTCTACAGATGTTCTACTTTTGCTTTAGAACATGTGTCCAGTCCAGATGTGACTTTCAGTACAAGGAAGGCAAGATGGTTACCAGTACAAATGATGCAATAATTGAAAGCTCATGGGGGACAGAGTTATCTGGTAACTGCAGACTTACTCAACTGAAAAATGGATCTTGGCTCAAGGAAGAGAGGGGCAAAGGAAGGATCCGCAGGCTAGGAAAAGTTATTTATGGCTTGCTCTCAGACCACGCCATAGTGCACAGATAGAAGGGGATGAGGACACAATAAGGAAAGAAAAGATGAAAACCAACTTTGCAACAACAGTGAATTAAAGCTGCCTTTGCTTTCATTAAAGTGTCTAATTTCAACCACAACACTATTACAGAATCAGGCACTTGACTGTAATCAAGGACTCCAGTCTTAATCGATGTCTAGGTGTACATCATTCACCAACTACGTAAAAGACAGCCATCAACAATGACTGAAACATCAGGTAGGTTGTTTTAAGACATTGATCGCCAGTGCAACTTGTTAACAGCTGTCAACGTAAAGTAACCAAATTAACTATTTAGGACTAAAACTGAACTGAAACAGTTCTATCAGAAGGCAATTCTCATCCTAATCTCTATCTGTATCACACAGTCAAATACCATAGATGCACTTATAGCAGCAGTCAATGGGCAATTCCACCCATCAGCCTTTATAATAGTGCCTCAGCTGGCCATGGACTTGTATAATAATGCTTCAGCATCTGCAAGTTGGCATCAAAAGCTTTGATTTAATTAAATAATCTTTTTTTTATTCTTTTACTAAGTTCAGGAAACTGAGCTGTGGATGAACTGTACTCTCTGAACTCTAATAACGTCAGGGTTGAGACCAAAAATTAAAAGCAGTCAGATAAGTAAGTTATAAATGAGCTGCAAGAACAATCACTCTGTGGCTGCAGCCATCCCACATGAGTAGACTAAATCATATTGGCATGCTGGAAAATGATTATTATACTTACGTAATCTCCATCATCTCCTTTCAATCCTTTCATGCCAGCTCCACCACGCTCTCCCTTCACAGAGACACAGACAGCAGACAGACCCTGAAACCCTGAAATGGTACTTGTGCGACATTGCATTACTGCAGTCATATGAAAGTCACCTGTAAAACTGTGAAGAAAGTCAGATTTTAAACAACACATTTCAGACCATCTTACTTCTAGCCTTGCAGGACCAGATGTGATCTCCTAACTAGAACATTAGAGACAGCCATGAGAACTTTTGAGGCAAATGTGAATGGGCACACAAACTCATTATGGTGGGAAGAACGATGACTGACAAACCCAACACATTGCAAAATAAAACAAAAACACATGTGACCTCAGAAACACTGCAACGTCAGTCACAACACAATGGAAAAGTTTTCAGAGGACACTCAAAGAGCACAGAGGCATTCAAACTGGCAAAAGTAAGTTACTTTCACTCTAACAGATAATTAACACTTCTATATCGTAATGGCAGCTACAGTTGTCTATTATACTACATTTATGACATGTCAGATAGCTGACTAGCCAGCCAAGTTAACTATAACCTTCCAGGAATGTAAGCATCTGTGATCTTTCCAACTTCTGTCAGTGATTTTCTATCAAAGATATCCATGCTCTTTCAAAGTCTTCCAGGACCATTTCCATTGTGGCTCATTTCCACAGTGTTATGACAGGCTTTTTTGAGATTTGGAGCATGTGTTTGCTGTATTTGCACCATGTTTCCTGAATGTAGTTCAGGTGTATAAATGGTTATACATCAGTAACAAGTGCTATTTGTTTGTGTACATTGTAAATCTGTTCGAGAAGATTAAAAACTAGTTTGTACACAGAACAATAACCTGGGTGGTCTGAGGGTCGACCAGTTGTTTAAACCCTGTTGTACCTGTATTCAAGTTTTCAAGACTTCAGTATTCCAGTGACAAAGCTTTTAATCGTGTGGTTTAGAGTAGTCACCCCTGTACATACTGGTCCCTTCAGTTAGGCAATGACATAATCAGGCTACACTAAAGGAGTACAGGTCAAGGGTTCAACCAATCTAACCAAACCACTAAAACTTAAAGCGATGCAGCTGCTCTCTTGGGAAGTCAGAAATTAAACAAGCTACATGGCTGAGCACATGTTTGAAATCTGGCACCGTGCTGTCCACATGTGAGGGGCCCAGGGAGGAAACAGGGGACTTTTCACCACATGGTCTCGGTTATAGGCTTTCCTAAGAAGTGACATACTATATCAGATACCTCATATTTCACCTTGCAGTGCTTGGTGCTCTTTTAGGTGGTATATAATTTCTTCATGTGAAATATACATGACATTTTTAGAAGCACTGACATTCCGCTACATATCAACATTTCTGTAGATCTCCATCTAACTTGCTATAACATACTGGGGCTCTGAATAAACTGGGCATGTGAAAAATATGGTGCAGGCTGGAAAAGTTGCAAATGCTTAAAAGACACGAGTTCCCACATATGGTTTACTCCATCTGAAAACCCAGCAATCATCATGCATCATTACATTACACACTATTTAGGTTTGTTGAGAATGGTAAGCAGCACCACAACAACCTCTGGCTCTCTGATGCTGTGCTATAAATGTGTTTAATGAATCCCCACAATCAGATTTTTAACCTCAGCTGTGTTTGGGGAGCCTTTGTGCAGAATGTGTTCTTCAAGGCGAGTGTTTTTAGCTTTGATTAAGCTCGTCTGGGACTCTAGGAACTGTGTTTCATTGCAGCTATCCTCTAATTCGTGTTTTCTATCTAAGCAGAACAGAGGAAGACAAACCATTGAGCCATCCTTCCCATTTTTTCCTGGTGTTCCTTTCTCTCCCTGTAATGACAACAATTAGGTGTTACAAGTACATCACAAAACATGCAACTTAGAAAACATACAATGCCCACGCAACTATTAACATTCATTACCTCAGGTAAAAAAGGAGGTGTACAGAGAAAAGTACATAGAGACTATGAGTATGGTTACTTTGTCAAAGTTGTGATTTTAAAGTTCAATTTATTATTTTTTTCTTATAGTATTATATTTGCAATAGCAGTCAATGGCAAAATCTGGGCATGCTGTCGTACCCACTGCACCCCAACCTCCTGCATCCATTAAACATGCAATATATTTGTCACGTCCTGTCTAGTGTAGCCCCTGTTTTTCTTGGTTTTCCGTTTTTGTCTTGTCATTTCCATGTGCCTTTTGTTGTCCCGTGCCATGTGCTTCTGTTTGTTTTGGTTGTTGCTCCTCCTGTCTCCGCCCCCTTGTCAGGCCTAAGTTTTAGTTCAGATTTTTTTTTAAGATTCCAAACTTTCTGTTGTTTATTTCAAGGTTTTATATGAGAACAATCCTAGACAATGTGGTCTCAGACTTTTGGTCTCTACTCTACATGCTATTACAAAATAAAGATGGTCTCCCGAAGATTTTTTGCAACCTGTTGCCTGAAAGAACAGTGTTAAAGGCAAACTGTCTGCCAGACTATGAATGAAGACTGCAGGAAACAATCAGATGATGAGAAGCATAAACTACAAACCTTTGGTCCATGTCCACCTCTATGTCCCTGTCAAAAACAAAGGTAACTCATGACTGGACACTGTAAAGCCTTTATGGAGTGCAGTAGTTTCAGGATAAACCGTAAAATAAGACTCACTCTCCCGCCCTTGGAACCTTGATCACCCTTCAAAGACAGAGAACAGGTGGCATTCAAAACATGCATCCAAAGCTTATTATAAGAACAAAACAAATTTGCATAATTTGAACCAACCTTTTCACCTCTGTGTCCTGTGGGGCCATGGTCACCTGTAGCTCCCTGTGACATAATAAAGAACAGTCTGGAAATAATGCCAGTAATGGGCAAAGTTTGACCTTGCATGGGCAATAGCTTCCACATTGAGCTCTTGTGAGCTGGAATGTGAATAGGGGAAAACGTATAGCTGATATTAGCTAATGCTAGTACTACATCTGACAATGCTAATTATTTGCATTACATAGCTGCTCTGGTGGGAACATGATAGCAATACATATTTTTGTCTATCACAACATTTTATACACCCTTTGAAAACAATTGGATGAACATTTTTGATGAATAGTCCAATATAGTAGTCTTCATAATAGCTTATGAAGTTAACATTCTGGATATGTAGTTATAGCATATGTTGTGACATTTATATGAATAGGCCCCTTTCACATTTCCAAAATGCCACTGTTCTTGAGTTCTGAACACATGTAACTAGGTTTCCAGATAACCATAACATATGGCTCAGTCAGCTTTTAAAGCACTTTATATTTTGCTATAACTCGAAACTACAAGCTAGTATAGTTGTACCGGAGTCCAGTTTGGAGAGCGTAAATAAATGTCTTTGTAAGATGATTTCAAAAATTGCCCTGGAAACTGTCTAGTGAGATGCCTCCATCTGAGATAAGGTACTGGAAATTTTTTACTTTCTATCTATGAGGAAAAAAACCCTTCCAGCAGAGTAATACAGTCTTTTATCTATGTGTTTAAAAAATCTGTTCACCGCCAGTTGCGGATCTAATTGATCCTTTCCAGGATGGCCTAACTGGGTATAGTTTGTTGATGTTTAGTAATTTTGGAAGTGCATTCCAATGATCCCAAAAAAAAAAGAAACATTATTAATACTACGTGTTGATTCAACAATCAAAATAAATGTATGTTGTTTTGTTTATATTGAGTTGACTTAAATTGTTGATTCTGACTAAGTTTAAAAGAAGAACCACACATGATTACCTCGCTAACATTTGCTTACAAAAGTTACAATGCAAAGTTGGTTATATATTATTTAATTACATGTTTTACAAAGTAAAATATTATTTAGCAGGTTGGAATTCTATTGACTAAGTTTTAGCTTCACAAAACCTAACAAGCAGCAGCGGTTAACTCGTTTTACAACATTTTTCACAATTTTCTTTGTTAATCCAGGTTTAGATATTCAAACTGTGTATAATCCAGGTTTAGATACACATATTATGATTAATCCAGGTTTAGATATTCAAACTGTGATTAATCTAAGTTTAGATATTCAGGCTGTTATTAGTCTAGGTTTAGATATTAAAACTGTGATTAATACAGGTTTAGATATTCAGACTGTAATTAATCTATGTTTAGATATTCAAACTGTGATTAATCTAAGTTTAGATATTCAGGCTGTTATTAGTCTAGATTTAGATATTAAAACTGTGATTAATACAGGTTTAGATATTCAGACTGTAATTAATCTATGTTTAGATATTCAGACTGTGATTAATTCAGGTTTAGATATTCAAACTGTGATTAATCTAGGTTTAGATATTAAAACTGTGATTAATCCAGGATTATATACTTCATTTGTGATTAATCCAGGTTTAGATATTCAGACTGTGATTAAGATACTTCAGCTATGATTAATCCAGGTTTCGATTCTCGGGATGTGATTATTCCAGGTTTGGATACTCAGCCTGTTATTAATCCAGGTTTAGATACTCAGGCTGTTATTAATTCAGGTTTAGATACTCAGGCTGTTATTAATCCAGGTTTAGATACTCAGACTGTGATTAATTCAGGTTTAGATACTCAGGCTGTTATTAATTCAGGTTTAGATACTCAGACTGTGATTAATACAGGTTTAGATACTCAGACTGTGATTGATTCAGGTTTAGATACTCAGGCTGTTATTAGTCCAGGTTTAGATACTCAGACTGTGATTAATCCAGAACTCATTTAACTTACCAGGCTGGAGTGAAGCACACCCCAATGGGCAATCCAGTAGTCAAATGTTAACAGCAATAACATTACATAGCTTCCATGAGTGACAGCTACATGTTCCTCTACTCTGGAATGAACTCAGTTGATAAATCACGATGAATGATTTAGTTTAGAGTTGGATTTAGCTGAAGACAATGTTTTATTGGTCAAAAATATTCTGCCTTGATAAGAAAAAAAGACAAAAGAGGTTGTCTTGTTTGACAAGGGAACAAGAACAGATGATCTTTCAGATTAGCTAAATTAAATGAGCTAAAAGCAGGCCTGTAGAGTTATTACAGTCATTAGCATTAATCTTCACAAATACATATAAGTGCAAGGTAATCTGCCATAATCTAGAACCCATTTTTGGGTATTTGTTGATCATTGAAAATGACCTGCTTCAGAAGCTGACAGGAGTGGCAAGCTGGAAATGTCAAAATGTAAAAAGTGTGAAATTTGTTGTTTAGATTTGTTTTTAGGGAAAAACTGTTCACCTTTGCTCCCGCCCCTCCTGGCCTTCCAGTAGCCCCCTGCTTTCCTTGAGCTCCCTGCAGAAGAATGAATTGGTCCATTGATGTTCAATGTATGTATAAAATGCTCATATACAACAGCCTATCACTTACAGCTTAACAGGATCCATCATTATTTCTATGAAACTGTAACATCTGAAAATCATCTTTTAATCAGCAGATTCATATTCTGTACTCCTCGCACCAACAAAACATATTTGGAATTGCAGCGGTTTAGGCAGACATTTCACAATGCACTCATTATTGAATTTAATATTTCCCACATGAGAACAGGCAATGCTGAGACCTCGATGAAATTCTCTCCATAAATTATTTACTTTGGGGCAGTTACCTCCAAACACTTCGCTCAGTGGTACACACATCATTTATTTATCAAGCGTGATTACAAAAAGCCACTGATTAGCCTCATGGCTGATAGATAGAGGATGAAATCATTTAGGGCATTGGTAGCGAAGCTTATATTTTCATACTTTTTCCCCATTGAATGGTCTTGTATATGGCCAATTTTCCACTCAGAATCAAACCGGCTTTTTAAGACTGATAGATATAAATAAGTTCTGTTCTGAATGGGTGCCCTGTCCATTGTGCCTCATTCAGTAAACAAGTCCGGGCTGAAACACTTCTAATAACTTCAGTTTGAATGGGCCAAGCTAAATTGCTAAATAGGTTGAACAGGCAGATATACGCTCTATTACCATTATATATTTCAATTTTATTGTGGAACTGCAGTTTGAAGGGTAAATAGTTCTGTATACAGACACTGCAAAACAAGATTTTCAGGCTATTGTTGTTTAGTGGAAGGCTTTTTTATTCTGCAGAAGAGCCATTTTAATTCCATAAAGATCTTTACCATTTTTCCTTGCACCTTTGTGGAGAATGTTTAAACTTTTAAAAGGCTCTTTACACTCGCACATCTCATTTCTTAAAGAACCATCCAGGGTTATATTTTGAAAGACGGTGATTACATACTACAATTTGCTTTAGCAAGCATTAGAACTACCCTTTGTTACATTAAGATGTTGACCCAAAAAATACAAATAAAAAAAAAAAACACAGTTAAATAAAGGTTTAGTCAGACTTTCTCTAAAGCTTTTGCTTAGGACTATGACACAGTGTCAACATACTAATGGTTTAAACCTTATTTTAAGGACATAAATGTAATTTATTTGCTTGCTAATACTTATCCCTTCTCTAACATGAGGCTAGATGAAGACAATAACTGTTTACCAAAGGCCCTCGCGGCAGTAATCGAAGTTCACAGTAAAGTACACATCTGGTTGCACTCAGAGCTTTAGAGCTTAAGTGTCCAGCATATGTGTTTACGCATTAGGCGACTTATTTGGAGATCTAGTGGTGGTCTGACCATGTCCTTCACCTTCTCATCAGGTTGTTTATTCCAAGACGGAGGCCTTGAATTGAAAGCGGGACCAGATGGTAACAATTCATCATATGTAAACTTAATAAAGTCACCCAGTGACGGTCAATGCTGGGTTTAGCGATGTTGACTTAAGGGATTTAAGTAAATATCAGAGATCCACAGACACACAAACAATGGCAGATCCCAAAGCATCTACACTTCAGCATCACCTATACAGTGATCAGTGTGGTGTTACTGGGTTGTCTCTACTCTTACCACAAGCGTGTTCTTTCTTAGAGAATGTATGACTAGGTTTTCAGACTTTCCAGAAGTTAGGCAAAAACTTGTATTCAATTAGGTCTGAGGCTAATTTCACTACATAATGTAAAGATAGAGAAAACAGAGCATTTTCTGTCATCTTGTGATGAAAAATTGAAATTTAAATTTGGTGTGTACATCTAGTCTTTATTAAATACTGCCAGACTACATGCTCATAATGTCATCACTGTATTATTGGAATTGGCAAGCCTGCCATTACAGCTGTTGTGACGGTACCACACAAACAACTTTACCATTAACTGGACTGCAGGGTGGAAATTTTTGTCATTTCATTATGAGCCTGCACCAGACATTTTAGAAGCTCGATCAGCTTTTTAAATTGGAAAATGAAACAAACAAAAAAAATCTGAGCCACTATGTTTTTGGGAATAACAGTACGTTTGGGTATTACCTCATTTTTTCACTGCAGCAAAATCACTGAAGCACGGAAGAGCTCCAAAGCACAGTGGCTTTTGTTTGGGGTTTCATGCACAATTAAACTTTAATATAAGTTAAGTTGAATTTTAGAGCCATATAGGGTGGACAAAGCAGGTAGTTTCCCCAGTAGTATTCACCCTCTCTCTTTCTTTCTTTTCTTCAGTGATTGCAGGAAAAAAATTGGGTTTCATAAAAGCCTTGGGACCCTATTTCCACGTTGATGACATTTGATGCATCAAATGCAGCAATATTTTAACATTTACCATGCTGAGCTTCATTCACTGCTACTCAAAATGAGCTTCTTCTACCACTAACTAGACGTGTTATCCACCCAGAATCATAGCCAATACATATATATATATATATATATATATATATATATATATATATATGGGTTCTGTATATTTGTGGTTTGTTATAATTTGTTGTTTGTTGTTCATTTGTTTTTATATACACTGTATGTTAGGCGTGTTAAGTTGTACATATGTTAAGTTGTCTTGTTAATCCAGCTGTTTACAGAAGTGTTAGGCTTCCCTGACACACTGAAATTGTGCATGTTGTAAATTCCATTACTCAACTAGTTAATTACAGCCCATATTGTTGGTATATTGTATTTTTCTCATTATATTAAGTTACCTGCAAAGTGTAATTTACATATTTGCAACATTTTTAAATGTTTAACCTGTCAGTTTTTGTAGCTGTCTTTGTCGGTATACGTATATATCTGCCTTTTTTCTATTTAGGGCTTTTATTATATTATATTTGGATTCTCATTCTTATTGTATTTAAGTGTGCTTTTTGTTGAAATCAGTGGTGCTATGTTATTTGCATTTTGATTGTCTGATCATGGAATTTGTTTATTTCTTACAAAAATGAAATGCTTGCAACTGAGTGCCAAAGCAAATTGCAGGAAGCTTTACATTAAGCAACTCAAGCACAATTATGTTTCATGCAATCTAATATTATGACCTTTCACTCATACAAAACTAATATAATTTAACATTAATACTGCACTATAAATATCTGTACTTTTAGACTGTTAATTTCAGATTGAAACTTAATTCAAATCTCTAAACCAGGAGACTCTACACGTTATTGTCTTTTACTGATACCGTAGTAGTTATGAGCTAACTTTGTTGTTGACTGAACTACAGAACAGAGGGAAAAGAGCCAGCACGTGCAGATTACAAATCACAGCAGAAAAATCTGCTTGCATATCTGCCAACCTACAATTCTAGCATCCACATAAATCAATGAATTATCATTTCAATGTCTAACAAACAGCATGTGAAAAAATGCTGAAAGCGTGTATGATCAGCCGTAGTCTGTAGCAGATTGTACATCTTGTGTCTAATAACGGATAAAAATCAGTAGATTGAATAATGCATAACTTACGGAGTCTCCACGATCTCCTGTAACACCTGAAGGTCCTGCAGGGGCCTATAGATACACAAAATGTAAGATGTTGTCACTCTGTCTCTGCAATAGCAAACACTGTTCTTACTGATTTAGCTAAAAATAGCATCATGCTTACCTTGCACTCAATTGTACAACACTGAAATGAATGAAAGAAAAGCTGTCAGTACTTCAGTATCTACTATAAATAGCCTTTTAAGTTTATTTGGGTTCAAATTGCTCCTGTTTTCTAATCCATTGTTTCCAAATACTTGACAGTGTGAAACTCATTAAACTTGGATCATTTGGGTTATGGTTGCAAGACTGTAATTGAAAAAACACTTGCTTAACATTTAACCCACAACAGACCTTTCAAGACTTACCATCGTTTCAGATTCATTGTACTGGAAGAACAGAAAACGTACTGATGTCAGGCACAGTTTCACTGTTATTTCATAACACAGATATTTCATGATTGGGTTAAAATAGCAGATGCGTGTGTGTAGCTCTCACAATCATGGAAACGATCCTGTCGATGGTATTTTTGACTTGCAGAGGGTCATCACTGGTGGCAGTCATTTGATCTGTGTAAGTGATGTCTGATGCTATTTCACGGAGGCGGGTTTCCTATGAAAAAGAGGAAACAAATTATATGATATGATGTCACTTTCTCTGAAAGCATCATAAGTGTTGGATATTCCATTGTAAAGGTTATTTTTGTTTACCTAAAGTACAAGCCCAATTTCAAAATATGGAACAGAATGCAAAATGCCACTGAGACGAGAAAACAGTGATTTTCAGCACTCTAAAGATATATTTCATTTTTTCCCTCGCCAGCTTAATGTAATGTAAGCCTAGGAAGATTGTGGAATGATCGATTTCCACAGGTTAATAGGTAGTGAGTGATGCTATCCACTGCTTCATCTGCCTCGGCTGGGTTCCACTGCCTGCCTGCATTGCTGATCAGTTTGCCTACCACGAAACTACTTCTTGTCTTGCCTGTCTGATGATCCTGCTATTTAATCAGGCATTTCTTCCTCTGCCTCAAAAACCACAACACTTCTCCTACTCTTTCCATTGTAGTCTTCCAGCTAACAGTTACTAACAGTCCTTATTTAATATTGCCTAAAATCATAAACTTGTATCCTTTCCCAGTAAACAATGGTGGTCCATGGTTGTCTAAAATGTGTTTAAATATAGTGAGATACGTGATTTTAAAATTGTTTCAGCGGTTCAAGCGGTTCAAATGTTTAATGGGTTTTGTGTTTGTTGCTATCCGGGGTCGACCTGAAGAGGATGGGTTTCCCTTTTTAAGTCTTGGTTCCTTACAAGGTTTCTTCCTCTTGCTCTGAAGGAGTTTTTCCTTGCCACTGTTGCCTCTGGCTTGCTCATTGGTGGCTTGGACACCTATTTTCTGTAAAGCTGCTTTGTGACAACATCTGTTGACTATCATGAGGAGCATTTACAAAAGGCTCAGTAGCCTCTTTAGCCCCAATAATAAGGTGGCGGTTGCTGCTGTTTTGCGCTTTTGGATCACGTCATACAAACTAAGGGTTTCCCTCTTGCAGTGCAAAACAATGGGAGAAGGTTGTATAAGTGAAGCATTACCAAGGCTGTGCACTGTTAAAAATGGTTTGTTTATGTGATTTCATTTGTAGGTGATGATGAAATAAACAAAAGGTCGTATGCATTTTACCAAATGACCCGGAGTGATGGCAACAGCAAAGATCTTGATCTCCATCCCTTTGGCCTCCGACACCACGTGGGCAATACCACCGCACGGCTCTTTGTACCCATCATAAGGGTGTCCATCTGTTACCACCACCATATATTTGTTACTTTGGAGATGGGCCCTAGAAAGTATCAGAGTCAAGAAAAACATAAGCCGTGAGAAACCACTGTGAGCAGAAATGTCATCAGAACAAACCTATAGCTTGAACAGGGACAGATCTGCATCGGTTTTGAGTTTGAATCATTGTACAATGAAAGATATTGTGCACTATTAGTACATTCAGCAAGATGGAGTATATGCCAGACTGGTTTGTTTTCATTGGTTCAGTTGATTGACTTACCCTAACAAGAGTTGGCCCAAAGCCGCAGAAATGGCGCAGTCTGTGTATGTGCCTTTGCCAATGTAGCTGATGTTATCAATAGCTTTCCTTAGGTGATCTCTTCCGCTGGCCTCACTCGTACTGATGAGCTCACTCATAATCTTGACTTCATCACTGTAATGCAGGACGCCCACACTCCACACCAATTCTCGTGAACAGCCAAAGTATCTAGAAGTCCGTGTTAAAAGATGTCAGTTACTACGCTGCTGTAAATGTAATGCAATGACTGACGATCTCATGGCTCCACATGCTGAAGCCTGTGGTACAATCCACTAGATTAACAAATTGCCATTAAACAGTATTAATAATAATAATAATAATAATAATAACAATAAGTTTATCAAGAACCACTAGAAGTCAGTCAAGGATGCTGTATGATAAAACAGTCATAAATAAGGACAGCACATATGTTATTACTGATACTGCAATACTGCCCCCTTGTGGAGATAATTGAGTGACTGAGAGAGTGAGTTACAATCCAGGTTCACGACATGCTTTTTATCTGACACAACCCTATTTTTGCTGGGACAGAATGTGGTAACACACAAAACAGCAAGCAATGATTTGTAAATCCACTTTCACCTCTAGTTTACATGAAAACAGTTAAAGGAAAAGATGATGTACCACAGTGGTAAACCTGCTACCATCCAGGCTTTTTTTTACCATTTCACTTATTATCCCTATATGGTAATATAACCTGTTTCCCAAATGTTAGAAGATGGGGCAAAATAAAATATGTCATTTATAAATAAAAACTAAATGCAATGATGTGCAAATAAAATTAAAACCCTATATTTCAATATAATTAGCACAAAAGGCTATTATATTTTAAACTTTTTTTTAAAAGATGTATGTCCTTTTTGAATTTGATGCCAGTAATGTTCTTCACAAAACTTGGGACAGGAGAAACAAAAGGGTGGTATAGGTGTGTACCAATACTGGATGGCTGGGATCTGCAGGCCCTCAGGCAGCAACGCATTTAAAACAGTCACAATACTGTAGTGAGTATCACTGCATGGCCTCAGGAACACTTCCCAAAAATCACTGCTCAGTTTCTTGGTGTATCCACAAATACAAGTTTAACCACACGAGAAGAAACCCCATATAAACAGGATCCAGGAACGCTGACGCCTTCTCTGGGCCTGTGCTCATTTAAGAGGGACTAAGGAAAAGCGGTAAAGTGTCGTGTAATCTGACAAATCAAATTTTAATCTTCTTTTTGGAAATCATTGACACTGGGCCCTCTGGACTAAAGAAGAGAGAGACTGTTTGGCTTGTTATCAACACACAGTTCAAAAACAATCATACATGATGGTATTGGGGGAGGGCATAGCATGGATAACTTGCACATCTGTAATATATAGGGTTTTGGTGCATGGAAGGCCTGCCTTATTAGAGCAAGACAATGGCACACCACGTTCTGCATGTATCATAACAGCATGACTCCTTATTAAGAAAGGGCTAAAAAAGTAAAAGGGTGCTGTCAGAGACAAAGAACCAGGCGCAACGCCAGCAGAGCCAAGAGACAAACGGAGTTTAATAGACAGGTCAGTAATGTCACGCAGCAGAAAAGGACGGTACAGCGGCAACAGAGGGCAATTCTGGGGCATAAACCGAGAGGACAGCCAAGGGTCGAAACCAGATAGTCAGACAGACAGGCGAACAAGGCAGGAAGGGAGACAGAGAATCAGAAACCAATAAGCAGAAACAGGGTTGAGAACCAGGATCAAAAAAGAGTACAGGCAGACGAGATCAAGATCCGATAGAAAGTCTGTGAAAAACGCTCGGGATTGCAACTGAAAGTTGGCAAAGCTTCGCAAGGGGTGTGTGTGTATGAGAGAGGCGTAAATACTGCCGGTGACAGCTGGCGCAATCAGTAGACAGGAGACACAGACCGGGGAGGATTAGCGGAGCACGAGCATGTGGGTGTGACGTCACCGGGCGGTGCACTCTGGGGACTGGAGTCCGGAGGAGCGGCAGAGTCAGGCAGGCCCGCAGACGTGACAGGTGCTAAATGGGCCTGCCTGCAGTCCAGATTCACACTCACAGAGTACTGATGAAAAAAGAGGTGACGAACAAAGTGGTAAACATGAGTGTGTTACCATCTTTTCCTTTTTAAATGTAAAGGAAAGTTTGTATGGTATTGTATTACTTAAAATCTCTAGGATCTTGACAGTTCTGCTTTGAAGTATAGGAGTTACAGGACTGTTTAAACATGAGTGAAGATGACTAAGTGTTAACATTTGATTACAAGATAGCATCTTAGCCAATATCTCCACTTACAGCCAATACAGTGGCCCCTGGGGCTGTAACTCTGCAGACAATTATAAAGTGATCTGTCTCTTTCCTAATCGCCTTTCAGTCTGAAGGGATTTTCTCACAGTTTAAAGCCATGTACTGATTGAGAGATTAGGAGCCGTCTGCCAGAATAAAAGGATGAATAAACATATGTATCCACCCACACACACAGTCCGACATCAGCATAGAGCTGATGTCCGATGTTTGAATCCCAGAAAATAAGACTCAGATGAAGGCTGTATCCGAAACTAGAGGAAGTTGTTTTATGAGTTGCTGTCTTTAGGCAGGTGGAAGTTATATTGCTCATCACCAGCATAAACATACTGTATATCGGATAATGGTGTGCTGGCATGATCATGCCGAGTGACCAGCTAAACCAGACCATGATAAACCAGCATAAACCAGCATAAACCAGCTAAGACCAGCGTGGAACTGCTTTTCAGCAGGACAGGGATCAATGCAACACAATGTTACCAAACTGCTAGATGTTGGCATTTAGCTTTGCTGTGTGTTAGCTATTTTTATCACTCAGGAAAAGGAACGTATTTGAAGAAGGATAGAATACTGAACTTTTTATGGCCAAAATGTAGCGTTTTCACAGCACATATATAACCTCCAATGCCCAAAAAGCATCAACGCATAGCTAAATTGGCTAACAGACATAACAGAGCATAAAATGTCAGACATCATAAAGAGCTATGGCATGTATGATGTTCTAAAGTGTTAACAAATAAAATACTGAAAGGCCACAGCAGCCATCTAGTATAAACTGCTTTAGAGGCAATTACACGTGAACACTTGTTAAACTTCTAGCCATACTTATCTTACATCTTGTAAGTAATGAAATCCTGAGCGGAAATTATCACTAATAACTCTTAATTTTGTCCACAAACTGTTCTTTCTAGTGCTGGCGCCTGCTGCTTATTCTTTTTTCCTGAACACACAGGATTATGAGACCGGCACAGCAGTGAAGTCCTTCAAAGTACAGCCAAACGGAGGAACCTCAGCAGGCAACGTTTATGCAAACACTGGACCCAGACATGACTGGGTACCTTCCTGTCTCAGAATACTGTCTGAGTAGGTAGCATTTGTTACATTTTGGATACAGCCAAGTAATATTGCACACATTACACTGACAGCCCGCTGAAATAATGAGGGCCTAAACATGATGCAGAATGCAGGAGAATTACATTAGTTTGCATTTACAGTCTGTGTAATGTCCCCCTTGGGTTTTTTACATTTCCCAAAAAAAAACCAGCCTAAATTTGTCTAACGTCCACCAAATTGGATACTTTATGTGTTTATCTATGGAATTGTACTGGCCAGGAAACGTCTGTTTTTACAGTTCATGTCTAAATGATCTACAAACTGAATCTGAACCACTACTCTACGCTTATTCCCTTGCGGTCAGATTCTACCAAATTCCTGGACCTGTTAGTTGTCTCAGAGTTCTCCATCATCAAATAAAACCCACTGCAGCACCAAGAACAACACAGCATAGCGTGAGTGCAAAACAAACTAGAGAGAAAAAAATTGTGAAACGGGAAACAAGAAAAAAAATCCTCTTTTGTCTTCTACGCCAATATTTTCTCTTGTCTAAATTCCAGGGACATTTTATTAGTTCAACTGAAAACGTTTGGCGGCTTTAAATAGTTCCTTCTTTATGAGTTTCATACCTCCTCTTTAGCTCCTTCACCAAGTCATGAGTAAAGCTCTTGATCTTTTCCACAAAGATGCCATAGGCTCTGTCTCTCAAAGCGACACTCTCAGATGTGTCCAGTACCACATACACGTCCACAGGGCACTCTGGTAAAAAGCAAGCAAAACAGGGACAACAGTTGGTTGATGAAATGCTAGAGGTACAGAGGTGTGCTTTACGTGAGTGGTTCTCAAACCTGCCCATGGGATCCCTAGACAATTCACAAATAGTATTTGTTCTTTCCCTGGTGTGTGTGTTGGGATTTAGGTTAGAGCAAAAATGCAGACCATCTGGTGTCCTTGACTGTTTTATATGCAGATACTACCTTGGGTATATAGAGATATTCAAGGTAAATAATTCCTCCAGTAAAAGCAGATGTTCCTCTCATTAGACGTCCGATTGAGTACAGTATATTTGCCTTCAAAAGTAAAAGTACCACGATTTATTATGACTATAATGTCCTGTTATCATTTCTGGAACAAGACTCTTGCTTAATCAACTCACTGTGGGTGAAAATACTCTAGTGTCTCTCTTGGTCCACCAATCTTTTAATAGAAGGTCATTAATCAGTCTGACACTGATGTCTATTAACATTATCATAAGTACAAACCACCGAAGACAAACAGTTTCTATTATTTAGAGCGTGTGAAACTTCATTCACATGTCTCATGTTGTCAAATCTACCCACCAAGGATCATTCCTGTCAGTTGATTCTATTTGAGTTAAACTATTTTTTGAGGATTAGTGTGTGTGGGCAGTGTTTCTTTGTAATACAAACACTACTAATACAATAAGTACTAATTTTATGTCTGTCAATGTTTGTTTAACCATTTCCAAACTTCTCAAGCCAAGTCGCATTTGCCATTATCATCCAACGCTTGATCTAACAAATCAACACTTATGCTTTACCCTTTATTTATTTATGTATGTATGTATGTATGTATGTATGTATGTATTTATTTATTCTTTTTTAGCAGTTGGTGTGCTGCACCCCCCTCAATACCCCTACTTCCTACATCCCTTGCTCAATTAATATTGTTCAGATATTTTAGCCAACCACATTTGCACATCAGAAGAAGTTTATCAGAAACAATATAGTATAATGTATTAAATCGCTACAATGACAAAACTGGAAGGATGTATGTTTCAGGCCAGAGAGAGACAGCAGAATGCTCCCATGTGCAAGCAGATGCAGACAAACATGAACGTCACAGTGTGGAATCTAGTCCAAAGCTTTGCAATGGACTCTTAATTCGTGAATACCTGGAATCAAGAATTCCTTTTGGGATCAACTCCCAGCCCTACCTTATTCTGTATACGAGATCAGCTTGTATAAATTACATTTTAATAGTATAAGTGCTGTGCACTGTTTACATTTGCAGAAAACGTAACTTGAATGCTGATTAAATTTGCAGGCATTTGTTCACTTGCAGACAACTAAACTTGCTGATTAAGATGAAATGAATGAAAATAGAGTGACTGGTTTTCTTCCAATTTTCAGAATTGGAAGCCTCGGGAGTCCCAGCTCTTGATTCCATTAAAATACTTTAAATGTGAATCACATCAGCATTATGCAAGAGACCACATCTGAAATGTGTTCTTCACAATTTCGCAGGAACTAACAATTCCTTAGAATTTCAGTAGAACAGTGCAAATGGGAAACCATCTGTTCTGGCCTGGGATTCAGCAGCATTCAGGCACAGTTGTAATACTGAATGGGTTCAATGCCATCACCCTCAAATCCACAGCCGTGCTCACTTCCCTCTCTGTTACTCTATGAAACACTCTATGAAATACTCTCTGAAATAGAGACTATTTTATCATATACCATTATTTTTTTTATATATATATATTTTATATATATATTTATATCTCAAAAAGTTTCCTGTGACAAAATGTTTTGGCCCATCTCCTTTCTGTTTTTACCCCATCTCCTTTCTGTCCTTAGTCCTATGTTAGTCCTACCAAAGTGGGGTCAAAATCCATCCACAACTTCAGCTCATCCTTAGAGTTCTCTTCCCTCACTTTGTAAATCGTTTTTTCCCTCATTCTACCACTACATTTTAAAGGCATGATCCATACTTGCTAACATCAGGGTGGGTTGGTTTGTTTCCTTGTTTCATCTGTACTCTTAATCTTTGTTTTATGTTTGTTTATTCTTTTAGATGTTTCCTAGTCTAATCTGTCCTACCTGTTATTGAATGTTACCAGTGGTTTATATCTTGAGGTAAACCCCTTGTATTTACATTAATGAAAGCATCTCTTGATTGTACACTTTCACAATGATACTTGCTCATAGTCTTCCAGGCCTTTTGGTGTTACTGAGCATGCCAGTGCATTTAAATACAACAAATAGTGGAACAAATGTAATGAACATAGGCATAGTTATACAGGCAGATATTATTGTTGCTCATCTGAAATGTGTTCTTCACAATTTTGCAGGAACTAACAATTCCTTAGAATTTCAGTAGAACTGTGCAGATGGGAAACCATCTGTTCTGGCCTGGGGTTCAGCAGCATTCTGGCACAACTGTAAAACTGAATGGATTCAATGCCATCACCCTCAAATCCACAGCCATGCTCACTTCCCTCTCATAGACGCATGTAACTGTTACTTTATGAAACACTCTATGAAACACTCTATGAAATAGAGACTATTTTATCATATACCATTATTTTTTCATTTATTCATTATTATTATTAAATATCTTCCTCTGCTGTGTAGTTCAGCACTGCACTATAAATAAAAATATGTGAAAATAAAGAAAACTAAAACAAGCAAAATAATGTTGAAATCTGCCAGTATGGTTGAAAATTAAACTTATGAAAAGGGATTTCTTATGTGGTGTAGGGACTGAAGCAGGCTGCTTGTACTAAGTGGCTTTTTTAGGGGCAGTCAAATACTCAGAATCCAGACAACAGGCACAGAATCAAAGCACAGGCAGTTAAGTATGCTCAAAAGTCCACAATGCACACTTTGCACACCAGTCAATTTTTGAGCATGGTCATGATGGACACTGTTGTCCCTACTGACCTATAAAGGTGCTGAATGTTCTTGCTTTGGAAAGACCGATGATGTGTCTCAGTAAATGTGCTTATCTGTCTTTCTGTTGCAGCTGTTCATCCCCTGCTCTGTCTCTTTCCCCTCAGCATCTTTTTTTAAAGATGGCCGCATTCCCAATACTAAACAAGCCTCAGCTGGCTCCCATTAGGTAAGGCGCACACCAGCACTGAGAGAGAGAGAATCTGTTGCTTACCCTCCTGGGTCACCAGCCACGTTCCAAGATCCGGATTTAATGGATTGAAAGTTATGCATAGTGGCACATAGCTCAAAGTAATTGGACAAACTACCAAAATCTTTTGCAGTCCATTGGTGCCTGAAATCTGGAGCCAATACATATCACCAAATAGATTGTTTGCCAATCCTTTACTACAGCCACCTTCAGTTGCTGCTTATCTGTGGGTCTTTCTGCCTTAAGGTTCAGTAAGTGAAAAGAATGCTCATAAGGGTTGAGGTCAGGTGAGGTCTTGGCCATTTATGAACATTCCGTTTTTTGCATTAAAAAGCTCTTAGGTTGCTTTCACAGTCTGTTTTAGGTCATTATCCATCTGTACTGTGAGATGCCATCCAATCAGTTTTGCAGAATTTGACTGAATTTGAGCAGAAATTAGAGCTTCAGAATGAATCTGTCACATCCTGCCTTGTCTTGCCTGTGTTTGTCTGTTTTCTCTGGTTTTCTGTTTCTTGTTACTTCTATGTGCCTTTTGTTGTCTTGTTCCATGTGCTTCTGTTTGTTTTGGTTTTTGGCTCCTCCTGTCTCCGCCCCCTTGTCAGTTCCCTCACCTGTCCCTAGTTTGTAGCTCCGTCCCTTCCCAGGTGTTCCTTGTTAGTCTTTGTTCTCTTATACTCCCTGTAGTCCCCTGTATTCTTGCTTGGTGTTTTGTCTCCCTACTGGTCATTTGTCTCGCTACTGTGTGTTTTGTCTCTATGTCGGTCGTTTGTCCTCATGTTGGTTGTTTTTGTAACCTGGTTTAGTGTTTTGCTTCTTTGGTTTTGTTTTGTCTCATTTGTTCTGTCCATTAAATCCTTGCACCTATATCCTGCCTCCTCGTCTTGACCCCACGTGGCAGAATCCTGCTACTTCTATCAGCAGTCACATCATCAGTAGGAGCCTTTTCTTTGTTTCCTTGTTTCCTTGCTTTGTTTATTCTTTAAGATGTTTTCTAGTCTAATCTGTCCTTCCTGTTATTGAATGTTACCAGTGGTTTATATCTTGAGGTAAACCCCTTGTATTTACATTAATGAAAGCATCTCTTGATTGTATACTTTCACAATGATACTTGCTCATAGTCTTCCAGGCCTTTTGGTGTTTCTGAGCATGCCAGTGCAATTTTTTTTGTGAATGTACCAAATTGTTGATTTGTTGATTGTTTTGAAGCCCAATGATGCCCTCCCCCCTCACTTGCATCAACACCTTTTTGGACTGCATGTTGTGTGTTCCCATGAACACTTGTAATCAACATTAATCAACTTGGCAAATAATGAGGGAACAGGGCACTGTTGGCCATGAAACTACTTATCAGTCAATTAACAGTCAATTACTGTTGAGCCTCTGAAAATGAAGGGGCTATATTAAAATGGCTGTAATTACTGAATGGTTAATACAATAGTTTTGGTAAACCCTACAAATTAAAAGTCTACACTCAAACCGTGTCCTGACTGCTTCATTTCAAGTTCACTGTGGTGGTACAGAGGCAAAATGACAATTTTTTTGAGAATTTCTTTGTTTTGTATTTGATTTTCTAAACACCTGCTAACTGATTTTAGCTGCATCAGCAAATCCAGCAGAAATCAATGGGGCATGGGAATACTCAAGAGTAGGATCTGGGGCTGCTATAAAGTGAACAAAGCTTCCATAGCCTTGTAGGACCTTTATTTACTTTTCCTTCAATTTCCCTCACTGTGATACCTGCTACAGATTTGACCTGACTCTTAGGAGGACAAACGCTTAAGCTCTGCCCTTCGTGGCATGTAAAAACATGGTTCTGTATAAGGGCCTGATGCTTACCTCATTTGTTTTAAGAGGACAAGATATCAAACACAAAGTTCTTCTATACTAAAGAATGTTTCCATATACTATTTTATGATACATAAAGTCGTACCTAATAACTTACTCTTCTATAAATCTACAACAAACATAACAATTACAGTATATTTGACTTTTTTCAATGACAAATCATCTTTATATACTCTCTCAATGTGTACTCTGGGTTATTGGCAAACTGCCAAATTCACCAAACATACTTGTATTTCACTTTGTATACTGCTAGGTTAGATCCAAATATTGTTCTGGGGTAAGCTGATCTCACATGGACCTTTTTTTTCTTCCAAGAAAACATGCAACCTTTTTTATTAGAAGAATCATTGTCAGGTACACATTTTGGCCAAATACCAATGTTATGTTTCTAGAACATGTTGCTTAAATACAACAAATAGTGGAACAAATGTAATGAACATAGGCATAGTTATACAGGCAGATATTATTGTTGCTCAAACCTACCTGGCAGTGCAACAGACCTAAACCACACACTTCTGGGCATATTTTTAAAAAACGTGGGCAATACACTTTTAAAAAATGTTATTGTAAAGAGAGGATGTGCTGTTCCACTGTAACTCAAATTTAAGTTGCATAATCACTCCACTTAAACTGAAACTGTCTAAACCAATGTTGCCACAATGTATCCTTAGAGGTCATGCAATGGTTTGTTTTCTCTGTTGCTGGGGTTAAAAAACATAAAATATATTTTTGTCGAAGAACAATAGATGTTCTATATTGTTTACTTTTCCCGTGTTCCCTGTAGAGATACTGAAACAACAGTCTTTGGTCTTTTGCATGAACATATGTCCTACCGTGGTCATTTGCAGTACTGTTGCACTTGGACCATGCACTGCAGACTGAGGAAAGCAGCAGGACAGCTCTAATCAGCTTCATTCTCAACACCAGGAGACACACTGGTTAAACAAAACCTGAGAAAACAACAAATTTCAAGGCTTCTGCATTCAGCAGTACCAGTGCTTTTGATCTGTTGCAATCACAGTTTGCAGCTTTAGCCTACCTGTCACTGATGGGCACTCTGCATATTAAGGTGTAGAGCTCGGGCAGTCGTGGGTCATCACCGTGTTTAATCTCGGTGCAGAGTGATAAGCGCTGAGAAGCGACTTATTGCTCTTTGCTTTATATGCAGGTGTGTACCATTCATACCTGTAGGTTTGGTTTATTTCCCTTAATTTGCATTCCAACACACTCCATTCCTGGGATTGGTTGGTAGTTGGAACTACAAGCCATTCTTAGTGCAGGAGGTGGAAGAAGATACTACTAGCCAATCCTAACAAATAAGGTGAGATGTGACACCTGATTCCAGCACTAGAGGTGTGTTTTACCCTAAATGAGCAGGAGAAAAAAAAAGTCAGTGCTTTTGCACTCAGTGCTTAAGGCAGCATAGCTCACCTGTCCTCATCATTTAGCATGTCAGATCATATTTAAATGTTGATGACATGTTGATAACACCCACAAGCTATCTTTCTGCACCCAAATTAGTCACAGTGATGTAAACCCAAAGCTATTGCTCAAAGCTATCTGGCAGTGCAACAGACCTAAACCACAAGCTTCTGGGCATATTTTTAAAAAAGTGGGCAATATATTTTTTAAAAATGTTATTGTAAATTAAGATTGTAAATAGAGGATGTGCTGTTCCACTGTAATTTTATTTTAAGTTGCATAATCATTCCACAATGTATCCTTAGAGGTCATGCAATGGTTTGTTTTCTCTATTACTGGGGTTAAAAAACATAAAATATATTTTTGTCGAAGAACTATAGATGTTCTATATTGATAATGTTCCCTGTAAAGATACTGAAACAACAGTCTTTGCTCTTTTGCATGAACATATTTCCTACCGTGGTAGCTTTGGATTTACATCACTGTGACTAATTTGGGTGCAGAAAGATAGCTTGTGGGTGTTATCAACATGTCATCAACATTTAAATATGATCTGACATGATAAATGATGCAGGCATATTACTTTGGTTTAAAGCTCATACTATTTTCATTGCTCTTGGCAAATTGTCAGAAGTGGTCCCGTACCATATTTCTCACAAGCTGTAATCGCGTATAAGACTAGCAATTACACACCCCTTGTCATGCTTGTTGAAAGACACAGCAGTCCTAAAAAGTTTTAATTCAAGAATGAACTAATCTTTATACAAAGTAATAACAAGGTGTTGTTGATGGTGTATTAGCTTTAAAGGTGCTATAGAATGCATTTATCCAGCATTTAAGTTGTTTTCTGATTTCTGCATAGAAGGTATGTGACTTTGGTCAGGGTGAAAAATGCCCAGATGCAGATTTACATGTCCATTTACACCCCTAGATTTGGCCCTAGAATTAAAGGAGCTGTTTTTCTTTTTTTGGTGAGCTCATGAATTATTTGCTCTGATTGGCTGATTGAGACACCACAATGATCATACAGATGCCATATGTGGAACTAGACAGGTTGGAAAATAAAAATGAACCTCTGTGTAAATAAACTAGGTCCTCATACTACACAGTTGAGTCACATTATTATGACCACCAGATAATATCCAGAGTAACCACCATATGCAGCACGGACAGCAGCTAGACAAGCTGGGTGTGACTCAGTAAGGTCCTGGTAGATTGTCACAGGTATCAGGAGCCATGCTGACTGTAGCACATCCCACAGCTGCTGGAGGGTACGTGGGGGAGGATCCATAGAGTGAACACAGCGATCGAGGTGGTCCCACAGATGCTCAATTGGGTTGAACTTGGGGGCCAGGGTAGTACTTGGAAATCTTAGTGATGCTCTTTCAACCGATGTTGGACATTTCAAGCCGTGTGTCGCATGTCGCATTACCCTCAATGAGAAAATGAAAAAAGAAGAACATTTTAAACGAAGTAGCTGCAGGTGTTCTTGGACAACAATAGACTGACCACCCCAGAGTCCACATCTCAACATCTCTGAATGAGCTGGGGATTATCTGAACCATGTGAAAATGCAACCAACTTCTGTAACTGAACTTTGGAGGTGTGAAAAAATGTCTCAACAGATTTCTTGAAAGACTGAAAGCAAGTTTATTAAAATAAATGGATGTTGTATTAAAGGCAAAGAGTGACCAGAATACATCCTGGAATATGATATATTTGTTATATTAGTTATTGTAGCCTCTGTTAAGTATATGCTTTGTGTTCTTTTTATGATGCTATGAATAACTTGTACATAGTGTCTGATTTGACTGTAATGTAAATGAAACATAATGTAGATTGAAAAGTGCTCTCTGACTGTACTTTATGCTGTTGCATTCAACAGTTTGATGCAAATTAAGTTGAATTCAACAGAAAAAGAAATTCCTGTAAAATAAAACACCCTCAAAACATGAATGCAATAGTACTGCTCACAGCGCTTTGTTGACCTTCTACCCTGCAATCCATAGATCAGGGAAAAAAATCATTAATAGAACATTTTTTTACTACTAATTGCTTGTTTTGGATGATTTTTTTTCTTGGACAGGTGTACATAGATTCATAAATAATGCTGCAAGTGTTATATGTTAACAGCAGTAATACCAAACAACAGAGTCCATGATCACTTTATCCAATTTATCAACTGTTTGCTTAAACATTCCTTAAAAAGAACATAAGCATGTATTGACATTTCATGTTGCAGTGTCTCACGCTGCATTTGGCAAGTCCGCTAATGAACTGGAATAATAGATAATGGGTATTTCCCAAATAAAAGAACTAATAGCATAGTGTGATTAAGTATGATGATGCTTTGATATGGGAAAGAGCAGTTCTGAAGAAGAACTTTAATATCATGGCGCAAGCTGGAACATGCCAGTTCCAGAGTAAAGAAAAGCACTGACAGGAAAGAGGAATTGTGGGTGGGAGGGGTTGAAAAGTGCAAGTTTGGACTATTATTTTTTTGGCTTGTTCTTCTGAGGTCTTTCAGGCAAAATGTCAGTTCCACAGAAATGATTTGTTGCCTCCAGTTCTAATTTAAAACTCTGTGATAGGCTTGGATAAGACTTCTTGTATTTGCTGCAATTAAATAAGAGTGTGCTTTGACATGAATAACACAGTGCTGCAAAAACACAATATGCCCAAACGTTATGTCTGTTCATGCACCAGTTCACTCCCTCTCCCCTCCCAATTGCTTCTAAGACTCTCTACTTATCTCTACTTATCAGGGAAAGATTCATGCTAGATGATAGTACTAAGGTTACCAGGTGTCTAGTTTTAGGCCGGATTGTGCTGCCCTTTGTCTAGTTGGTGTTGTCAAAAGAATCAAAACCGGACTGTCCTGTCAAAATAATTGTACTCTAAATGTGTTCCATATTGTTTAAGTAGATAAAGCTCCACCCTAGCTCTTACACACAAAGACATACACACACACACACATGTATGCGCACACACACACACACACACACACACACATATGGGCATCACAACACACAGTTCATGCATGTAGGGTTTGCAGTTTCAGCAGCTGCGTCTCATCCATGTATAACATACTACACCATGCATCAGATTAGTGCCATTGCTATTTTGCACATGCTATTTATTATAGTAGCTTGTGGATTGAGACACAGCCTGTATGTAGACATAGGCATAGTTAGGCCTAGATATTGGCTTGGCCTCCTGATATAAAGGTAAGTGGACCCTTATTTCTCAATTACGACTTTTCATAAAATTGAATCTTTCACCTGTTTTAAAATTTAAATTAGTTATTCCACAGGAAGCCCACTCAATAAACACATTTTTTTCATGGATTAATTTAATCAATATCAGAACTATGGTGGTGCATTGCTGCCATGCAGCATTGCATTACTATGAGAAAACATGTGGCAAAAATGACATATTATGAGTTTAATAATTACGAGTTATTAAGTACCTTGTTATTACAAGATGTCAAAGATGTCAAAGATGTTTTGTGAGAGAAGTTGTGGTGGTGTGGTCGCGAGTGGTCGATGTTATGAGGCTGCCACAAGAAATTCTGAGAGGCGCTCCAATTGAGTCCAGCATTTATTTGGTATTTCACGTCTATTTAGACGATACAAAAAGAAAAGGAAAAGAACATAAAATGACTAACAGGTTCCTGGCAACCTGTAACCCTTTCCTCTGGTACCAATATTGGTGTGGGTTTAAGATGCTATCATATGCACCTTCATGCACCTCGCTGCACCTCAGGCCTACTGCCCTCCATCTTCCCTCATGGCTCTTTCATATCCCCTAAGCCCCTCCCACAACATGGAACATACCAACTACAGGGTTACCTGAAAGAGGCATGGGACTGAATAGCAGTTTTCACCGTTTACCTGGGCAATGACATTCTCTCCATTTAAATAACATTTAACACATGAGCTCATGATTATGTACACGTCCAGGTTTTACATGAAGGATTCTATACAAAGGATTTTATACAAAGGAATTTATACAAAGGATTTTATACAAAGCTAGCTTTATAAATAATAGTCATCAACTGTTACCCAGGTGTGGGAGTCATAAGCTGTAACTAGTGATGTGTCTGGTGCCTTGACATCATCACAGTAGTTAATGCCATAATATCTGCCGGCTACCAAAGATTTTATTGAAAGTTTTAGATCCATAGAGAGTTGAGCTGAGACACAGGAGTCACCTTTGACACTGGCTGCACAGGAACCCCAGCCCTCAGCCGAATGACAAACTAAAACCCTATGGTATCTACATTAATGGCACAACTGATAGATTAAAAAAATACATTTAGTGAATTGGACCTATATGCTCCAGCACCCTCCACGACCCAGAAGGACAAGTGGCTGAGAAGATGAATGGATGAATGAATGAATGAATGAATGAATGAAGGAAGGAAGGAAGGAATGAAGGAATGAAGGAATGAAGGAAGGAATGAAGGAATGAATGAATACTTACATCCAAAACAACAAACTGCAATCATTAGTAACTGTCAGTTATTTAATTAATGGAGGTGAACCCACCAAACAGAGAACAGCACAATGGAACAAATGCAAAGGTTCCCTTGGTATGAAGATCAGGATCAACCTGCTATATACTGCTGCATATATGGTTCCAGCACTCATAATCAGTAAATATAATGCTGGGGGCATTCATGAGGAAGCAACATAGCCAAGAATAGACAAACTGCTTCCAGCAACCGAAGGATCTACTAATGACTTCATCAACAAACTTATTTACTTATCGCTGAGGTTAGCATCTGTTAATTGTGTGTGTGTGTGTGTGTGAGAGAGAGAGAGAGAGAGTGAGAGAGAGAGAGAGAGAGAAAGTATATATATTTGATAACAAAACTAAGAAAGTCGGTTTAATGGGTTAAAGGTACAAGTTCTACTGTGAAGCATTTTACAATGCATGTGCCTCCGTTCTTCTTAAAGAGACCACAAAACATTTATAAAAGTTTATAAAACTTGTAAACGCTGTATAAAACAGGCATACAAGCACTACTACTCAAAATATTTCATTTTCAATCAAAATTAATGGGCACATAAACTGCTTAATGAATTCACTCCTTACATTTTAATTTTGTCTTAGCTTTGGAAAATGTGACCGTGCTTATTCCTCAGACTTTACGCTTGGCTAACACATAGCATAACAAGTGCTCACAAGCTGACATAGCTTTCTTTAAAACAGTTCAGGTTTCTCACTTAGAACACTATAACTCAAATGAAGCACAAGCTGTTTTGAGCTTGTGCTTTAAACAATGTCCATTACATAGACAGTTTTGCTGGAGAGGATGCTGTCCAATTCAATGGGCAATTCAGGATAGGCATTGTAAGTACTAGGCAGTTTCAAAAGAGGACCATATGCATGTGCTACTGGTCATCTTGATCGGCCTTCCAACGGTATGAACAGAACTTTAATCTTCTGAACACACAGAACATCAGACCCTGTCATAAATCTCTGCATTATTCTTAGTCCCACACCATCCAGTTCTCTAATGTACTGCTGTAAAAAACCTTTCTGCTTGAATCGTAAGGAAAGCATCCAGCAGCTTCAACAGCCTTCTTGTAGTTGTTCTCTATCTTCTGTACACCGATGAAGGTTTCCCTTCGTAATCTGCTATGAGACTTCATATATGTTCTCCAGTGCATATTCTGATTGCTGGATTATTTGCTTCTGAGCCACCTGTAGCATAATTAATCTCAGATTGTCTTTTGTAGGAATTGTTGCCACTCCAACTTGGTCTGTAAGATCCATCAATTTATCTCTGTCATAAACAAGCAGATCTTCATTTAAGGCAGTAAGTATTGAATGTCTTTCTGATTGACTCAAATATCTCAAGCAGAGATTCAAACTGCAAATGATGAAAGACAGAATGCATCCCAAAAACAAGCACCACGGTAAATGCTGGTGCCAGACGTGTTGGGAAAGAGCCATGGTCTTTAAACCCTATGCCGGAGATCTTCAATCCTCTCCCTACCACTATGGACAGAGTGATGGCATCCTCATCTAAACTGTTCTTTAAAAGGTACCTGAGTATAGATGGATCTTTGAATTGGTTAATCATCTCATCATCTCAGGTCGACGTTCTGAAGCTTTAATGTAACGTTTAGGACTCTATATTCTGGAGACAGCTGGACAGCACTCGCTGCTGAAAGATTTGAGGGTGGGTGCTGTCCAGTCTCAGTTAAAGCAGGAACTATGTCACTTGTTGGTAGATGAGAGATGTTTGTAACATCTACCCAGATCTGCCTCTTAATTTAGAAGACCACTTTCATGCAACAAAATGTCATCTAACTTACATACTGATGCTTCACCAAGGAATGGACCAAAGGTAACTTAAGAAGAGTCAGACAGACAACTTGCATCAGTGGTTTCAGCATAGGTTGATATGACAAAAATAGATGTCTGCTGCCTCATTTTCTGGTGCACATTCATCTGTATCAGACAAGCACTCTGTGTTCAGGTAAAATCTTAGGATGCCCATTTTTAGTACACAACAAAGTTCTCCGATACAGACTTCACCTTTAAGGAGGGTTCCCTGAGGCTAAAATGTTAGTTATGACTGAAGTTTTCCCAGGGTCCTTTTTTAGTTCTCCATTGAAAAAAAGGCTAATCTGATCTAACATGTCACCTTTTTTTTTTTTTTTGCTCCCTTAGGCAAACCAAGAATTCTTGTTTCTCCACCAAAATGGTTTCTTTCTTGTTTTTCTCCATGAACCCACCTTATTCTAATCTTCCTGGTCTTTTTGTAGTTGCTTTATTATTCCTCACATGCTTATTAACATGTGTTGCCTCAACATTTTCCTCATGGTCAAAGTCTTCATTATCTATTTTTTTGTTCTTTTCTCTAGTCATTGTGTATCACTCATATACTTGATGTAGCTGAGATATACATTATTCATATTTTAGACAAATATACAGCTAAAACTACATAAGAGGACACACAAACACAAAATATTGATTGGTAATCATCATTGTGATATTGGATCACCCTGGTTATTGTATGCTGTGACAATTCTACATGCAATTTCTTGATGACTATAAAGGCAACACAAGCAATAATCCTATGAACTAATGAAAACGTTTCAGGAACATCATATAAAACATTAGTATTTTGTAGCTCACAAATAGTACGTTAAGAGATCAAACAGCTTAAAACTAAACTCTCGTGTGAGAGAGTGTGAGAGTGAGCAAGTGAGTGAGAAAGTAAGTGAGTGAGTGAGTGAGTGAGTGAGTGAGTGAGTGAGTGAATGTGGAGCACAATAATATGAAATAATACTGAATTGCCTAAAGAGCATGCTGATTGCATCACTCATGGATAGACAAATTAATAGTCATTTCTCTTGACTGTCATGGTCAAATGAAGAAATCAAACACAAAATATATAGACACTGACCTAACTCTAACTATTTTGGGGCAGTATATGGTAATGTTTCAGACATGGTATTGGCCGTCTAGTAGAGCTATGGAGTTCTTCTATACCAAGGTTCTTGCTTTTGAACACATTCTCCCACACAGTCCCAGTTATTTTTTCAATACTGTAGCATCAGAAAATGCCTCGTTTGCTAAGAGTAAATACAACCCTGTTTCCTCAAAGGTTGGGACACTTTGCAAAATGTGAATAAAAAACAGAATGCAATGATGTGCAACTCATTTTAATCTGAAATGTATTTGTAAATAGTACAGAGACAACATATGAAACTAACAAATTAGCTCATTAAAGATGGACTGGCAAAGTGAGCAAAAAGTGTCCTGTGGTCCGACAAATCTTTGACACCGTGTCTAAAGAGGAGAGGGACCGTCCGACTGGTACTCTGTGCACAGTTCAAAAGCCAGAATCCATGATGGTATGGGGGGAGCATAAACTCACATACCATCACACCACATATACAGATTTTGAAGCAACACATGCTGCCTTCCAGATGACTTTTCAGGGAAGGCCTGACTTATTACAGCAAGAAAATGCCATATCGCATTTTGCACATAATACATCCCAAAGAGTGCAATTTTCAGATTGTAAGAGCTGCAATTTTCATTACCATTTTATAGTGTTTTAGCAACAACATACATTACATAGTGGTAGTAGTGAAATTGAACTTAATAACATGGAACTTGCTTTTACATGACATCCGTGCTGTGACATCACAACCTGAAATAACTGGCACGCTGGCAAATAGCCTCAAGCCAGAAAAAGAGGCCAAGAACTGTTTAGCAGTTGAAATTCTATTTCATGCAAGAATAGGAAATATTTAACGTTTATCTTCAGTTCCCAAACACTTACAGAGTCTGAATGAAATAAGAGGTGAGTGTTGCGAAAACCATGCTGCCAACTTTAAAATGGCCATTTATTCTACCAAAAAAAAAAAAAAAAAAAAAAAACAATAATATCTCACTTTGAACATTTGATAAGTTGTCTTTGTACTATTTTCAGATGAATAAAGGGTTTAAATGATTTGTACATGGGTTCATGTTAAGATCGCTTATTTAATAGTTAGAAAGCAAATCCAGTTGTGAAAGGCTAGGTACATCCAGTGTGTTTGAGTAGCCTGGCTTGTGACAGTATAGCCTAAGCTACCATGTGCAGTTCATGTTTTCCCCTTGGCTGCACGCTGTTTTGTGTTGAGCCATTAATAAAGCTGAGGTATGTTCCAGACCCATGACTCCGCTGAGTTTCTTGGAAAGAACATGCATCACATTACATAAGCTATCAAAACAGAGCATGTTGCTAAACTGTTTTGTTTTGGAAAGGCTACGCACTTTCAAAATGAGTTGGTAGAAAGAGCATGCAGCACACTAAGAGAATTAAACCAGCCTTGTCCTGGCTCATTTCCAAAAAGTTTTCCTCTGCTATTGCCCAGATTGCCTGTCTCGCTGCCTTCTGCAATTGCTGTTTCTGACCTGAACAATGAAATAAGTTAGCCAGCTCATATGCTATGCCATCAGCATGGTAGTGGACAATTCATTCAAGAACCTGATTTATTGCACCAACAGGTAGCCAGGTGTCACGCAAAAGCTGCAGCAGGGCCTGTGAAAATCTCCACCAGTTGTGCAGCATTAAAAATGTTGTTGAGGAGCACCTATGCTGATTTAAAGTGTTGGAGGAACTCCACAGAAACCAGCGATGCAACTTGTTGGAGGACAAGAGTTCTATAACTGGCTGAGCATTCAGAGGACTCGGACTACGTTACTCAACCCAGGCCTTGTGGAGTGTTTTAACCATACCCTCACTACTGTCACCATTGTCACCACCAAGCAGCAGTCCAGTTATGATCAAAACCTACCCTTGGTCCTGCTGGTGTCCTGCTCCGCCACGCAGGAGTTGACTGGTTTCACCCCAGCTTTCTTGTTCAGCTTCAGTCTTATGATGTCAGCTGAACTGCTGTTTGTTTGCCTGCCAGGGTTGGAGGAGGACGGTGCACCTGGAGTGGGCTATGCCGAGGAGCTTCATGAAATATACCAGCTTGCTAGGAACCCCCAGGGTGATGCCAGTGCTCACCAAAAATGATAATATGATTGGGTTCTACTGGCCAGGCTGTCACAAATATGTGGAGCTGTACGAACATTGTGCTAGGCCAAGAAAGGACCACTGCAATAGTCACATGCTGCAGTCCCTCTGCTCAGGAACACCAACGGAGAGGGTCACAGTGGATATCCTGGGCCCCCTCCCCACCAACATTTTTATGTTTTATGTTGTGGTGTTTGAAAGTGTTTGAAAGTGTCCAGCTGTGGGTTAATTAATATGGGTTTGGTGTTCACCAAAAGTTTGCATGTCTTATCTTTGTTTTGCTTTTGTGTAAAGACATGTCAAATTAGAATTATAAATTACTGCTTTCTGTTTTTATTTGCATTTTATTAACTGCTCTACCTTTTTTTTGGAATTGGGTTCAACAAACTATCTGTTCATTCTCAACAGTTTTTGGCTTGGGGTTAGTTTTAGTATCAGGGTTAAGATTAGGGACAAAATGAAGAATAGGTTTTTGGGTGAGGTTAAAGTTAAGCTTAAGGTAAGTGTGAGGGGGAAAGATGTATCCAGACACTCCTTTTAAATGAATGGCTTCAGCTACTTCTTTCTCAACTGTACACACAGCTTGTAAAATCTCCATAGAAAAGCATTATCAATAGAACGAGATGCTCTAGAGCAGCTGCACATAAACCTAAGATCACCATGCCCAATGCCATACGTGCCCCATCCCCAGGAGACCATTATGGTCAGTACTTGAACCCTCTAATGTTCTTGTGGCTAATTGCAGCTGTGACAAAACCGATGAGGTGGGGTGGTGTGTGCATTCAGAAAACCTCCAGTGTCAATAATGTGAATGCACAAATATAGTTAGACCACTCCCTTTTTATCACATCACCATAAGACTAAGTTAAACCAAATTTGTGGAGTCTTTAAACTCTGTCACTTCTTTCAGCAGCCCTTTGTTCTGCATCTAGAGGAATAATGGACAGAAGAGGGTTTTTTTAAAGATTGTATACATGAACGGGTATACATGCCTGATCCCACTCAAGCAGACATTCTGGTAAATATGAAATTATGATCCTTCCTTCTGTTTATCCCTAACTGCTGGATCATGACTGACCCTGAATCTAACACTGTCATGGTTGTTCAGGTCTGCTTTATGTCAACTCCCCTGCACAGCCATGGCTAGAAAACATCTCAACAAAGAGCTGGGAAAACACAGGATTACATCACTTACAGCAACGTTTGCCAGTGGAGTTCTTGAGAACTCCCAGCCACACAATCTTTAAAAAACCCTCTTCCGTCTATTATTCCTCTAGATGCAGAAGAAAGGGCTGCTGAAAGAAGTGACAGAGTTTAAAGACTCCACAAATTTGGTCTAACTTAGTCTTTCCCTGGAAATGGTCGTAAGCATGAATCTGTTAGCAGAAGCTGTCTTTTCATCTTGCTGAACAAATGGACATGTTTGGCTAAGTCTTGACAATTACAACTCGGATTGATATGAATTATGCTCCATCCATCCAAAAGTTAATCTAATGCAGGACTTCCTTGACAGTTTGAGAATGCATAATTTTTCTTTAGTAGATAAAGCAGATTATAATCTACCACACTGTAATATGAGCAGTCACTTCAAACATGCGTGAATTAAAAAAAAGTGAATAAAAAGTGCTCTTATTTGTTTTCATTGTTCTTCTTTCCCATTAATGTATCAAGTGTAGACTCTACAGACTGGTTAATGGCAATCCTTTGAAATAGAACCTTCAGAATTTTTGAAGTGATTTTATAACTTTTAACTTTGATAATTTATAACTTATTGGGATCTATTTATATTAAGTATCTGTCTACAGTTGTGGCCAAAAGTTTAGAGACAAAAGTTTCACAAAAACTTCAGTTTTTAGGGTCGCAATTTGCACAAAAACCCCTGCCACAACATGATCTGCTAACATCGTTTTAGTGACCTTGTTAGTTTAGGACCAAGTGTTTACAAGGACAAGCCAGCTGAAACCACTCTGTCATGCTGATTGAATTAAAAGAGTAGACTGGTTGCTTTAAAAGGGGGTGGTGCTTAAAATCATTGTCTTCCATTGCCTCCAAGGAAACACATGCAGTCGTCATTGCTTTGCATCAGAAGGGCTTCACAGGCAAGAACATCGCTGCTTGTAAGATTGCACCTAAATCAACCATTTATCGGATCATCAAGAACTTCAAGAAGAGATTGCTGTTGCTGTGAAAAAGGATTCAGGGTGCCCAATAAAGTGCAGCAAGAGCCATGGAAAAATTATTGTCCAGATAAGAAAAGGTGAGTGCTACCATGAGTCCTGTGTCATGCTCACAGTAAAGCATCCTGAGACCAAACGTGTGGGGTTGCTTCTCATCCAAGGGAATGGGCTCACTCACAATTATTCCCTGGAACACTGCCATGAATAACAGTAATCAAGGCATCATCCAAAAGCAATTTCTCCCAACGATCCAGGAGTGATGAAAAATGTCTTTTACAGCATGATGAAGCACCATGTCACAAGATAAAAGCAATAACTAAGTGGCTATGGGAGTAAAACTTTTGGGCCCATGGCCAGGAAACTCCCCAGATCTCAATTCAATTAAGAGCCTGTGGCCAATCCTGAAAAAGCAGGTCAACAAACAAAAACACAGAAATTGTAATAAACACCAGGCACTGGTTGTGCAAGAATGGATTGTGATCAGTCAGGATTTGGTCCAGAAGAAATTGTAATAAACACCAGGCACTGGTTGTGCAAGAATGGATTGTCATCAGTCAGGATTTGGTCCAGAAGCTGATTTCCAGGATGGCAGGGTGAATTGCAGAAGTATTGAAAAAGAAGGGTAAATACATAAACTTGATCTTTTTGTCAATAGAAGTTACCACACTTATAAAATGCTTATAGTTGTACTTCAGCATATCATAGAAACATCTACAACCACTAAGGCAGCAAACTTCGTGGAAACCAACATTTGTGTTAGTCTCAAAACCAAAGCCACGACTGTATTAGTCCAGTAAAATAGCACTAAAACTAAAAACGCAATGAAATAATTACATTAATTCTGTAATTATACTCGCAAGTGACACACAGAACCGCAGTTATAATAAACAGATTATGTGGTCTGAAGGTCTGTGATATCTTAGTGTCAGGGAAAACCATTCCTCAGTGTTTCTGAAAAGAACCATTCTGAAAGGGTTCTGCTTGATACCAGAAAGAAAGCTGATAAAACTCCCAAGATCCTGAGCTTTTTCAGTACGTGGTTGGGTAAAAGTTCTTGAGTCATATTTGGGAGGTTCTGCTGACTTTAACCTGCAGGAGAAAGTCTGACTTTACACAGATGTACAGACATGCAGGTATACAGATAGCAGCAAAACACAAGAAACAAGACAGGAGGAAAACATCCCCAAAAAATAGACTGGATATCCTGAAACAATGCTAGATGCTTCATTAGTCCACAAGTAAAAAGTAGTTTGAGGTGGAGGAAAATCAAGTGATGACATAGCCAGAATTGCTAATCTCGTTGAGAACTTGTGGGATTACATTGGGAAATATGTTAAAAAGAAAAATCCTTTCATGACAGATGCTTTGTGAATGGCAGTGAAGAACAAGAGTTTAGTCATTCCATTAGATTTCTAAAAACATGACAGCAGAATGATTTATTTCCAGATGTACTTCCTGGGCAGCTTTCACTGCAGAGTCTTCTTTAGTGGACAGGAAAGAAATTGGATGAAAGCAAAAGGATTATTCACTGCTGGTTTTAAATTTTACTTTAGAATAGCTGGTCTAGCCAGGGCTAGCCAGTTTCCCAGACTAAAGCCCTATGTGGATGGGAATCGTTTTACTTGGGGAGGTGGGGTAATGTAATTATTACCGGAGTTCCTCAGTAATTTTTGTGATGTCCAAATTCACCACATCAGTCATGTTTACCGACTGTGCTCTCTTGTACCAGCAAAAAATTGCTTCCATTTCCTGTGAATTTTTTTTTCCTGTGAAAAGTTTGGAGTATGGATGCGCTTAAGGAGGCATTTAGTTTCGTTGTGCATGTCACGTATACCTCAGGTCAAAGCCAAAGGTCTCCTGAGAAGCGTGATGCCTCTGTCAGCTTTAGGTAGGTCATTGTGTAGCATTGCCTATAGCCTACAAACTAGTTATGAACACGTAGCTGCTATTTTTCACAACAAAATTTTATTATTAATTTAAGTGGGCTATAAGATGGTCATCATTCTTTATCTTTGGTACTTTATCATTGGTCACAGGATGCTGCCCACAGGATGCTGTTGGTTGGATGTTGTTGAATGAGGGACTGGTTTGGTTGGTGAGAACACGTTTTTGGGAGTGGGTAAATGGAGTAGCCATTCTCATCTCAGTCATTTATGCCGAGATTCTTATCCCGTGAGAATCGGTCATAAATTTTACAGACGTCCTGTAGTAAAATTACATTACTCCACCCAAAGTACTGCTCAAAAGTGTTTCCACATAGGACTGCCTGGAGTGCAAATCACTCGCTGCATGGTACAGCTGAGCTGTGAACTCTGCCTTTACTACTACACGGTTGTTGTTGAACTATTAGCTCATTTCATCTTAAACTACATTTCATTTTAAATTATGAACGTGTTGTTGTGTTGTTCGTCATACAGTGCGTTCAGTCTAGTGGGCCAAGGCTCATGCTAGGACTGATGTGGCAGACAGCTGCATTAATACTGTTTTTTTCTACAATGGAATATTAATATTCTCAACTGAATGGTCGCTTATTATAATTCGAATATTTAATGGAATTTCGAATATTCGTTGACAGTTGTAGTACGTAATTTATTATATCAAACAGAAGCATATTATGCAGCGTTTTATGCATATGCGACTCACTTTGACAGCGTCATTGTCTATTCATCATGAAATTTTCTCACTGCATAAAAAGCAGCTGCTGTGTTCAAATGATATTTTTGGATGAATTAAATAATAAATATGGAAATAACCAGTTTAAAGTGCTTTACTTACTTGACGTTACTTAAAATGTAACAAAATCAACATTAATAAAACATCAATTTGCCAGTGTAATCTGCTGTCCCTAAGCAACTAAGCAGAAATAAGTTTTCAATGCTGACTAAAAAAGGAAGACGGGAGATACAAACAGCTTATATCAACAGGCTGTTCCAGAGTCTAGAGGGAGCAACTACTAAAGTTTGTTCACCTTTTTGATATACTGATACCAAGAAACCGTCACAAGTGTCTTATCAAAAGACAAGGTCAAGAAGACATATTGAGCATATTGTCACTGCCCAAAAAAATAGTAACAATACAAGAGAAGGTAGACCAACCGCGATCCACATGCTGTGAATTACAGCAGTCCAAACTGACAATCACAAAAGTATATCCCCTTTTTTAATTCAGAAGAGTGAAGAAGAGTTTTGATGCTTCTACGATGAAAGAAGGACCTTTGATGTCCATAGCAATTTGTATGGCATATCCTGGACATTTTGGACTTTTTGACAGTTTTCAAATTTAAAAGCGAATTAAAATGCTAAATTACCAGCTAATTAAAGTGTGCATTTACACCTGCATTTAGTTTATCATGAAAAACATGGTAAATGACAATGTTTATATCTATGCTATTCGTTATTTTAGTTATTTACTAGTTGTATATTAGTCATTCAGATCTGTATGTGCTGGAGGTTTCACTGGATTTTTTGCTTGATACTTATTTTCTTTACTCAAGTTGGGTTCTTGTACCTTTTGAGCTTTTGAGTCAGGATTTAACTGAAGTAACAGTGTTTTCACCTCAGCAAGTTTTTCTTGTCAGTATGTTACTCTGAATAGGAAGATCAGACTGAACTGCAAGGTGAATAGGCATTGAACATTCCTAGGACAAAAATATATATAATCCACCCCCCCCCCCCCTTTTGACAAAACTCCACCTCCTGTTCAGGAATTGGCTGAGAGTATCTGATCTTTTGTTCTTGGGTTGGCTGATCTAATGACTCCTTTGCTAGGACTGGTTCATACTTCATACTCACAAGGAGCGCTCTGGTATGAGTAGAAGCTCTAAGCCAATCTAAGGGCATGAAGCAGGCCTATCAAAATACAAGTGGAAATAATAACGGTCCTGGCAGAAGCATTTTTCTGTGTTTGGAGTGAGGTTCCCACCCTGAGCACCAGCCTTATGTAAGTAGCTGAGACTTCATTCATTCATACTGCAACACTGTTAATTATTTGGTTTTGTCAATGAAACTGGTGCAGTTACAAGTGATTTGTATGCAAAATGTCACCATAGAGTAAATGAAGTGAAGCGCTTTCAGTGACAGGTAGGAAAGTATTATCTATGTAGCTTATAGTGATGTCTTTTTATCAGTGAGCATATTGAGTGTAAACTGTTGATTCTGAACAACATTTTAAGGTTAAATATGATATTTTTGGGGGGAATTGCAGGCTGGATGAGGGTCTGTTGTATTCCTAGATATGAGTGCTTAATTTTGGTAGTTCCTTACGTTTCTGGTAGTTCCTTATGGACTACCCACAAATGCTTACAAACTATCAGATGTAACTCAGCATATTATGAGCCAAATTTAAGGCTAGATTTAACTTTAAATTAAGGTCAGGTTTAGGATAGTCAAATCAACTTAAATTCATAAGGATTCTATTGATGCTTAGTTAAATGTTAGTTAAGACTAAGTGATCCCATCTACAGGGACATCTACAGTAAACTCTGAAAGTGTTGCTGTGTGCTTTCTGTGTATTGATTAACTAAACTAAATACATTTTTATGCACTTTTTTGACCGAGCGTGAAACTTGAATCAATTACACGTCTCATGATGTCAAACCTGCCCACCAAGTTTCATTCACCAAGCAACTGTTTGTGCAACTATTCTTTTGATGATGAGTGCACACCTATATATATATGTATATATATATATATATATATATATATATATATATATATATATATATATATATATATATATATGAAAAGCATTTTGTTATGCACTATGCCTTTATTTTTGGCTTACAAACAATATTTTTGCAAGAGAATTTTTTGGTGTCATCATTTATTGTCTAGTGATGCGAGAGCAAAAATGATACTTTAGAGATCTACATGGATTGTAATTTCTCGTTTTCTACCATTTATTTCATGGATGTAACTTAACTGGCCTAAGTGCTGTTTGGACTGGAACGAAAAGATTTTGACCCATCCAGTTTGCTCAGAACAGTAAACAACCATAGTCTGAACCTTTCCTTTTAAAGAAAACAGGGCAGTGGCACTCCAGTCGTGGACTTATAAGAGTTTGAGGTCTTGAAGGCTTTGTTGACCATAAATCACCCGGCAATTTGCTGAGTCTTTAAGAGGATAGGATGTTTATAAAAAAGGCTTGTAAACTAAACAGAGGAATCATGTCGAAGTTTCACCCAGAATGATAAACAAAATACCATATTAGTTGAATATCCATCAAGACAGACCACACACATGTTGGAAAGAAGAGGATAGAAAGAACGTATATATTTTTACTGCTCATTCAGAACAGTAAAATGACTAACAGTCAAGATTTCAGTTGATTTTGGTTAGAATAGGACAACACTATTCCAGGATAACAGGATAAGCAGGAAGTGTGCAATTTGCCCATATCTTGTTTAGAACCACTTAGCATTTGTTAGCCTTGTTTTTCTCCAAAACAGACTCCAAAAGTATACCAACTGGAATCAGTTTTAGTGGGATTTGCATAAATCTTTAAAGGGGATTTAAATGGTTTACAAAGACATGAGAGGAATATAAATATTTAGACTGTCTTTATCCCTACACACACAATTATTAAGGCAATTACATGCCATAGTATTTTAATGGTATGTGTATAGTTCTAACTGCCTTGGTGCATCATATGTCAATGGCAAGTGTTGTCATATGGCACAGTGCATGACAGATTACAGTGCAATGAAAAAGTTCAGCAGATTTCAACTTTATTTAAAAGAGATTGCCACACTGTGTTTAGCCCATCAGGCGAGAGAACCCTGGTGTTCATCTCAGATGTCAACCTCCCTGAATCCAGGATGGTTAAGCACAATAGTAAAAAAATGCTTACAGGTATATGTAAAGTTTATGAGTTCCTGGTCAAATGACATCTTTTGTTTCTTTTTACTCTCTGCTTGCTGAATTTGCATATTGGATAAAGAATAACATGTGGCCAGGCAAATGTCAGAGGGGGGAAGTAACTAGTTACATTTACTCAGGTACATGTGAGTCAAATATTGATGTATTTGAACTTTTCTAAGTATTTCATGTGTACTTTTACTTCTGCTTGAGTGAATTAATGACTGAAGGAATATACTGTTTACTGGGTTATGCCATCCACATTTAGTTATTTATTCATAGCTTTCTTTGTATTTAATGCCATTGTGTTTTGGTGGGGTACAGCTGATTTTGGAGCTTTAACGTTTTATTATAGACCAAAAGAATCTTAAAAAGAGTAGACTAGAGCCTAACAAACTTTAGTTTAGATGCTGACAGGTCTTTAAGTATTGTTTTGACCTGATGCTTTTGTTCTTCTAAATAAAGATGTTTTCTGGGAAATTACATTTTCTTTTACTTAAGTGTTATTACATTTAGTTTTGACTATGGGTTTAGGCTGCTCTAGCAACCTCTTGAAAAGGTTATAGCACATCTTAAAGGGCACTAAACTTTGCAGAACAAAATGCCATATTTGAGTTTGTTTCTTGTAGAACATAATTTCACTTAGAAAACTTCCAAAACATTCACTAGACTAAATTTACATGTGGTGTGCATACGACTGTACCTGTTGAGAGACTGATTGGCTGAAGTTCGCATTGTGAAGCAAGGCAAAATTGAAGCCATATGGACCTCTAAGGTTACTTGCGAAGGTGGTTAGTAAGACTGAGTGACTTGTGTGCCAACTTTCTAACTTGTGTGGATGACTGATGCACTGTAAAACTGTAAACAGAGTCAAGTCTACATTTTATTTTCCTCGCAAGCCTCTGTGTTACGTTATAAGCGAATAAGAAACGACCAAGATATATTCAGTATGGTTCCTTCAGAGGGATCCAGTGCGGTGGAATATGGTGAGACAAGGTACAGGTCAACGTGTACTGTCAGATGTAGTAGCATGTAGAAGCTTTTTCTTTTTTCAAAATACGACTTTAGTGTGAGAAGAGACTGCATGACTGAAGGAGGGTTTGGCTTCTGCTTTGAGCTGTAAGGCTACACTCCCTGCTTGATGAGCAAGAGAAGAAACAAAAACGTATACGTCAAAGTTGCTATGTATATAGGACATTAGAATGGAAGGAAGTTGAGCTGCAGACATGGATCTTCTCCCAAGCTTTAGTTACTTCATAACTCTGTTGTTGTTGTTTTTTCTTTCAGTTAATTTTAAATAAAGTTATTCTGAGGCTATAAAGCATTACGTTCATGCTCAAAGAGGTTACCATTGGATTTTAGAGGTATTCTTTATTTTACCAAGCAGATGTTTGTGTGTTCAAGTTTACCATGCCAGCCCTCATTGCTAATGAAGAGGTAAACAATTGAATTTGGCTGGTCTCTAAACAGCTTTTGATTTCACTGGTACAAGTACACAAAACCAGTGGAATACCTTGAAATGAGGTGGATAGTTCTTATCACAATGATTATGATGTTTTGAGGGCAACAAATCATTATTGTGGTCCTTTTATTAATGTTCTTTGATGTCAGCGTCCATACAGTGTTATCATCAAAAGAGTATTTTGGTCAAAGCAAAGTGGTTTCTGTAATGTATTATGCAGTTTATATATTTGTGTGTATGTATGTGTGTGTGTGGTCAACATAGAGAGTCTCTAATGTCTGCAGTTCGTTTTGCACAAGATGTCTGTTCATGTTGCTATTAACACTTTGTTTCGCCCAGTCCCTGACCGCATACATCAATGATTACCTCCCTAGCAGACATGGATCGCATGCCCAGTGACATACTGCATGGGGAAGGGCTTTTGTGGTTGAATGTGTCTTAGAGAAACAAATGTGTTTACACTGCTGAACATTTGGCTTAAATTAGTCTCAGACCACCTCCTGAAAAGGTCTGTATCTGTTTTAAATACGTCTTGGGTGCAGTTACACTAGCATCTTGATGTGATTTGGAGTCACACAGACATAGACCTGATACTCAAAATGCATGAGGTGACAAGGTACAAATGGGAATGCTCAGAAGTTCCATCATCCAGCTGGTTCCATCCAGCTGGTTTTATGTCATCATACATATTTCTGTTCAAACTCATGTCACTGAAATGACAGTGCATCTATCATAGACAGTTCTTTTTACTCAAAACTACTCTGCTAAATCAAACACTACCACAAACACAAAAAGAGAAAACTGATGAACACAAGCTGTATACTGCAGTATAACTGTTAAACGTTGTTGTTGCTGTGATTTCTGCTATAGCTGTACAGGACAAATTACTTACAGGACGATTTGAATGCATTAATCCTCAGAACAGTGGCTTGAACACGACATAGTCTATTGTCTTTATAAGCAGCGACAGGATGCCAGTTCTGTTCTCTTTTTCTGTGCTTGTAACAGTCCAGAGGCTTGTTCTCATGCACTAGTGAACATAATTAGGCGTAATGAGGAATTTCCTCCAGTTTTGACCCTAGAGACAGGGACTTAGGAGTCAAGGGTGTGGATAATTAAGAACTGTCGTCTATATGTCTGAGACTCTGCAGCTGCTTGAACAAATCAATCAAATAGATTTCATTTTAACTATTAGATTGAATAATAGACAAAATAGTACTGACTGAGATGTTAATGGAATTTTGGCATTTTTAAGTAGTTTCTTTTCATAATCATTTTTAATTGTATATTAACATTAATTGCTTAATGCTCATTTCATATGACTAGAAATTACTCTGGATGAACAGCGAAGAGTTGGCTATTGCAATGCTGGACATTGCTGCAAAGTATTGCTCCATTATTTCAGAGCTCCAGCTCATATCCAACAGCTCCAGAGCATCTCATTCTAGAGAATCACGACAGTCTGTTGTTCAGCTGTTATATGCGAGGTAGGAGGTCTAAATGAAAGCTTTTCCTCACGACAGAAGGTACTTAAGCTTGTTAAAATTGTGTAAGCAAATAAGTTGGCAACACCACAGCCTTAATTCCAAACAAGAAAAGTGCTTTTCCTAAAGATAATGCAGAGTGATTGCCATGGGTTCAGCGTTCCAATACTAAAAAAATATAATTCGATTTGATCCTGTAATGCTCAGTCTCTTGCTATCCTGCCCCTGGTGCTTTACTTGAGTGATTAGGACTATAAGCTGTGAAGCACCTTATTTAAAGACAGCCCACAAGCAGCTCTCTGCTATGTCTTGAGTTCACAGTGCCACGTCCATATGTCTTGTGACCTAGCCATAAACCTTGGTGTTTGTATTTGATTGGTATCTGTGTCAGATTGCTGTCTTAATTGGGTTGGTGTCGATATCATATTGCCGTTGGTATCAGATTGGTATCCAAGCATAGTGGTGGAAGGATCTCATTATGACCCAAAACCTGGCACAAAAGCTTTCATGGACTGATAAGATCATAGATTGAACATTCTATTCTTAATTCCAGAAGTTATGTTTGGCACAAAGCCAATACAGCCCATCACTGAAAGAAAACTGTGCCTATAGTNCTGCTAGTTTAATGTAAACCATGTGCCAGTACACAGTACACAGAAAGATGTGTAACTGTGCATAAAGCAAAGCATACCGTGATCAGTCTCAGGACTCAAAGCATGTCTGCTCATGCACATTGTGTTTTGCCTTAGTTTTGTTTGTGTAGATTATTTCACATGACGTACCTCAGTCAACTAATACGTATTTTCAGATTGTGATATAAATAAATAATTTAATTAGTAGTTCACTATTGGTTTATCCTTAGTTACTATTTACTTTCATTTCATTTATAAAGTACTTTATCATTACATAGCACTCTCACTCTCAGTGCTCTTTCAGTACTCTTTTCACCAATGCTGGCACATAGAACAACTAAAAAAAGAAGTGATGTTTTATTTATTATATTTGATATTTGATATTTTATCTCATAGTTTTTCCAATAAGTATGGATTGAATGAACATAAACAAAGAGCTGAATAAACATAATTAAAACAACAACAACAATAATAATAATGATAGAAATAATAGCAACAGTAAGAATGTTGCAATATTCAAGATGATATTCATTAGAATTTTCAAAAAATTAAATTAAGACATCAGCACCTTCCTATATCCACCTTATTATTAGATGAACACTGTATTAATGACCAAAATATCTGGTTGGGGAATAGACGTATAATTTAAGACAAGGATTGTGTGCCCTGTCCAATGTCTCTAAAGTGTGTCTGGAAAAATGTGTCTGGAACAATTTAGTGTGCAATTCTTGGATCACTTTTAAACACTGCTTGAAACAAACCCAGTTGTTATTGATGAAATAAGCTCAATGGACATAAAATTAGTCACCTGTGACTGAAAGAGAGCTAATAGTAATGTTGTGATTGGATTTGGCATAGACTGGACAAGTTTCTGGATGTAGGCCACATCAGTGTTCAGCCACTCTTGCATCAAAGAATTGTGCAGTTGGGCCAGATTTGGTGGATGGTTCCCTGGCACAGTTCTGACGATGAATCTCCTGTAGACTGGGATTTTTGCCACTGCTGATAGACCCGTATGACTGTACGCTTCCATACACCTTCAAATTCAGCTACTTCCTTCACACTGTGGCATTTGACACGGTCAAATGCATTCACTCCTTTTAGCCAATCATTAGCATCTGCTTTGTGACATTTTCCACACATCAAATGAGACATTCACTGCACTGTACCACCTCTTTGCACACCACACAGGTATTTATAGCCCGATAATCCTCATACAACGCCATCTGCAGGACCTGAAGTTACTGCCACCTTAAATTATGCAAGGTGAAAATTTTTTAGTCAGGTGAACTTAACATTAATATGTTATTACATTGCTGTATGTTTTCATTTATTCCCACTTTTCTATTACGTTAGGATATTAGCATTAACAGAATCTCCAAAATGGAGATGAAAGTCAATGGAACCTGACTTCTTTCCAAGTGATTTTGAGAAGTTTCTGTTGGTCCATTCATCATGAAATTTTCACACAGTGTAAACTGCAGCTCATGTATTCAAATAATGCATAAAAGTAAAAATCATCAATAATGGTGATACACGTTTTTCATTGGACTTTTACGATATGTATGCTTTGCCAGACGATCTGCCCACAAGTCACTTAAAGCATCATGGTGCACAGGAACAGTGTTGATGCAAAACCAAAAGTTCAAAAATCCCCTTATAGAAATGACTATTATTATTATTATTTTTTAAATAGATAGCCAGAGGTAGTTAAGCATATAAACAGATTAGCAAAATAACTTTAAAAGGAATAATTAGCATTAATAATTTACAATGTACTTTATTAATGTGTTAACATTACAGCTCTAATAATGACAGTCTTCTACATGCCATAAATCAAAGGTCTTTTGAAGTCCTTCACAAGTACAGCATTGAAACAAGCATAAACAGGATGTGCCTGTGGGTTTTGTTTCTCTAAAGGCCTTTGTAACATTTGTTCTCAAGATGTTTGGCCTTGAATTGGCCTCATTATCAGCATCGCTCGAAAGGATAAATTCAAGAATCTTTAGAAGAATACAAATTGGGACTTAAGTCCTCACAAAAACTGTTCTTGTGGCTTTTCAAATGGTTGTTTTGTATGTCATGAAAGATTGAAAAGTGGGTCTGTTATGACGAGCCGACCTCTGTGTACAGATTAACATTATGGCCTTCCGGCCACATCTAAGAGCTCTTAGATGATTAGAGGTTCTCTGCTATGAGAGGAATGTGCTTGTGTGCTTGTCTTTGTGGTTGAGAAAGGACATCACTAATGTCCTTTTTCAACCTTACACATATAGGTTTTACCACAGGTCAAATTTTCCCAACGTCCACAGATAGCACAGCTGGCCAGGATGTGGAAACTGCTGCCAGATGTTGATGTGGTGCTTTATTCCATGAAGCCCTAATGAAGGATAAAAAGTGTGACCCTTGAGGCAGTGGTATATATGTGTGCTGTAGCTACACATATGTAGCTACAGCACATGTTAATTGATTGTGTGTGTGAGTGTGTGTGTGTCTGTGTGTGTGTGATGTTCCTTTGCTTTTTATTTAAATTAGACCTCATTATTACAAACAGGGCAGCAGGAAGGGAAAAAATACAACCCCAATTCCAAAAAAGTTGTGACACTGTGTAAAATGTAAATAAATGTAAATAAACACAGAATGAAATGATTTACAAATCTCATAGACTCATATTTTAATCACAATAGAACATAGAACACATATCAGATGTTGAACATGAGACATTTTACCATTTCATGAAAATTATTAGCTCATTTAGAACTTGATGGTAGCAATACATCTTAAAAAAGTTGGGACAGGGCCATGTTTACCACTGTGTAGAATCCCCTCTTCTTTTAACAACAGTCTGTAAACATCTGGGAAGTGAGAAGACCAGTTGCTGGAGTTCTGGGAGAGGAATGTTGTTCTATTCTTGTCTGGTGTAGGATTCCAGCTGCTCAAGAATCCTAAAAACTGTTCCACAATTTTTTGCAGCTTGGTGAACCTCTGCCAGCCTTTGCCTCTGGAAGACTCTGCCTTTCTAAAATGCTTTTATAGCCAGTCATGTGACTTAGCTGCAAATTGCTCCATCACCCATGTAGGTGCCACTGGTAGCATGTATGTCTGCAGTCATGTTTCAGAAACTACAGACAATACACCTCAAAATATTGTAGTGCTTGATTTTATTGGACAAAATTTGCTGGGACAGAAAAAAACTGATTCTTCTGATTGTCTGATCGTTATAGACTTCCATTATTCATACTCCAATTATTTCATGTCCACAGTTGTTTCATGCTCAAGTATAAAAGACTATATTTTAGGTAAATCCTCATGAATCCTCTCTGCAATGTATCTTGTTTCACTTAGAAATCTGAAAGGTGCAATATGGCCTAAACGATATGAAAAATAAATAAATATTGGTTATATAATGTAATGTTTGCTCTCAGTTGTATTTGTAGATAGTACAATAAACAAGCCTCACTTTTAGCTATAAAGTTCAACATGGAGTAATGAGTTGTTGCTCCAGTGCAGTACAATACACCCACCGGCCATGAGGTACTTCATCTACACTCACTGTTCACGTTAACAGTTCTACTTATCATATAGGAGCGATTAGTTGTTCTACAGTCACAGACTGTAGTCCATGTGGTTTGTTGCACACTTTGTTAGTCCCTTTTCAGACTGTTTTTAATAATCAGGACCCCCACAGTATGGATCATTCTCAGCACTGCAGTGGTGGTGGTGTGTTAGTGTGTGTTGTGCTGGTGTGAGTGGATCAGACACAGCAGTGCTGCTGGAGTGTTTAAACACTGTGTCCACTCTCCACTACTACCTTGCTGGTCCACCTTGTAGATGTACATACAGAAATGATAGCTCATCTACTGCTGTAGAGTTTGAATTGGTCATCCTGTATCCTCTGTCCTTCATCAGTCATCACAGGACGCTGCTTACAGGTTGCTGCTTACAGGATGCTGCATACAGGACGCTACCCACAGGATGCTGTTGGCTGAATAGTTTAGGATGGCGGACTATTCTCAGTCCAGCAGTGACACTGAGGTTTTTCGAACTCCAGCAGCACTGCTGTATCTGATCCACACACACCAGCACAACACACAAACACACCACCACCACATCAGTGCCACTGCAGTGCTGAGAATGATCCACTACCCACATAATACTTACTCTGTGGTGGTCCTGTGGGGGTCCTGACCATTGAAGAACAGGGTGAAAAGGGATTAACAAAGTATGCAATGGTAAGTGGAGGTGATAAAATGAACACTGAGTGTAAATATAAGGAGGTGTACCTAAGGAAGTGCCCGGTGAGTGGATGTGTCAATGTACATCTTCCTAGATGTTATTATTATATTAATAATTAATAAACTTTTGATTGCTATGCCATTTGTTAATGATGAACATTGCAGGCTTACCTGTGTTTTAATGTTTGTTCCCCAGGCTGTACAGAACACCACAGCCATGACGTTCATAAAAGGACTTCTGTCGTTCATTTTAGCATCATGTTTCATCTCGAGTCATGCACAGACCACAGGTATATACATTTCACACAGCTGAATCCCACAATACAAACAGGAACAAATTCATGTGTTATTCTAACAAGGACTGGAAAACTGATTTTATACACTCAAATTGCACTGCAAACAACTGATGTTGACACATCGTCATACTTTAATTCTGACCAGGATTGTTTTCTGTCCCAGTGTGTACAGAGGAAGCAGTGGCTGATATTGTCTTCCTGGTGGATGGCTCGTGGAGCATTGGCACAGAGAACTTTCAGAGGATCCGTGAGTTCCTCCTCACGTTGGTGGACAGTTTCGATGTGGGGCCTGACAAGGTACGCATTGGCCTAGCTCAGTACAGCAACTCACCCCGCACTGAATTCTACCTTAACGACTACGAATCCAAGCAGGAGATTCAAAACTACATCTCAAATCTCCCGTACATGGGTGGGGGCACTAAGACTGGTTTGGGCTTACACTTCCTGCTGAAAGACCACTTCAAGGAAGAGTCAGGAAGCCGTGCTAAAACAGGGGCACCTCAAATCGCTGTGGTCATCACAGATGGACAGTCACAGGATAATGTGGAGCCACATGCCCAGGAGCTGAAGCAGCGGGGGATCGTCCTCTATGCCATTGGAATTAAAGATGCTGACATGGAGCAGCTGAAAGAGATCGCTACCAAGCCTCATGATCAGCATATTTACAGTGTATCTGATTTCACAGCCCTGCAGGGTATCTCCCAGAGCTTCATCCATGTACTCTGCAACACAGTGGAGGAAGCCAAACGTCAGGTATCCCAGGTGCCACAAGGTACAGTAGCACTTTGAATAGCTAAACCATTAGCAGTAGTATACCGAACCTACTTAACCTGGAAAACTGGTAATAGAAATTCGTATTAAGTCAGAACTACATAGGGAATTTTCAATATGCAACGTTTTTTATCTTATAGTGAATCAATTACTAATGCATTGCACGATTTCCTTTCCAGGATGCAAGGCTAATTTGGCTGACATTGTGTTCATTGTGGACGGCTCTGCTAGCATTGGTGATGAGAATTTCCTGAAGGTGAAGAGGTTCATTCACACATTCATAGAGGGTCTTGATGTTAGGCCTGCTCGGATCAGAGTGGGAATGGTGCAATTTGGTAATGATCCTCACCAAGAGTTCCTGCTGGGAGAGTATACAAACAAGAATGACCTGCTGGAGAAGGTGGACAAACTCATCTACCGGAAGGGAACCACGAAAACAGGAAAAGCTCTCACCTTTGTCCAGGCTAATTACTTCACACAAGCAGGCGGCAGTCGTGCAGGACAGAATGTGCCTCAGATTGCTGTGGTGATCACAGATGGAGATTCAAATGACGACATGAAGACACCAGCCATGGAACTGCAGAGAAAGGGGGTTTTAATCTTCACTATTGGGGTTGGCGCAGCCAACTTCTCTGAGCTGCAGTCCATTGCCAGCAGACCACATCGGCGGTTTTTGATCAGCTTCAGCAACTACCAGGAACTGCTTAAAGCAACGGCTAGCACGATGGACAGTGTGTGCATCACTATGGAACACCGACAGCAGGGTAATGCTGTGCACATTGCCTCATAAACACAAAGTCGAAAGTTTGGACACACCTACTCATGACAGGTTTTCCTGGTTCGTTACACAGCGTGACCCTGTGAATGAGGATACATGTGCACTCGCACACTGTGCTGTACTAAGAACTCACTCTGGCACACCTAGATAAGCCACGAGCACAGCCAAATAGCTGAAGAAACCCCACTACATTTTTGTGATAAACATATGCGATTATTGTGTCTCTGTTCTACAGAGCTTCCGCATTTGGAAAGTTGGCTTGTCAGAAAACAAATCTTATGCTGAACATTGTTACCTCATGTCAAAACATATTTCCACCTATTGCCGTTACTTAGTTTACGTATGAATTGCTTCTTTTAAATGTCTTTAATGAAAACCAGGTGTGTCCAAACCTTTGAGGGCTACACCAGCAAATTGCAATCAACAATCAGCTTATATTTTAGTAGTACTGAAATATTGCAATATCTATTACTTCTGTTAGTAATAGATATCTCTTACTTCTAATAGATATCTATTATCTATTTATTGTAGTATTTTATCATTCATTGGAAGCAAAATGTTTTAAATTTTGCTTTTCTTTTGTTTCTGTTTCTTTTCCAGCTGTAATTCCAAAATTTGCGGATGTGTTTGTCCTGGTGGACAGTTCAGTTCAAGAGATGGCTGAATTAAAACAATTTCTCAATGAGTTAGCCCGTCAACTTAACGTGGGCAGTAAATCCCATCGGATGGCTTTGGCTCAGTTCAGTGATCAAGTATCAGTGGAGTTTCTTTTCAATACTTACAAAACCAGAAACGAGGTGACTGGACATATTGCCAAGTTCGAACTCCGGGGCACTGGTCGGCGCAACCTTGGACAAGCAATTGATTTTGTACGCACTCAGTTCCTTAACACTGAATCAGGCAGCCGAGTTGCTCAGGGCTTTAAGCAATACCTGCTGGTGGTGAGAAGAGGAAAATCTGATGACGATGCACTCAATGCAGTACGTGTAGTCAAGGCTGAAGGAGTGACCATTATCGATGTTGATATACGCGAAAGAGTGGACAGGACCTTGATTACTTCTCCACGAGCAACCTTCACGGCTAATGATACCAATGTTATTAAGATAGCACAAGATGTGAAGATTTTCATTGAAAGTGAAGGACTGACCCGTGAGGGTCAGTTTGAGGCTATTCTAACAGTTCATAAACTCACATTCATAAAAAAGTATATTAGCTTTATTGGTTGCTTTCTGTGTTGATTAATCTTTTCTGCTTAACTATTTTCCCACAGATTGCAAGTCAGTTGAGCTGGCAGATATTGTGTTTATCGTGGATGTGTCAGATGCAGCTCGAAACTTCATGCTGGTGCGCAACTTCCTCTATCGCTTGATTAAAGGCCTGGAGATAAGCGCAAATGCTGTGAGGGTGGGCATGGTACTGTACAGTGACACGCCCGAGGCTAAATTCTACCTGAATGATTTTGATAACAAGCTTGAACTCCTACAGTACGTATACATGATGCAGTACAAGGGTGGCAAGACCAACACTGGCGAGGCCCTGAAGTTTGCAAGAGAGAAAGTCTTTGCCAAAGAGCTCGGCAGCCGACGTGCCCGAGGGGTGCAGCAGATCGCTGTTGTCATCACAGAGGGGAAGTCCCAAGATGATGTCACATTTGAATCTGCCGAGCTAAGGCGCTCTGGGGTCAATGTATATGCTGTGGGAGTGCAAAAAGATAATAAGGAACAGCTGGAACAGATTGCATCTCACCCTCGTAGTCGGTTTGTGTTTGCCGTGGACAGCTTTGATAAGATTTCTGCAGAGGACAAATTCCTGAGGAAGACTCTGTGTAACAATGTTGTTCGTTCAACTATTGCCCATACAAATCGCTACGACTTACAGCAAGGTAAGACGTTACATCATCACACGTCAAGCTTCTTTTCAGTTCAACGGAACAGAGATTAACACTCCCACTATTTTGCATATTTCAATTTTAGGATGCAGGCAAACAGAAGAAGCAGATATCTATTTCCTTATTGATGATTCCGGGAGTATTTCAAATACAGACTTCAATGACATGAAAAAATTCATTCTGGAGTTTCTGCAGCTGTTCAAAATTGGGCCAAACAAAGTCCGCATGGGTCTAGTGAAGTATGCGGTTTCACCGACACTAGAGTTTGATCTGACGAGATTTAACAACAGAGAATCCATTGAAAAAGCTGTACGCGGGACTGTGCATGAAGGTGGAGGCACGAGCACTGGCGATGCTCTGGGTTTCATGAGCGGGCTCTTTCTGGAAGCCAAAAACACACGTAAAAATGTTCGCCAGATTCTTATTGTCATCACCGATGGAAAGTCTGATGATGAGGTGAAATCGCCGGCAGAAAACCTGAGGAAAGACGGAGTGTCCATCTACGCCATCGGCGTGAAGAGTGCAGTAGAGCAAGAGCTCCTGGAAATGGTGGATGACCGGAACAAGATGTTCTTTGTCACCAACTATGATGCACTGAGACCTCTCAAGAATGAAATTCTAACTGATATTTGCTCAGATGACGGTAAGGATGTATTCACTGATTATTTGTTGTTTGAGTTTAACTTATGCTTTTAGTGCAAAAATACATGCTTTTAAATCGATGTGGCTCTCATTTTTATATTTTATTCCACAGCCTGCAAGAACAAGTTGGCAGATGTCATCTTTTTGGTGGATGGCTCATGGAGCATTGGCACAGAGGACTTCCTAAAGATGAAGAAGTTCATAAACACCATGATCTCCAAGCTTAGAATTGGGAGGGACAGTGTACAGATCGGACTGGTGCAGTTCAGTACAGCCTCACAGACTGAATTTGCACTAAACAGGTATCATGACGAGAGTCAGCTGAGACAGGCTGTTGATGCTATAAGGAAAATGGATCAAAATACTCTGATTGGAAGGGCACTCAACTATGTGTCACCCTACTTCGATCCACCTGAAGGAGGCCGTCCCCAGGTCCCAAAGTTCCTTATTGTGATAACAGATGGTGAATCCCAGGATGACGTTAATAGTCCTGCCAAAGCCCTCAGAGACAAGGGTGTTACCATTTACTCAATAGGTGTGGAATATGCTAATAGCTTACAGCTGAGGAACATCAGCGGATCTCCCAATAATGTGTATATGGAGAGGAATTTTGATGCACTGGATTTCTTAGATAAAGACCTGCTGCTCAAGATCTGCAATTCTGCTGAGGGTGAGTCACACTGACATTGATTACAACTGCATTTACACAGTTACAGTTAAAAAGGTAGCATAAAAATAATTAGTAGGACTTTAAGTATACACAGTTGACGCACCTAGATGACTATTTTCATAATGTCGTTTGGGGGCTCAACATGTGTTTCATGCTCTCATGTGACCAAAAATATGCTTACATTAACTCATGACATAACATGTTACTGATTCACAAATATTTTGCGAGCAACAGCTCCATCAAGCCAGTGCACATCATCGGAGTATTAGTTTTACCTTTGAGATGTTTTGCTTAGCCACAATTCAATTACCTTCTGTTTCTGACTTTAATCTTTTTTTTTACTTCCTTTAAACTTTGACCTTGGTAGAGGTTTAGCTTGTTCATACTGAAAGCCCAGATCCAATTTATGGCACATCCAGACTGTATCCAGCAAACATGTGAAACCACATGAAATGTGATTTTTGAAAATTGGATTCAAGCCACATGTGGAGGGGGTTGAAATGAGATTCCAATGAGATTTTCACAGATACATGTCTGTCTGGATGCTTTGGACCCTCAAATCAGATTTCAAAGTATCTTTTGTGTTACTTGTAATCCAAAGAACAGCAATAATGTCAAATGCAGAGAAATTGAAATGATCGTTTCCACAGCATATAGGCGGGTGATGTCTGGAAGATGCATTATCTTAATCCTTTCAAATGGCCAGGATTCACCAGTGACTCCCACCCTCCTCACTTCTATAATTTAGGAACAACTTAACCAGTTTAAATTCATTTCATATGTCTCTGAATAATAAGCATTATGATGTAATACACCTGGAATTTTGAGAAGCTAACAAACAGAAGTCTACACACCTCGTGGCATGTCATTGAACCTGATTATAAAAACAACCTGGTTCTTCTGCTAAAGGTGCCATAGAGTGCTTTTATTCAGTATTTGCTGGTTTACAGCAAGACACTACAAAATGATGATTCACACAAAAGCAACATATCATAATAGACACAGGCAGGAAAATAGCATGAATGTAAATAAGTTAGGTTGTCATACTTGTTAACTATGCTAGTTGCTTGCTAGTAGCTAACATTACCTATAGTGGTTACTTTCGATCTTGACATTAACACAAAGCAAATTAAAGTTACTTACTTTTAAACTTTCAGTTTAAGATGAACTGCTATAAGCAGCAAACAGTGGGTACAGTCACACAGCATGACTACTACTTACAGGCTGCTATTGGGGTTGTATTGCTAATAAAGATGCTACTGCTTCTCTCTTCATTGTTTGAGTGAAGCTGCTCAATATTGCCCAAGATTTGTGAGAGCTGAAATTGGTTTCTTATTCGCCAGCCTGTTTTGCGAATTGTCTGTTCCATCTTAAATGGTGCTGCAGTTACATTCTGTCACCTATACAAGCTGTAGCATTTAAGGTGAAACCGAAGATTCACTTAAGAAGCTGGCAAATAGGAAGCCAGCTTCAGTCTAAAGATGAACATCAACCATGCCCATTGGCCATTCAATTTCTTGGAAAGGTAATGAAAAGTTTGGACATCCCCTTCCTAGCTTGTAACATAGTACTTTACATTGTCTGCAAATTTCATTGCTGTTGCTATGTTGTTGTATGTAAATTGTATGGGTTTAAATATTCATGAGTCAAGATTGTCACGTAATAATCAATGATATTTGGAATTGGCTTGTTCTATTGCCCTCTTTTATAAACTCAGGATTTGTATTTGAAGAAGGAGATGACAGTGTTGGAGTTTCAGATTATATGTTCTACTCTCCTAAAGACAACGTGACAATGTAATATAGTTTTCTCTGCATTGGTACTTTTAAATATATCACATTGTAAACAACATTTTCATGAACTAGTCAACGGAAAAAGTCCCAAATTAATTGGAACAAAACTCATTGCATTAACTTTCGTTTAAAGCTCAAAATATTTTGTTCTTTTGCTGTAAACTTACCCTGTTAGGGTTATGGTTCCCACGTCCTTCCTTTTTTTTTGCTTCCATATCTGGCACATCATTAAAATACTGCCATGCTTGCAAAAATAAAATGCCTTAACATGTCTCTTTCTGTTTTGTTTTGTTTTTCAGAGTGTCAGAAAACACAGGTGGCAGATGTTGTCTTTTTAGTGGACGGTTCCTCCAGCATTGCTTCTAAGGACTTTGAGAGCATGAAGGTTTTCATGAAGTCCATGGTGAACACCACACAAGTTGGGCAAGATAATGTCCGTTTTTGCAGCATTGTCTACTCTGATGTTCCTGAGGCCAAATTTCCTCTCAACCGATACAACAGCAAACGAGAGGTTCTGGAAGCTATCAGTGACATGACATCTCCAAGTGGAAATACCCACACAGCCAAGGCTCTGCAGTACTCGCTGGCCTACTTTGACAAGGCAAATGGTGGCAGAGCAGAAAAAGGCGTCCCACAGATGATGTTTGTCATCACAGATGGTCAGGCTACAATACCAGGTGACCTACCCAAATTTGCTGATGCGCTTCAGAATCGTGGAGTTAGTGTATATGGCATTGGAGTGGCTGAGGCAGACAGAAGTGAACTAGAAACAATCACCAAAGACAAGGAAAAGGTGTTCAAGGTTGATGACTATGAAGCTTTGAAGGCCCTGACGCAGAACATTTCCAGTGTGCTCTGCAAGGAGTCTAAACCAGGTGAGTACATAGCATCTGTTTTCTTTTCCCACAGGTATCAGAAACAGAGCTGTGAATTCAGTTGTTAAGTTTCAACTTCAAGCGTGACATTATGAGGTACATTAAGACAGGATGTAATGCATATACTACAACAATAATTACGGTCTGCCTTCCCTTTTTCAGAATGTCAGAAAAACGTTGCCGATCTGGTCATTCTCATTGACGGGTCTGGAAGCATAATGCAGGATGCATGGAAAACAATGATCCAGTTTATGCTGAATCTTATAGACAGTCTTCGCATCAGAGAAGACCTCGTCAGAGTCGGTGTGGCACAGTTCAGCAGTGAATATAGGAAGGAGTTCTACTTGAATGAGAAAAAGACTGCAAAGGGCGTGAAGGACGGCATTAAGGGCATTAAGCAGGTGGGCGGAGGTACAAGAATTGGACATGCTTTGGGCCAAGTGCATGAGTTCTTTGAAACCAGCAAGGGGAGTCGCATACAAAGTGGCATTTCACAGAATCTGCTACTGATCACTGATGGGCAATCAGATGACGAAGTCAAGGATGCAGCTGATGCGTTGGGAGCCATGAGAATTGAAATGTTTGCAATTGGAATAGGTAGTGTCTCACAGAGTCAGCTCAATGACATCGCTAGAGATAGAGTGTTTCTGGTGGACACCTTTGATGTCCTGAAATTGAACATAACAATCCAGAATGTGATTGATAAAGTCTGCACAGATACACCAAGTGACCTAACAGGTAAGGACAGAGGGCACTTTTTCTGAATATAGCTGAATATGAAGGTCCATTTCAAATAAACGTATATTAAGTAATCTTAATAATTAATGTGTTCTTTTCTTCATTTTCCCCTCTAGCACAAAGTGTAATTAACATATTTCATTTATTAATATAGCCTTTACACTATCTAACAGATTGCACTGTAGATATCGGTGTTGGATTTGATGTCTCCCGCCTCAGCGCAAGCCCACAGTCACTCTTCAGTGGCCAGTATAAGCTGCAGACCTACCTGCCTGAGATTATCAGACAGATCTCCACTCTACACAACCTGTGCTGCCTCCCCAGGCCTACTCTACAAACCAAAACGGGCTTCCGCCTAGTTTCTAGGAATGGGAATGTACTCTACGATACTGGATTTGAGACCTACAGTGAAGATGTAATGAAGAAAATAATGGCACAGCAGATTAGTCAACCTTTGGCCTTCAACTCCCAGCTCCTGCAGTCTTTCCGGGATAAGCTTAAGACCTCTAATGCTGGCGTGAAGGTGAGACAGATTATTTTCATTATCAGTTCACTTGAAGTGTGCTCTGCTGATTCACGTGGCATCCATCATGGATCAGTTCCTAGAGGATCAGTTTCAACTTTGCCAGTGTCACAGGAGCAATAACGGCTGACTTATCACCCAGAATGCATTCGAGCTTGCTTGCTTTAAAAAGAGCACTTATTTGGCCACGCTCGCTTCTTTGGCTCACCCCCTTGGTTTCTTTAGACTTTTAACTTTTCTTACGGGTCGTTCACACAACAAGTAAAATCGCCCAAAATCTCACCAAATCTGATTTTTTGTTAGGTTGTTAACATTGTCTTATAAATGTGACCTGTGTCAGGATTTTTCAACCCGTTGGCTGCGGATCACTAGTCGGCTGTGAAACACCCTCTTGTGGTTCACAGGTCCATTCTCAGGGTGAGGCAGTAGCCTATACAAAAAAATGTATAAGTAAAAATCGAGAGATCAGTTGTCTTCAAGGTACAAACATCAAATAAACATTAATAGGAAAGCACAAATAAAAACATAGCACAGTTGAACAATTAGCTAACCAAAGATGGAGAAGTTTCTTAAACGAAGAAAGAATGTTGAAATTTGGATTTGCCTGGTGGTGGGGGGATGGGTGATGATGCTAGCTCAAAAGTCCAGTCTTTTGGAGTATGGTTTGACTCCTTCAAATGAAGTGCTGAAACCTTCAAAACTAAAGGGGCAAACACCCTACTCTTGTGCTGGTGGAATTCACACAGAATTAAAGAAAATCCTCATTTCACTGTGCAACTAAATGAGTCAACTGATGTTAGATGATAAAAGACAAAACAATTTTAGATAAAGGATTGAGTTTTGTTTTCTTGCAGACTATTATGTGAATATTTTGAGAATGTGGTTCGAGCTTGCTGTAAAAAGGGCACATTATTAGTCAGCATCACAGGAAAATGGATTCAGACTCTCCGTAAAAAGTGGCTGTTCGGCCACTTTTTTAAAAATTTCTTTGAATATGTAGCGATTGCAATAATTGTCTTCTAACTTCATTTGTACAGAAAGTTCAGCCCAATTATTTATGAGGTCTGTAAAAATATGGCGAATGTTGAGTTGGATTGACATAAAACTCCCATGAATGATGATCAGGGTGCATATCGGATATATATTGTATTTCAGTCACACATATTAAAGTATCCCAAACTGGAACTGAAAATATCAGATTCACTGTTTTTGCTGTTCGTGCTGCCACATGACATGTTTGTGTTGTATATGAAGAAAAAGATTGGATTTGATTTGGGCCCCTTTCACCTGCTGTGTGAATGTAGCCTCAAAAGAAACAGAAAGAACTGATGAAAAATGTCAAAATGTTTAATGACAATTAAAAACACCCTTCATCACTCTGCTCTAGATAATGTATTTGCCCAGGTAACGGTTCTTTATCTAAGTACCTGTTTGATCGGAGGAAGTCTTCATCATTCAGGCTTGGAGTGAAGTGTGACAGGGGGTGTCATAGCCTGTAATTGGGAATTGGCAATGACTGAACTGGGACTAGGGATTTAAGCGATATAAGCTTATAAGAAGGCAACCACACTTACTGTTTATTTCCACCTTAAGCTGTTGATATAAATAAGATGCAGCACTACACGAATCTGCATTGTTTGTCTCCAAAACGTTGTAAACTGTTTCACTATTTCTTCCAGGGATAATTTGTATGTTTTACCAAATGTGATTCAGGATCAAATGCTTCAGTTGTTCTGATTGACACCCCCAGATTGTGATCATCTTCACTGATGGTCTGGATGATTCTTTTGAAGTTCTTAGCCGTGCCTCAGAGGAACTCAAAAAAAGTGGTAAGGGGAATTAATTTACAATCATCACTTCTATACATCAAGGAGATTAGTCCATAATTACAGTGCAAATATGGAAAAGGCAATTTAGAATTTATTTGACTTGAATTGAACCAGTCAAATTGCTTATTACTGATTGGACTGTTTTTTTAAGTTTGAAGGACAAAATATTTTTACCATGTAGTTTAAGAAGTGCAATGTTCCTTTTCATCTGTGACACTCGGACATATCATATTAAACATTTTGGAGGCATTTGTGTTTGTATGAGACTAAATCAGAGATGCTCTGCTGTGTTTCTCATTGTGGGATTCTCATTGTGAAAGGTGTCCATGCGCTGCTGATGGTAGCACTGGAGGGAGTCCAGAGCACTACAGAGGTGCAGAAGCTGGAGTTTGGACGTGGATTTGTGTACAAGGAGCCTCTCACTATTGGCATGCAGAGTGTGGCCAGTGCCATACACAAGCAGATTGTGAGTGATGGTGTACTGTCCAATGATAATTGCTGACAGATGATTACATGATAGTATAATTTAATCACCACTGATTTACAGGTGACACTACAGACACAGAGTCATCTTTTGACACAGTCAGATGACAATTACAGTATAGTCACAGTATTACAGTATTACAGTAATACAGTATTACACTATTACAGATGAATATTACAGTCAGCTAGTTTAGTGCTGGCCATTGTCAGCAACTTCAAAGTAATAATGAGTTAATAAATTGGTTGGGGGAAAAAAGGTTGAAGGAAATGTTATAATGATATTCACTGTGAATGTTTACCTTAAATATACTCATCATTAAAAAACAATAGTTACACTTAACCAACACTAATGAAACTTGGTGGGTAGGTTTGACATTGTGAGACATGCAAATGATTCAAGTTTCACACTCGGCCGTGCATGTGACATAAGCAAGGATGGGCCTTATCGCTGTACCTGACTGACCCAACAACCAGTGAAGAGATGCTAGCTTGTTAACTTGCTGAAGCCAGTGAAGAGATGCTTGCTTGTTAAGTGGTTGTTTATTTTAGGCTAGATGTCTTTAACAAGGTATGCACTGCTTGCTCAGTACATTGTTGTCATCAAAGCTAGATCAATGGCTGGAGACTACATGTTTCAATCAAAAAACGCCCTAGAAACTGCAGTGCTTCCTGGTGGTTCTCTTTCCACTAACTGCAAAGTGCAGAAAAAGTTCTTGGGTCACTGGACAGTGTATTACATCTTGAGCGTTTTTTTATTCATTCATTTGTTCGTTCATTCATTCAGAACTCCAGTCTATTTACAGCATACATCCAATAAAAACAATTCAGACAGCTGTGCCAGTAAGTATGAATATCAATTCAACATGACTAAAGTGATTTAATCTCATTTAATACGCTTTGATTTAATGAATGAGGCTCTTGTCAGGCTCAGTGTCTGGTTTTCAGTAAACATATTTGTTGTATTTGTTTGTTTACTACAACCCATATGATCTTACTGCTATGAAAAGATTGCTATGCCTCCAAGCTTTTCAGGATTTTTGTATCCTGTCCGTCACTTGCTAATGATTCAGGAAAATACATAAACATGTAAAATACTTGTTTTTAGTGAGTGTAGTATTTACTGAATTTGTTTATGGCTTGACAGACAGTTTGCACATCTTGCACACAATGCACAATGACCATGGTGTCCAGATATATGGCTAGTTCAGTAACTTTTTATGTTTATGTAAATTAAGCTCACGTGATTTTTTATGCAGATGTGAAAATATGACTAATTCAAACATCTGAATACAGTTTCTAATCATTAATGCACGGCAGGGTTGAAACACCTATTAGCTGTTTATCAGGGCAGTAAACAGGAAAGAAATTATGTCATGTTGCTTTTTACTGTAGTTATGTTTATTTGTATTTATTCTATTGTATTTAATCAGAATTTATTCTTATTTAATAACTTTATTAATGCCTAATTAAATATAATCTGATACCGCAGTAGTGTGATATATTCGGAAAATGTACAGTATCGTCCAGCCCTAATACACAGTGTATCAATCCTTTATGTTTACCTTTCTCTGGGTGCCTCCCTATAGGATTCTGTGACCTCGAGAGAGTGCTGTAATGTGATGTGTAAATGTACTGGCCACGAGGGCACGCGAGGACTTCGAGGATTTCCAGGAATTAAGGTAAAGTGTTCTTTAATGCCAGGCAGAAGAGACGCTGTATGAAAGTTATGTGACACTTCAGTAAATGTATGTCTTTAACCACTCAACAGGGCTCTGCTGGACAGAGAGGGCATCCTGGATATCCTGGAGAAGAAGGAGGAATGGTAAGACATGAACTGGTCCTTCATACAACACGTGGCTTATCTCAAATGCACAAGACAACCACAACGACCTTTGCCCAAACTCTTGACATAACTGGGATTTAATCATTATAAGGTTCCATTCCATGCAAATATAAGATGTACACTCCAAGTTAAATTCCAAGCTTTCATTTAAACCGTCAACTTTGGACCAGTTATGTACAAGAGCTGCTTATGTAGAAATCTGCACTTCTCTCTAGAAATTAGTCTAATGACTGTAGAACTGATATAAAGACATGGGCAGTGGAAACACAATATAAAGCAATATAAATCTGCTCTAGAATAGTTCATAATCAACTAGCTCCCGATGTATGAACACACCACCCCTGACCACGGACTGTATTTGTAGGTTTTTTGCTCCTTTAAGTAAAACATTCTCAATTTATTTGTTCCTGTCTTTTGTCTTGTTAAACAATGTGTCCAAATGTCAACTCTGAGGGGACGTTAACCTTGAGATCACTGTGTTTTCAGGGAGAGAGGGGGACGTCAGGTCCAAATGGAACTCAAGGGCATCAGGGCTGTCCTGGGAGGAGAGGTCAAAAGGTAGTAGTTAGTAGATTTATTCACTTGAAGGTATACTTCTCACTGTAATATCCTTATATTCAATCTGCAAAACCTAAGTTCTATTTTTTAATTCTCTGCAGGGTAGCAGAGGCTACAGGGGTGATATGGTAAGTACCTGCAAGTTAATATATGAATACTTCAACATGTATTAGTGCAGTGTATCACTGTAGACTCAGGTGACTTTACAAACTTATGTCATTGTTATATCCAAGATGTTGAGAGATGTAAGTAATCAATAGAACATAATCAACAGTAATTAAAAGAAAATTCTAAAAATGCATCAAAACACCAAAACAGGGGACCAAGTAAATATGGTATTGATGCCAATATTTATAGGTATTGTGTTAATTTTTCTATTAATTTTAATATTAAAATTATTAGATGTTAATATTATTTTTTCATTACATGTACCAATGGAACAAAAATAATATAGAGATTCTTCCATAGCCTTATACCCAGGGTGCAAAATGCAGGGGGGACCCAGAAACTCCTAATTAATCACTTAGACACCCTCAGATTCGAAACTCTGGATGGCCCTTCAAAATCTTGACATTATGCTGTCCGTTACCGATAGTAGCCAGCCTACATGGAACCCCCCAAAACTTTACTATATCTGTGTTTGATAGGGAGAAGCTGGAGAACATGGTTTGGATGGAGTAAATGGGGAGCAGGTAAAATTAACTCATTTAATTCTGTTTATTTTTAGGAAAATTGCCACTGTGCCACATGTCTGTTTTACTTACTTTTATTCTCTTTATCTTTAGGGTGTGACTGGATCAGCCGGAACTCCAGGAGAGCGAGGGGATCAGGGCAGACCAGTAAACACCTCCATCTTTTGTGATCTTGTTTCTTGCTTATTGAATGTGTTTATGTATTTGGGAAGTTGTAGGTGGTAAAGACCTAATCTAGACCTAATGCATGTCTTGAAAGCCTAGTCTGTGAAGTCTAAATGAATGACTAAATATGATTTTGCTACGACAGGGTTCAAGAGGTATCCCAGGAATTCCAGGTGTGAAAGGAGAAAAAGGACTGAGAGGAGATCCAGTGAGTTGTCTTTTTTGCCTATGCAATAGGGAAGTCCTCTGAAACCTACAGGTATTAGTAGATGCTGAGTTTTCGAGGTAAACTCTTCTCTGGAACCTGTTTGTACCTAAGTACTTAATATATAAGACCTCGCCCCTTTATGTAGATGATGTATCATCTGATCTGAGTATCTGCTAGTGTACACAGACAGAATCTAATGTTTTAAAACTCACCTCCGACATGCAGATATCCTTTGCTCCTGTATACTGTGTGTCATGTACTGTACACTGTTATTGTCTACAGTGTAAAATGGCTACAGTTTACCAAACTAATCCTCAGATGCAATCCATGATACTGTGTGCCACCAATTGTAAGGTGAAATGTTCAATGACACAATCATTTTAGCATGAAATGCATGTGAAAATGCTCATTAAAACAGATAGCAGTCATTGGTAAATCTACCGTGACCTGAATTTAAAAGAAAATAGTACAAAGGCAAGATCTGTGAGGTTTTATCAACTTCATTGTTTTCTTGTAATTTACACTCATTCTACATTAATTCCAAAGAAAATGGGAAATTCTAGACTTAATCAGATCATATCAAATGTATTTATATAGCGCTTTTTACAACTGATGTTGTTGCAAAGCAGCTTTATAGAAATTCAGTAAATAATACTTCATTGAGGGGTGAAAAGAAAGAAGCCCCCGGTGAGCAAGCCGAAGGCGATGGTGGCAAGGAAAAACTCCCTCAAGTTGGAGGAAGAAATCTTGGGAGGAACCAGACTCACACAGGAGGACCCATCCTCCTCTGGTCAAAACTACATTTTGAAATTGATTAATCAGGTGATGCAATTAATTAAAGGAGGATTGAAAGGAGGACCAAATAGTTACCAGCCCAAAGTTCAAAAACCAGAGTCTGTCCATGTATGGGGGATATTAGTGCCTACGGCACTTGTGACTTGCACTGTGACTTGTACCTGTGAAGGCACCATTACTATATGTACATTTTGAATCAACACATGTCAACACATGACATCTACGGGACAATACTAATAAACATTCTGCCCATATTACAATGGCATGACTGTGTAATCAGAGAGCGCTGATACCTGCATTACAGTATCCCATTGAAAATGTGTGCATCATAATGAAGTGCAAAATATGACGAGGAAAGCAATGGAAATCAGCTGGTGTCTTAAGAAAGTGAGACACATGCTCCTAACTTTGCAACGTGTTACAAACAGGTATTATAATGTGCTTCTGTATGTTTTTTCAACGTTTCATTGCTTTCTGATTTTATTAGCATTTATTAAACTATTCCCTCTCAATACTGAAGGGTAGATCTGTAAGGTTCGGATTACAGATGGAGAAGAAGCATAACAAACATGTGTCTTCTCCTCGACAACCACTTAGAGATAGTGAGACCTCTGAATTAGAGAAAGTATAATGACACAAGGGTACAATATGGACACAAAATTAAATGTTTAGAAAGTTCAAAAAGTTATTGCAATGGCAAAGAAGCTTTGAGAATCTTTGCATTATGAATAAAATACGACTGAATTCATATATTATTAAAATGTGCATCTGACTGGGTGTGCAACAAATAAGACATACTTTGAATGGCTTCTGACTCTGGTGAATTTTGACTGGTGTCTTCTTTTTCCCCTAAGGGTGAGCCAGGCTTGAACAACAACATCCGTGGTCCTAAAGGTGATATTGGAAACTCAGGCCTACAAGTATGTGAACTCTTCAACAGCGATTTCATTTTCATTACAGGCCTAATGTTAACATATTTTAGATACCAATGTGTATTTAGAGATGTGTGCATAGCTACAATCAGTGTCTAAAGAAGATATGCATTACCTTCCAAATGTTCCATGGTAGCGACTGCCAAAATCAGTGGGGAAAAATAACATGCTAACTCCCTACCTCTGTGCGGTTCACTGACAGGGCGAGATAGGGCAGGATGGGAACCCAGGCTTACCTGGAGATCCTGGCAAGCCTGTAAGTACTCTTTACACCCTACCAACAGGCATGTTTTAGTAGTCTGAAGCTTTTCTATTGACTTCTACTGACTTTTCTCTATTTTCCAGGGTCAAATAGGTAGACGTGGCATTGCAGGTCCACCGGTATGGTTTTACATTCACATTCTTCTTAAATAAAATTCAAATTTAAAATTTAAAGAGTATCTTTTTCTTTCTATGTCATAATAATTTTGAATGTAGTGTTTAATTTGTAGAGTTACAAATGATTTAAGATCTCATTATATCAGTATATCAGCAATCAGTATTTCATAAGCAACAATTTTGAAGTTAATCAGCTAGGAGGGCTTTTGTTTTGCTTTCAGGGTGCCAGGGGGCCTCCCGGAACACCGGGATTGCAAGGAATCACTGGTGCTTTAGGGCCACTGGTATGACTACAATCCTTTCATATAACTACAGTAATAGAATTTATATAATACTATATCTTTTATAACACAGACTCCAATTTGGTGTTAAACACAAGTTACCTATTTGTTTCACTTTTCCTAAAAGAGTCACACATTAATGTATTTTATAGTGTATAACTTTAAAGGCTCTCAGTATATACTGGATTGCTTTTAGTATGTTTTGCAAATAATTGATATAACTGAGTAAACAAGGTTTTATTTGTCTGATAGTGGTTGATGCTTATAATTTCCCCTTAAGCATGTAGGGGAGGGTTGGTGCAGGGTTTTATTCTTACAACAGAACATAGGCAGGACGACTCTGGGACTTTTATTGATACATAGAAGATAAGGCTCATGATGGAAAACATGCTCCTTCTGCTTTCCTTTCAAAAAGGGAGCAATAACCCAGAGGTTAAACCAGAGGTTGTCCATCAAACATATTCCCAGTTCCACCCAAAGAGAAAAGATGCTTGTAGTGCACATGTAGCTTAGTGAGTATTGTGATACATGATACTGTGATATTTTGTTATATACATATAATGTGTGTGTGTGTGTGTGTATATAAATGACAATTTACATTCCAACGTGGTGTGTACTATGAGAAAAATATCACTCAAATAGTATTGTATAGTAATTTATAGTAGTATTCGTGCTCTGAAATATTTTAATTTGCATCAAAAGTGACTTATTTCATTTGTTGTCCTAATACTTATGTTCTAGAAAAGTGAAGAATGGCAAATGCATAAAAAATATATCTCCTCAGACAGCCTGACAGTACCGCTCATCAGAGGCCTCTTCCTGAGGCAAATCATTAGAATGTCTAGACAGGCCGAGTTCTGTTACTGTTAGATATGCTATTGTATGGTGTGTTCCAATATAATCACCACATGCAGATGTTTCAGTTCTTTAGGTTAACATGAGAGTTCTTGTTGATAGTGGGCCCATAGAAAATGAACTGCAAATACTGTTACTGGCAATTATAAAGCCTTTCCAGTAGAGAATGTGACAATCCCAGAGGCAGTGGAAATGTTCTGCATGTCTATTAGGGTGTAAAAGTGAGAAGGTCTATGAAACCACTAGGCTTAATGAATAATCTTGACAATATAAATTTGAGTTTAACGCATGAATAATCAGAGGATTTGCTTCCCTGTCTCCCTTCAGGGTCCAATTGGTCCTAATGGTTTTCCAGGAGAGAAAGGAACTCCTGGTTTAGACGGACCACAGGTATGCCTCCAGATGAAAGGCCATTTCACTTTAACAAATATGTTAATCACTGTGGATTGTTTTTAAATACAGTGACAAAATTCTTTTAGGGACCACCTGGCACTCCAGGAGGCCTTGGATCCAAGGGAAATATAGGACATAGAGGACAAAAGGTTAGTTAAACCACTTTCATATACAGATGACAAAGGATACAGACAGTAGATGGAAAATTACAGGATACAACAATATATAGTGTTTCAGTTATGTTCCTGGATCGGCAGTGGAGGGATGGAATACCATTATTCCAGAAAATATTCAGTTGGTGTTCTGATGCTGGAGAGTGTCATATATCTCCTCAGTCCAAAATTTCCTATCTGTGTTCACTTGGGTTAAAATCTGGTGACTAAAGGCTACACCATATGATCTACACGACTGTCTTAATCAACAACCGTTCAGAGACACCTCATGTCCTGTGGATAGGGACATTGTCATCGAAGAAGAAACCACTCCCAGTAAGACAGTAATGTTTCATCATAAGATAACTTTGTACTGATTATCAGTGATCTGTTCGTCTAAGGAGGCAAGTGGATCCACATTCACCTGACCATATATCCCTTTTTCCAAATTTCAGTGGTTTTAGCACCACTGAACTCTCAAATGTACACTTGTCAAGGTAATCAAGGGTTTATAATATAATAAGTTTGTAGACCAGTGTATTCATGTGTTTCTTTTAAGTTGTCACTCGTCTCTATACACAGTGCCTAGTAAAAGTGTTCAATCCTCTTAAAAGTCATCAGGTTATTCTGGATTACAAATGACACACCGATTTCTCTAGGGAATATTTTACTGCAAACAAATATGCTTTCAAAGTTTTACATTTTTTTAAGACAAAATTTGTCAGCAGATCCTTAAAAAAACTAAAAAGTGCAGCTTACATATGTATTCAACCCCTTTCAGGTTGGTACACGGTATACCACCTGTTGCTGTGATAACAGCTTTAGGTCTTATGGGTTAAATATCTACCAGCTTTGCACGCTGTTTGAGCATGATTTTCACCAGTTCTTTTGGGCAGATTGCTCAGGTTGATGATGGTGCTTGTGAATTTTCAAATAGCATCGCAGATTCATAACTGCATGGAGATTTGGACATTCACTTGTTCACTTGAAGAACACCTTTTGTTGTTCAACTGTTCTTATGTTGCTTCATCCTGCTGGAAAGTGAGGCTTCTCCAAAGTTTCATTTTTTGTCTAATCTCACCACAAAAAAACTTAAACCACATTTTAATTGGGTCACTCTGATGCTTTCCGGTAATCTCCAGATGTGCTTTGATGTGGCTTTCCTTCGCTAATGGCTTCTTTCTAGCAACCCTTCCGTACAGGCCAGATGTATCCAAAGGTCTTGATATTGTTTACTAGTGCACATTGACTCCAGTCTCAGCTCTCTGTAGCTTCCCTCACAAATCCTTCCCTCTGACATTAATTTGAGTGAGTTGGCCTTAAGCAGTGCCTGGGTGGTACGATTCAGCATCCATTTCCTCACATTTGATCCAACAGTGCCTGTCTATAATGTTTTAATTGCCCTAGAATGCTCTTTAGTCTTCATTTTCACAGATTTCCGCCAGAAAAGCTGAACTTTTACTAATTCACAGTGTAAGCCAATCCTCGTTACGGCATCTGCATAAACCTTGAGCTTCTACAGCACAGGGGTTGAAACAGGATTTTTCTGCTAGTGATATTTGTCACAGCATATGTTCTTATATCAATACCACTTTAAATTGATTTCCTTTTAAATAATTCAATATTAATAAACCAAACATGACACAGCAGGAAATATCCAGACAAATTTGACAACTTTTGTGGAAGATGAACACTTTACCACTGTAGCACAAGATTTAGGCATTGGATGCTACTTTCTACCCTTGTCTCTGAACTTGAATGCCTTTGTGCAGGGCCAAATAGGAGACCCTGGAGATAAGGGAACGATTGGACCACTGGGCCCCAGGGGACTACCAGTAAGTCAAACTAGCACTCCTGACAGTCTGGAAAGTCAGCTGATCTTGAACGCATAGAAAAAGGAATTCAGATCCAGAGCTGACCCTGATTAAATTGAGAAATAAAGTTTTACTGTCAGATTGAGATTTTATTTAGACCTAGATTCATGCATGAACAGAAATTAGGTGAAAATATGGTAAATGGTAATCTAAAGAGCCCTACAGAAATACTGTAAATGTAAATGCAACAATGAATTAAATACTTTTTCTTGTCTTGTTGTTCTTTTTTAGCCTTAATCCCAATAACTTTTGGAATTTTTCAATAGGGAACTGATGGTGCAGATGGATATGGAATAGCAGGACCTAAAGGACAAAAGGTGTATATGTACAGTATATATATATATATATATATATCATGTGTGTGTGTGTGTATGTGTAATATCTAATATCCTGACAATCAGTATTTTTCTTTGGTCATAAAGGACTTCATCACCTGTTTAAGTTGTTTTTTGAACATTTCAGAGGTTTCCTAGTCTTACAAAATGCCCCATCCCAAACCTTTTTGGAACTTTAAGCATGAGCATTGAGCATTTATTAGCATTGAGTTATTTACAGTCTTTGGACAGTTTTTATTTAAATACAGGTCAAACTACAATGCACTGCTTTCTGTTTTATTTGCTTGTTACTGTCCCAAATTTTTGCAGTTTGTATGTATATGAATTTCTTGGATTCACTTTATCGCAAAAAACTTGGCTAAACTGCACATTTGTTTACTCAAGGGAGATACTGGTTTTCCTGGTTATCCTGGACTTCAGGTAAATTTTCAGAATTATTCTCAGTATAGTTTTGGCTGAATTTGCTTGCAAGCACACACGACATCTCGCATTTACCCTAGGCAATTTTGAAATGTGCGGTGTAGATGGAGAATTTGTTCTTTAATCAGTACTACTGTACTTACTAAAATGGCATTCCAGCCACTCCAGTATGAGCACTGAATTTACTGCAAGAAACATGTAAAAAACTTTTGGTCATGCTTTATAAACTTAACAAAAGCACTGACTGCACTATAAATTCATTTATTTTTATATTTAGGGTGAAACAGGGGATTTTGGGACACCTGGAGGTAATGGCCCTAAAGGCAACATGGGAAGAGGGGTAAGAGGATTTATCAATTGCTATTCATTGTGCAAAACATGCAATACTTCTCAGTATTTAGAATACAGAAAATACAATAATCACAGGCCTGTGACTGGTTAGGTCTTTCATCGTTGATTTTATGTGTGCCAACAGGGAAATGCGGGCCGGTCTGGAATCCCAGGTGATCCTGGTTCAGACGGATTCCCTGGTCACAGGGTTCGTTAGCGTTAGTAAAAATATTTGATTGTTTAATTTGTAGCATTTACTGTTAAATTGATCATCAAAACATCTTTGCTTGTCTTGTTAGGGCCCTAAAGGACCTCCAGGAAGCAGAGAAATTGATGTAAGTACAAGCCTTTTTGCTTTTCAAGTCAGACGGTGTTGAATAATATTCTTGCTTACCTGAAGTTTTACCTTGTATTCTTTTAGACTTGTGACCTGATAACCTATGTGCGAAACAACTGTGGTAAGCTTTCATTATACTGTGCTTTGTTCAGTCTGTCTGTAGAAACACAAGTGTTATTTGTTCACTGTATAAATAATGAGCATGAGGTGTAGAAGCATTACATTTGCCAGAGGGGTGAAGGCAAATGAAATCACTTTGATCATTCTGATAATGACACTATAGTTATTCCTATCTCCTAATCATACAGCCATTTTTTCCTGTCACTCTTTATCTTATGCCAAACAAAAACAGTGTTATAGCTTGTTATACAGCTATGTTATACCATCATACTATTTGAATATGCAAAACCATTTGCAAATTAGTCCTATAATTGCAGTTTTCTCAAAAACAATCTTTCAGAACTTGGTCTTAAAATATGTGTTGCTGTCAGCAACTACATTAAGCATTCAAAAATATCTGTTTGTATTATACTGTGGGCAGCACACACCGATGCCATTTAGGAGAAGAGTTTAGTTAACCAAAACAGACCAAAACATTGTTAGTTAATCAAAACATTGATTGAGTCTCCCAGAAGACTATCTGAGCACCTGTTTACATCACCAAATTTCAATGTTCTATAGTGCATCTTTGTACTGCTCTGTAACATATTGATTTGATACCTGACAGTTGTACTCTACAGTTCTGTGTACTTTTGGCCATGAGTGGGGCACCACTCACATTACAGTTCTTAAACATTCATATCTCTCATGGTCAGCTGACTGGGACAGGTGTCCTCTGTCTTAGACATGTGAAAACACATTTAGTAACAAATATATTTTACTCAATGAACCTACCAACTTTCCCTACACAAGTGTTCCTCTATTCGACAAAGCAACAAAAACAAATTAAGAGCAGTTCTGACTTGGTTCTAATTATTAAAGAGGATCTATGATAGTTTTCCGTTGTTTCTCTTTCCTTTAGTGTGTTGTGTCACTTTTTGTGTATGTAGACAGTCTGCAAATTAGCAAAACTTTCGAACCATTTGCTTGCACACAGAGGAATTTGTCCCCCGCATTTAACCCAGCCGTGAAGTGAAACACCCATATACACACACACTAGGTACTGAAATTTCAGCCCTTTGCTGTGTTACAAAGTGACATCATCTCGTAACACAATCGTTATTGATTACTTGTAGAGGCGGGACTTAGCAGGATGCTGGTTGACAGTTAGAGCACAGTGGTAAAGCTGACTAATCAGAGCACACTGGGTTCATCAGAAAGGGGGTTTAAAGACACAGGAGAGAAAAATTGTGTGTTTTTGGAAGCATCTATTCCTAATTAAATCTATTCTAATAGACCCCAAAATACATTTATGAACATTGAAAAGCAGCATAATAGGTCCTTTTAAAACAACAAGTTCCGATTTGCTGTCTACTCGAACCGTAGCTTGTCCTCTGGGTATTATCTTTGCCCCTCTGGATTTTTTGGATCATGGCTTAGTGCTTTCACTGATTTTGCCTGATGCCTGTTTGCTGTTCTTTGTTTTGGACTTTAGCAGTCGCTATTTGGAATGATTCAACTTTCTGGAAGTGCTTTCTGTTAAACCTTCTGGAACTTTCTCATCTTATTTCATGACAATGATCACACAAGTACATACGATATTCTTAACTTTAACATCAATTTACCTTTTTCTCTCTCCCACAGTTTGCTGTAAAGGTATGCCTCTTTTTTTTACCTCACTTTACCTAACAACGTTGAAGACAATAAGCATTTGTTTTGGAGACAAAACAATAATTAATCAGTGAACTTTTCTCTCTCCTATCCTGTGTCTACAATTATAGATAATTCTGCTTGTCCTGTGTACCCCACTGAACTGGTCATTGGCTTGGATATGTCTAACGGTGTGACCGATGTACTGTTTGAGAGGATGCGCGACGTTCTTCTGTCTCTGATTGATGGCATCAACATTGCTGAGAGCAACTGTCCCTCAGGAGCCCGAGTGGCTGTGGTCTCTTACAGCTCCAATACCAAGTACCTCATCCGCTTCTCAGACCATCATCGTAAAAAGGACCTGGTTGAAGCTGTAAAGAGCATTGCTCTAGAACGTACATCCAGCCAGCGTGACATTGGTGCAGCCATGCGCTTTGTGGGCAGAAACGTCTTCAAACGTGTGAGACAGGGTGTACTGATGAGGAAGGTGGCAATCTTTCTAACTGGTGGACCCTCCCAGGATGTGACATCTATTACCACAGCTGTGCTGGAGTACAAGGCTTTGGACATTAAACTTGGTGTGATTGCGTTTAGGAATGCTCCCAATGTTCGCCGTGCTTTTGAGGTAAAGTCAAATGATAACACAGTCATGTCTGAAAAGGAAGTAAACTCATATCTATAAATGATAAATGAGTTTCATGATGTATCAGCTAACATAATCACAATGATAGATCAGTTAGAAGTCAGGAGAATTGCCAAAGTGAGTTGTCTTATTTTGATGTACTGCTTTCCTCTTTTATCTACTGTAACACAGGCTGATGAGACAAGGAGCTTCATTTTGGTTGTGGTGGAGAGACCACGGGACCAGAGTGCTTCAGTTCAGAGGATCCAGCAATGTGTTCTCTGCTTTGGTAACTCAGTTACTCAATAATTTCAAATGTGCACTGTATGTTGATGTTAATCTACACATTCATGTGTTGTGTCTGCTACAAAGGAACCAGACAGTCATATGTTATTTTTGTGTAATATAAAATAAGCAGGTTAATAGTTCCTAGAAATGTATAATCCTGCTGTTTAATTTCCTATTTTCTAAGATCCTTGCAACCCAGCTCCAGGGTGTCCTGGCAAGGCGATATTAGTTCCACAGGAGGTGGACTTGGACCTGGCAATGCTGGTAGATGGCTCTCGCAGCATGCAGGGAGATGAGTATGATGGAGTGAAGCAGGTCCTGGGCACTGTGCTAGACCAGATTGTGGTGAGCCGTCGCCCCAGCACAAATGACGGACAAGCTAGGGTGGCCCTTTACCAGCAAAGCTCCGCCTATAGTGAGGTGCAAGCACCAGTCAAGGAAATATTCAGCTTCCAGCAGTTCCAGGATCGCAACCTGATGAAGCAGAGCATCTTCCAAAGACTACAGCAGACTGGTGGATTCTCCAGGCTGGGCCATGCTATGGAGTTTGCGATCGAGAAGGGCCTACTCACCGTCTCCAGGCCCCGCAAAAACAAGATGTTGCTGGTTATTGTTGGAGAGGAGAGTGACTATTATGACAGAGCCAAACTTGAGTATGTCACCACATTGATGAAGTGCGAGGGCATAGTGACCTTCATTGTCACAGTTGGGAACCATTTTAACAGTACACAGGTGGAGGAGCTCGCTAGTTTTCCCATAGATCAGCACATAATCCACTTGGGCCATGTGAAGCAACAAGAACAGGAGTATGCGCAGCGCTTTGTGAGGACTTTCCTTCACATTCTGAGCAGTAAGAGAATTTAAGCTCTCCACAAATATACTGGTGTACCACCAAAAAACTTTTAGAAATGTATTGAAACATATCTGTTGTATAGTTGTTTGATTAAGTTGGTACAGGTATGTCTTAATGTGTGTTCAGCATAATGTGCTCTGTGAATACAGGGTCAGTGAATGTCTACGCATTGCCAACATATAGAAGACTGTGTGAAACTTTTCAGCGTGGCCAGGACAGCAGGTAGGTCAATGCTGAAGTATATGAGACGGCAAAGAAGCCTTACCCTGACTGGTAATGTGTGACAAATATCTTACCCTCCCCTAATCCAGTGAATACAATAATTAATTACCATTATAGCTTCAACAATATTCCCTTACTGAATATTTAATGGTTTGATCGAACAGTGCTTCCCTATCCCTATCTGTTGCAAGTTTAGTTGGAGCAAATATGTGGAGATTTGGTAGACCACTGTAATAGAACATTCAGCTGATTATTCACAGCCATTTAATTGCAGTTTTGCAGTCTGTTTTGTGCTCTGCTGAAAAGCCACAAAAACAGGCTCATAATAGCCTGAGTACATGAAGTATCCTTCCACAGGATTCCTTTAGCAACCCCTGCTTACCCTGAGGAGGAGGTGGTGGAGGAGGAAGAGGAGGAGGTGGAGGAGGAGGAAGAAGTATTGCAAACAGAAGAAGACACAGGTTATGCTGAAGAGAGAGGAACCCATGTGGTGATCAACTATGAAAATGGGACCCTGATTTCAACTCATGGAGATTCAAATGGTAAAGCAGACTTTATTTTAACCACAGAAACATTTGGTTGTTGATATATAACTTAGTAACAACAACAATCATCGTTTAGATTTAGGTCATATCCTGGAACAAAGCTAAGTTTGTCTTTTTTTAAAGAAAGGAAAGAGCGATGCATGATTTCTTTTGACATGTAATGCATAGTGAGTAGTGATTTCATATATGAACTCAAACAGCATCTTCATAAGCATGTCTGGTGGAACTACTGTGCCCTGCATGTTCCCTGCATGTTCCAGTAAATAAGCGAGTGTTTTGCTTTCAGCCCAGTGTTTGCTGCATAAGGACAGTGGCACCGCGTGTGGAGACTTTGTGCAAAGGTGGTACTATAATAGCGCGGTCGGTGCATGCTCGCCTTTCTGGTATGGCGGTTGTGACGGTAACAGCAACCGTTTTAGAACGGAAAACGAATGCATCAAGACGTGTATCACATACAGTAAGTCATCTGTCTCACACAGTCATTACAGTATCATTACCATAATAACAGCTGTGCCTAAAGCTGTTCATTTTATCATTGCTCTTTTTGCCTGGAAATGATGTCAGTGTTAGAGCCTTGAACAAAGGCCCATTGTCCATTGTTCCATGTCTTCACAGAGCGCAAATCATAAGCACAACTAATTTGTTTTGATGTCTTTGTCAAGCAAATGGGACAGCATTTTTCGTGATGTTAATGTGTTGACTTTTGGTATCTCTGTTTTTCTCTTTCTGCAGACGTGTGTCTTCTGGACAAAGATCCAGGGCCCTGCAGAGCCTACGTGCTCAAATGGTTCTACGACGCCCAGCAGAATAAATGCGATCCCTTCTGGTATGGAGGATGTATCGGGAACGCCAACAGATTCGACTCTCAGACGGAGTGTGAAGCCCACTGTGTGACATAGTGAACTATATAATGACTCTCCAAAATAACATAAAATCCCAGGAACTTACCCTCCCACTTTCTCCTTTGTATAAAAGTGATGACCCAAAAGCACATGAATCATCCTTTCCTCAAATGGGTTATTGCATCCAATTCATTCAGGCCAACCACATCAACACGATAAAGTTTCCTTTAAAAGCTTGTCCTTTATTATTATTTATCTCTCAACACATAGGATTGTAACAATGCCGTGTTAATGTATTGGCAATGTCATCTTCATGCCTGTACCACTGAACGTATGCTGTATTGTAATCATTAATGAGCTCTGAGCAGAGAGAGATGACTCTCTCTTTCTTGAAAGAAAAAAAGCCTACCGTTATCAATCATAAAATTCAGCAAAGTTTTTTTTTTAACACCTTACTGAGTGATATGGATAACGGCAGGAGTCTTTACGGTGCTAATCACATAAAATATACCTAATCTGTTTCACCGAGCAGAAGCACATTAAATCAAGATTACTATGTTGCTCTGTTGTCACTTTTTTGTTGGGCACATTTCAGAATGTCTGTTTTGTTCACATAGTGTGGGTTATAAGCTTCAAAATGTACAACGTGACTCTGAACGTGCTCATTCAGTACTAAAGTGAATCATTTTGGACCTTATCCTCACTACACGATTTCTGTTTTTATTCATTCAGTCTGTTGATATTTTGTACAAATAAACATGTGGACATAATTAACACTTTGTTTCAATGATCATGAACACATTTACTGTTGACCTTCACCTTAAAATATGACCATCAAACACAGTGACTGAATCAGCAACCCTCCAAACTCATCAGTACTACATCCACTTATGACATAGACACTAAAATATCAGAAAGCTGCTTTTTATGGCTAACAACAATTGCTTAACATGTATTTGACTCACCATGACAAGCTACATGGCAGTATAACATTTCCATTTTCCGCATACATAAAATACTCATTGTCAGACTTCCTCTGCAGACTAGCAATAGTGGATACACTAACCCCATCACCATTCAGCTATTCAATCCCCCAGAAAGCAATGCAGCTGCCTCCTCTGATTTATGTCCTACAGTTCTTCAAATGAAAACAGCTGAGATTAATAGCTCTTTATTGGCCTCTTTATTAGTACACTCTCCTCTTCCACCATGAACTCTATTATCTTTGCTAGTACCTCATTCTCTCCTTGTTTTTCTGCTTTTAGCACTATTGATTCTTCACATTGCTGATATTGTTGCAACCTCTACAGCTATGACCTGCTCTGTTGATCCCCTATCTACCTGCTCTGGTTCCTTATATATCAAAAGATCATAATCAATCATCAATCACCACTTCGTGGCCAAGTTTCCAGTACCTATGCTCTAGCTGCATTCCCTCCATTCCTCAAAAGTCCCAGCATTGATCCAGCTTATTTCAATCAGCTACAATCTCAAGTTACAATCATTTCAAACCTTCCCAGTCTGGTTTCTGTAAGTACCATAGTTCTGAAACTGCCTTGACTAAGGTCACCAGTGACTTTACATCTGTAGATGCTGAAGGCCTTAAAATTCTTATTTTACTGGATCTAAGTGCAGTCTTCAACACTTTTGAAGTCAATCTACTCTCCTGTCAACGTTTTGTGAGCTGGGCATCATTGGCTCCACACTGGACTAATTCACTTCTTATTTCACTGATGGAATACAGCTTTTTACCCTTTCTGCTTTTACTTCCTCAACTTTGATTGGTACTCAAGAGGGTCCCTCAGTGTTCAGTCCTTGGATGCCTGCTGTTTGTCCCTTGCATAATTCCCCTTGGACGGATTATACAACATGTTTATCTAAGAATAAACTCTCAATGAATCAAAGACGCTTTCTCCTGTTAAACAGAGACAAGACTGAACTCATTCTCATTGGCTCAAAATCATTTGCTTTAAATTACTTTAATTATGTTAATGTTATGAAAACAAATGACTGAACATTATATTTTGTGATGCAGTATGCTCAAAATGAGATAAAACTGTCACTACCGAAACTCTACCGCTCTACATATTATGGTAGTGATAATTTTATCTCATTTTAAGCATACTGTATTACATAATATAATGTTCAGTCATTTGTTTTCATAACATTAACATACTGTATCTCAAAGCCACTAGCCAGTATAGTTGTACACATAATATTTTCCATTAAACTACAAACAGATTTAGCTGATCACTGAAAAAACGATGTTTTTAGTTGTGACAATTCTTAAAGTCACACACTGATTTTAAGACTTTGGGACACATTTACAATGAGATCTAACTGCTCACCATGTGGCCATGAGGGACTAGGATGCAGTATTTCTTCCTGCTCTAAAATGCAGGGGTGTGTCTAAAAAAAGGCGCCACCTATTGGCAAAAACTCTGAGTTTTCATTTATATGCATCTATATAGTGTGCTTTCAGTTGAATTTTGCTCATTATTTTTGCACAAGCTATTTAGATATGTACAAGAACCATTGTCCACCCTGTCATCTTAGTGTAATTACCACTTTGAGAAAGTTAAATTTCATGTTGATAAGCTCACAACCTTGTAATTGCTTTATCTTCAAAGGACAGAAGACACCTGCTGCAGGTTGAGCAAGTACACTTTTGCCCATATATATATATATATATATATATATATATATATATATATATATATATATATAAAAGCTTGAAATGGTCTTAACAACAAATTATTAAACACATTTCCACATGTCTGCAACTGTAGGCTAATAGTGTGTTCATCAAATGCTAACTTAAGCTAAAATTGTCCACCTTGTAATTGTCCATATGTGGATATATACATGTCTTCTCTTTGTTGTCTTCTTGTTGCTGCTGATAAAACAAATAAATAAATAAATGAATAAACTGAAGATCCTTTTAATTGGTAAACTATTGATGTTAAAAAGGCAAACACACTACAAGAACACATATAGTAAACATGACCAAAACGCAGACATATTCAGTCATTCACACACCAAAAGCCACTCTTTACGATCAACTGTCACCTTATGCTATTTATTATGGACACACACTTAATGAAAATACTGTCATTTTTGTAAACAAAAATGAATTATACCACCCTGTCATATCCTGGTCCTGCCTGTTCTTGTCTAACCTATCATATTCATGGTTTAATAAAATAAATCAGCAATTCTTCACAGGTAAGAAAACCATGACAATTGATATAAATAATAAAAAACAAGGAGTATAGTAAGTTTCCAGTTTCAGGGATGGCAATAATGGAATACATGTAACAGCATTACAGAGTCAGGACACAAAAAACTGTATTCTGTTACAGTTACAGTAAAATAGGCAGTACTCAGATGACAGGTTACAGTAAAGTAGACAGTTAACAGATGCCCCTTCCTGTTCCAACATTACTGTGCATCAGTGCATAAAGAAAGGTCCATAAAGACATGGATGAGCAAATTTGGTGTGGAAGAACTTGACTGGCCTGCACAGAGTCCTGACCTCAATCCGACAGAACACCTTTGGGATTATTTAGAGCAGAGACTGCGAGCCAGGCCTTCTCCTCCAACATCAGTGTCTGACCTCACAAATGCACTTCTGGAAAAATGGTCAAAAATTCTCATAAACACATTCCTAAACCTTGTGGAAAGCCTTTCCGGAAGAGTTGAAGCTGTTATAGCTGCAAAGGGTGGGCCGACATCATATTAAACCCATTGGATTAAGAATGGGATGTCACTCAAGTTCATATGCGTGTGAAGGTAGACGAGCGAATACTTTTGTTAAAATAGTGTATGTCACATGAATCGTGTATCATTTATAAATTGTGTATAAATTTTGCCAGTAGAGATTATTGAAGAATCTCCATCCCAACGAGCAGTTTGTACCCTTTTAATCAGCCTATATAAATTTTAGTAAGTATTTTATTTTTAATATTAGAACTGATGAGAGATCTGAATAAGGTGTTTACTCAGTTTTTACTTTAATGCATCATTAGCAATAACGCTACTTCTGCTTTCACATGTGATTTCACGTGTGATTTCTTTCTTCAGACTTCTTCCTTAGTTTTTTCCAATCACTCATCACTCATCTCCTAAACCGCTTTATGCTTCTGGGATGTGGGGGGTGCTGAAGCCTATCCCAGTGTCACTGGGCAGAAGGGAGGAAACACCCTGGACAGGTCACCAGTCCATTGCAGTAGTTTTTCCAATGACATTTAAAAATGTTTGCTGATTACCTGTAACCTCTCTTAATCACCTAGAGACCTGTCACAATACAGTATTCAATCAGACACTCCGATGGATGATCAGTGACCAATAGTCAAAGACAGCCAAGTCTAGGATCTCTTCCTGTCAACCTGCCAAAATGGGTGGTTGTACAATGACTTTCATCATATGAATGAGTTATCAGCATTCGATACATACCCAGTCTTCTCTCTTGAATCAACAACCTCCTCAATCAACAAGCACGTCATTGGGACAGTCCTTGGTCTGGTGCTCACTTTAGAGAAGAAAGTTTTGATCATTTATTAAGGAACTCTAATACAACTTCATTTCTAGACCCTTCATTGTTTAATCTGACCATGCTTCTCTTGAGTGGATGAGTAAAGCTAAGTCCATTCTAATACAAGAGCCATTTGTTGATTCCTGTCTCTTTAACATTTCTCCTTCAAGGTCAGGCACCCAGCATGATAATGTGGATGCTCTTTCTCATTTGCTTGCCCCATGGTCAGATTACACCCCTTTGCCAGGTACATCTCTTGGCAGTGGACCTTCCTTTTTGTAGCTGGGTTTTTTTCCTGCTCTTATTTTAGATTTTCTTTTATTCATTCTACCTAAATGCTTCTAGTTCTGTGATATTCTCGGGCTGTCTTGGAAATGCAGTGTGTTTGAGATGTACCCACAGAGGGGGCTGTGATGAGAGTTTTTTGAAGGTACATGTTGGATCATTGTCCTGTTGTAGAAGCCAGCCCCAATTGATTCTCCTTGTGCTTAATAGTTGATAAGGTGATTGTGGCCTAAATTAATTTGATTACAGTTTCCAAAATGCCTCTAGCTTATTAAGATAAGGTTGGCAGTAAGGCTTCTTTCTGATGATTCTTCCATGCAGATGTTGCTTGTGCAAACAAGTTGTTGGCACATTTCATACCCTTTCCAATCTCTTGGTGAGCATGTAGATGTTCACCTTTAAACAAGGCTGAAATTTGTTTCCTACTTGCCAGCTTCTTAATCAAATGTTACATTCATTTTATGGTTGAAGCAGATCATCTTAAACCAAAAGTTTCATATTGAGCAACAACTTTAATTAACTTTGTATTGTTGATTGAGATTCATTTCAGAATAGAATTTCTTTGTCATTGTAACATGTACAACGAAGGTTCAATACTCACAGTTCAAACAAAAACAAAGTTAAAAGAACAATGAAAGGGCTACATAAAAAAGTACAAATAATAAAATAAGCGGTTTTAATAATTTAAACCGTTCTGTCGGTATACAAGGAAAAACATAAGGATGCACAGATAAGTGGAAATTGCACATGTCCCCTTTTTGTCATAGACATTGCACTTGGTAAACTTACACTTATGTCCCTAGTGTCATAAACATTTGCTTAATCATAAAATTGCACTAGTCCACGTATTTGTGTAGTGGGTATGATGTGTAGTTAGGGGTTATTTAGATAAGGATATAAGCTGTTTTTCAGTCGGTTTGTCTGAGACCTGATGTTTCCGTACTATCTGCCTGACGGTTGCGATGTGCGATGTGTCCATAGTATTCCTCTGTGCTCTTTGGAGGCAGCAGGAACTGTGTAGGCACTTCAGGGTAGGTAAAGAACATCCAAAGATTTTCTCTGCAGACCTGACAATCCTCTGTAGCTCTTTTTTCTGTGCCACAGTGCAGATTGTTATTGGTTGAATGTCCATTTTTACCTTCCTAAAATCAAGGACCAACTTCTTTGTCTTTGATGTATTCAGGAGCAGATTGTTGTCCCTGCACCACAGTGACAGCCACTCCACCTCAACCCGACAGGCAGACTCATCAAGCCCTGAGATGAGCCCCACTATGAATGTGTTCATGTATAAAACGTGTTGCCATAGGAGTGTGAACATGTACAGTTGAAATGTAGAGTATGTCATATTTATTTATCCTATTCTCCTTATCCTATTTTACATGTCTTTTACATGTACAGATTTTTTATAGCAATAACTTCCTTGGGTGTTGCAGATCAAAGAAAGAACAGCTCTGATCAACGTCATTCTCACCACCAGGAGACATTCATTTTGAGTCTTCAGTGTCCAGCCCCACCAGTTTCTAGAAACTACTGATCTCTTGAAGCAGCATTACTCACATACTACCCCTCCTGGGCCTGGGCCTGGGCTTGTGCCCAGCTTAATTCAGGCTCCTGCCACTCTTCCATTCCACATTTTCACACCTGCATTTGATCTAGGTCTCATTACCTCCCTTATACACAAGCTGTCATTTGGTTTAGCTGCTTGCAAAGTCTCTGGAGTGATTGCTCTGTCATTAGCTTATCAGCAGTTTACTTTCAACACAGGTTTGGCTAACATCAGGGATTTAACATTGTGCTGCAGGTTAAATTAAATCTGGTTGTTTCATTGTATATAAAACCTTTTTATAAGTGTCTTTTATTTCTGTTATGCCCCTTATAATTTACAATGGATCAGCTAAATCCGTGTAGGTGCTCAAAGTAACTGAGTGAGTTTTTAAATGATTAGCTGACCTAAGACTGAACGACTGCTGTACTCAACAGGCTTCCTGTATCTTAAAGAGCTGCTGTACAGGCCACACCACTGAACTGTAAACCAGCCCACAGAGGGCAAACAACATCACTGTCACTTGTGCAATACAATCCACTGGGCCGAACCCCATGTCCCATGTTCACAATGAGCTTTTTCTGTTGTTAGAATAAATATTTGCTGATATGAAATGGGTGATGGCTACACTTCCTCTTAAGAGTCAGTAATAGTTATAACCTAAACGCAGGTCATCTTCAGCTTCTCTGAACAGTACATTCTGAAAAAGCCTAATCAAAATTACATACGCTTCCTTTTAGTTGACTATGGTACCACAGTGTGCGTTTAATTAAGCAATATAGCATGAAATTAATTTATGCAATGAAGTTCACATAACACTATGATGAAAGGTATATGGGTCTAGATGTAATGTTAAAATATTAGCAGTTATAAATCTGTTCCAGTTACAATAATCTTGCTTTAAACATCCATAAAAGCTATGCTGTTTGTTTTCAGTTTGTTTTAGCAGGTTTCAGTTAAACCTGATAGCCAGCACCATCTAGTAGCTGATTTGATTTTTTAAAAGGCTCATGCGATTGGGTTTATTTGAAACCACTGGTGTTCTTTAAACTGCAGCTTAAGAGGACACAACAAAGGAGTTTAAGAACCCACATGACTTCATTCATGTTTAAACTCAGCTTAAACTATACATTTCAGCTAAGCTAATAAAGTAATTGTCCCAACATGCTTTACTTGAGTTTTAAGCCTTGGTTCCTTTGTATTGTCTTTCTGTTTAGACCCCTGCATTGTCTTCCTGGTTTCTGAACTTGCTTGCTTGTTTTGACCCCGGGTTGTTGTATGGACTATGAGTGGACACCCTCTAATTAAACCATTTCACACTTGCAAACAGTCTACATGCCTCTGAGGTTACCTACCTGTCACTGACTGTGATTCAAGTGTTCGCACATTAAAGTGTAGACCTTAGGCAGATGTGGTTTTCTGAACTTATTTAAACTCGGTGAAAGATGAAAAATGGTGCCTTACAGGCAGGTGTGAAAGGCATGTACCATGTAAATACAAACACAGTGATATGCAAACCTGGATAGGCAATTATTTTAGCCTAAGGTTTGTACCATAAAGTGATACCATAATGTGAGCTGTCAAAAGCGTTTAACTGGCAGCTCTGCTCAAATGCACTGTGGGTTTTTTTTTTATTCCACCTAGAGACCTCAACATCAAAAATCTACTAATTACACATGCCTTGTCATGTTTATGGGAAGACAGATATCCGGTAAAAACCGACATCAGTGAAAAGGGTTTTATGCCTTTTACGCCAGGCATATCCTGTGTGATTTTAGTCTGTTTTTAAGTTTGACTTGGTCACAGCAAATTTTGAAATCGGGCTTCAGCCTCATCAGTCATTGTGTGATGTTCAGAGTGAGGAGGAAGCAATCCCAGATTAAATGCCCAAAACCATGGAGTTGTTGTGTTAGTGTGTGCTGGTACGAATAAATTAGACACAGCAGTGTTGCTGGAGTGTTTAAACACTGTGTCCATTCACTGTCCACTCTATAAGATGCTACTATCTTGCTGGTCCACCTAGTACATGTGAAGTCAGAGACGACAGCTCGTCTGCTTCTGCACAGTTTGTGTTGGTCATCCACTAGTCCTTCATCAGTGGTCCCAGGATGCTGTTGGCTGAATAGATTTGGTTGGTGGACTCTTCTCAGTTCAGCAGTGACACTGAGGTGTTTAAAGAATCCAGCAGCACTGCTGTGTCTGACCCACTCATCCAAGTACAACAAATACCAGCACAACACACACAAACACACCAACACAACGTCAGTGTCAATGCGGTGCTGAGAATGATCCATCACCCAAATAATACCTCCTCTGTGGTGGCCCTGTGGGGGTCCTGACCACTGAATACCAGGGTGAAAGTATGCAGAGAAATAGATGGACTACAGTCAGTAATTGTAGAACTGTAGAGTGTACCTATATAGTAAATGGAGCTGATAAAATTAACAATGAGTGTTGATGGAAGGAGGAAGTGGCTGGGCAGTTGGCTTTGCTTGTACACAATGGCCAATTCAGAAATGCAGTGTGAGTTGTCCTTAAAGTACAACTGCCAGAAAGTAAAACAGTGCCTACCAAAATAGAGAAATCAATTATAAAAATAAGAAAAAAATAGAAGAACCAAGTTAATTTTATAAAACGTCTGGTTACATTTTAAATATTAATTTCTCAGTTAATCATAACATAACAGCTCCCAGCCAAAAGCCCTAATGAGATCACCTCTTTTCATCAGATGATGTAAGTACTGTTTTTCTCTTCCACTGTTTAGAATAAAAAATCAGCTATTTATTGAACTTGAAATCTGTTATGATATTTTATTGACATGACAGTTACATGTCAGCTAACTACTTTAGGTAACCGGTACTTTAGGTAGCTCACGGTTCAGTCATGTATAATATAGTTTTGGAGGTAAATGGTCATGTGCATGTTTCCTTATAAACTCTGGACAATGATTATGTCAAACTCAGACTTGTTTTTCATTTTCACAGTCTGTTTTTCACTTTTTAACAGATCTAAACACGGATCTGTGGGAGTATGTTCATTTGTGACATCCATGCTGTATACAGAGAGGTAATCTCATATCAATAACGTGCCATCAGAGCATCACTCAAAAAAAAGTGTTGTGCTGTAATATTCAGGTCATCATTCCACCAGTGTACCATGCCTGCCCTGTCACATTCCTAAAATGCATTTGCAAAAACACATTTACTCTCTGATCTCACCGTATAGATAAAACAGCAGGGAATTCATCTCAGAACACTCACAGTCTTTCAGCGGGTCTTTCGTTATAGAACACAGATCATCTGGGTCACCTTATATAATAGTCTAACCATGGAATGCTTGTAGTTTAATGAAAACCTTCTTTACGCAGTACACAGAAAGATGTGTACATGTGCTTTAGGACTCAAAACGTCTTTTCTAATGTAATGTTATGTTTAGCTTTTAGTTTGTTATAACAGATTATTCCCAATAACATTGCTCAAAAGTGTTTTCAGATTGTGGTGACAGATGTACTTACAAAATTACAATACTTTTTAATTTGTTCTGTATTGTTTGTACGTATATTTTGGTGTTTCCATGCTGGCTGAAAAGTTTGACATCACATCCACTGAGATAGAGGTTGAGAGTTATTCCATCCGTGGCTCAGAGGCTTCTTGGGCCAGCTGTTTAAGTGACAGTGTATCGTGGCTATGAAGCTGACTTGACCAGCCACCTGTTTAAAGCTGCACTGCAGCTACGTCAGGGCTGGCTGCTTGGATGATGCTGCACTGTACCTATGAAGCTGCCTGAACTGCTGGTAATCAGCTGCTTGAAAATGCTACCCCTTTTTCTGGCCTTCAAGGATTCCCAGGCCAGCCACCTGTATAATGTATCATAGATGTATGGCATTGTGACCTAGCTGGCAGGCCTTTAAGGATTTACGGGCCGGCCATCTGTATAACATAGTATAGTCATGGATTCTTCCCTGCAGTAAAAACTGCTCTTGGACTTGCTAAGTGTCTTTACTGTGGCCTGGTGAAATTCCCACCTAACTGTGGGAACTGTGGATTGTGTGGAAACTGTGGATTGTGTGTTCCCAAAAAAACTACCTACCTACTTACTTACTAAGAGTAATTTCCTATACTAATACTTGTCCTTCTTTAAGTTCTGAAATAAGCATAGCTACTACAATTCAGATCATTCACAGTAATCCACATCAGTGTATGCGTTTTGATTTTATTCTGTTTATTATAAGGTCAGAGGTGGGGGCAGAGGCTTGGGAAGCGAAATTGCCTATCTTTAGCCTCATTTACAGTTTAAAGACCCTCTTACTCTGACTCTGGTGATTTCCAAGAGCCTTTTCAGTTGCATGAAAACGTTTCATTATGCTTTTTGTAAATAAAGTTGCAGAATGAGTTTCATAACTTATATAAAATGATATTTTTGGTTGCTGTTAGCGCAATGTTTGAAAAAGATGTGACAATGTGAGCTTATAGTTACTTAAGGGGATTTTGGAGTTGACTAGGTTAATTTGGATGTAAAAGTAGGTCATGCAGGGCTGTTATTAAGTAAGATGATGCTTTGACCTGTGCATGCATGTTTTTTGTGGATATGGGAAGGAGCAATTCAGGAGAATAACTTAGAGGTCATGTTGTGAGCTGTAACCTGTCAGTTCCAAAGTAAGACAAAGTGCTGAGAGGAACAATAGGGAGGTGCTGGATACAGGAAGAGTGTTCCTCATTTTTGGCCTCTTCTCTGGTCTGTAAGGCACAATGTCTGTTCCACTGAAAATATTTGTTGCCCCAAGCCCTTTCATCATTGTGTAGATTTAAGACTCACAAACAGGTTCTGATCAGACTTGTTTTATTTTTCCTCCAGGGCAAAAAAAATAAATTCCAGCCCGTCACAGTATATAGACAGAAGACAGATCTTAAGGTCTCCACCTTAAGAAACATGGCACATATGCTGCTGCTCCAGTGCTCAGTGCACTCCATGCATATATACAAGTCCATGCCAAGACGTGTACATACATATATATATATATATATATATATGGTCCAAAGTTACCAAAATGTGCATATGCTTTTTTATTGAAAAATCTAAACAAAAGAATCCATGAGTAAACATGAGAAACTTCATGAACAGGAGAAAAGTAGCCAGACAACACAAATTCTATGCAACTAGAGCATTGTTTAAGGTAGGACAGAAATTAAAGACATTTGAGGCTTCTATTCTATTTCGTTTGAAACTTGTGGCAGACATATTAGCATTTAATTAACCTTATAGCAGGTTAACAGTAACTCTTTTCAGCCTGACAATTGGCTGTTGTTCAGATTCACCAAATCAGTGACCATGTCATTACATTTTCGAAAGGACATACACTCATCATCACAAAACATAGTTGCACCCAGAAGGAAGCAACCGACAGTTGTTGGTGGGTAGGTTTGACATTGGGAGACATGGGAATGCGAAGTTTCACACTCGGCCATGCATGCGACTTATGCAAGGCCTTATTGCTGTAACTGACTAACTATATAAGGTCTTTTTGTTGCGCATGCTTTCCATTTGGACTCATGCTGTTGTGTTGGTAGCATCATTTGCAAGTGAAGTATGCCTCACTGATGAATGTGTTCATGGGAATTTCTGACCATTCTTGCAGAAGTGTATTTGTGAGGTCAGGACTCGAAACTCACTCATCCATGTCTTTATGGACCTTGCTTTGTGCACTGGTGCGCAGTCATGTTGGAACAGGAAGGGGCCATCCCCAAACTGTTCGCACAAAGTTAGGAGCATGAAATTGTCCAAAATCTCTTGATCTGCTGAAGCACTAAGGGCTCCTTTCACTGGGGCTAAGGGGCCGAGCCCAACTCAACCCCACACCATAATCTCCCCTCCACCAAACTTTACACTGGGCACAATGCGGTCAGACAAGTACCTTTCTCCTAGCAACCACCAAACCCAGACTCATCCACTGGATTGCCACGCGGAGAAGCGTGATTCATCACTCCAGAGAACACATCTCCACTGCTCTAGAGTCCAGTGGCGGCGTGCTTTACATCACTGCATTCGACTCTTTGCATTGCGATTGTTGATGTAAGGTTTAGATACAGCTGCTCAATCATGGAAACCCATTCCATGATGCTCTCTACGCACTGTTCTTGAGCTAATCTGAAGGCCACATGATATTTGGAGGTCTGTAGCGATTGACTCTGCAGAAAGTTGGTGACCTCTGCGTACTATGTGCCTCAACATCTGCTGACCCCATTCCTGTCATTCCCAATTGCTCCCACTTTGTTATAATACCGCTGACAGTTGGCTGTGGAATATTTAGTAGTGAGGAAATTTCACGACTGGACTTGCACAGGTTGCACAGGTGGCATCCTATCACAGTACCACGCTGGAATTCGCTGAGCTCCTGAGAGTGACCTAATGTCTGTAGAAGCAGTCTGCATGCCTAGGTGACACCTGTGGCCACGGAAATGATTGAAACACCTGAATTCAATGATTTAGATGGGTGAGTGAAAACTTTTGGCAAATATAGTGCATATTTTGAGTCTAAACATATAGATACAGTCTATTCAAAAGATATACCAGGGCAACATCTCATAGTTTGACAGACTAAAGGATGTTTTCTACTCATTTCCAGAGCCAAAGCACAATAAAATTGTTGGGTTTGGATTAATAAACCTCATCATCATCTGAACACAGACACAATAACCAAATATGTCCATAATCTATAATCTCACTAATCTAAAGTTATGTTTGCTTGATGGTGCGTCTTTTCATTTGCAGTTTAGTTTGTGATCCTGAGATAATTTAAACCGTCACAACACATATCTCAGGCAAAGTAAGATAGCTAATTCAGTCCAAGCTTAGTAGAACTAGTAGAACAGATAATGGGTCTTTTTATTCCTGTCATGGATATTATTCTCTTATTTTGGCCTTCATCCATTTCTTGACATAATCAAACATCATTTATGTAACCTTGCAACGGTTAAGGTCTTGCTGTCAGCTTTTACTGGAAACCTTTTCTGGTTCATTAAGTAGATCTGTCATGTCTTGACTGAGCTCAGGTAACGTGTGTGTTCTTTGTGTTTGTTAGATCACTTTTATTTGCTGCCAGCTGCTATAACCTATTAGGACTTCCTGGCATAAGTAATTCACTGGAATGATCTTTGTTGATTATCTAAATATTTTGATGTTTGGATTGTTGATAGAGGTATTACTGATGTATTATGGTTGGCTGATGAGATTTTGAAATTTTTTTAATAATCACACCTTTGAATAAATAGCAATTATAGTAATGTATTTAGGGGTATATTTTGGGGTGAAAGACTTCCTGTTATGTTCTGTTTGAATATTAATATTGTTGCTGTAGTTAAGCAGGTTTTGCCGCCCCTCTGGTCTCTCCAATTAATCAGTGGTGGAATTGCATCATTAAGTACAGCTTTAAACAGTTGGAGATGACCAGGTACTGATGTGAAGACCTGTGTTTATGTGTAATGTGTGTCTCTTGCTCTGGTAACAGGAGCATGCAGGTGTGGGGTGGGGATGGTTTTAAGTAAGGCAGGCAGGGGGGGCGTGGCCACACATGAGGAATAAGGTGGGGGGCGGAGATGGGATGTTGGGATGGGGACATAATTTCATCCCCGTTCAGCTGTCTATCTCAGAGCAGATTTGCTTGCTGTGTTATCCACCTTGTGCACCAGCCTCATGTAAGTAGCTTAGACTTCATTCACACCTATTCCACCAGTGCACATCAGTATTACTACTCATGACTGAGATGTTGCATTTTGAGTCAAAGAACATTATTGCAATTAATTGCATCCTGGCAATTTGCTAATATTATGTTTAATGGCATGGATTAATTGGTGTGAGGAGTTTTTTTATAATAGAAAATGGAACTTTAGGGATGTATAGATACTGATACTTGTACTGGTTATTGACCTGATACAGTGCTCATTTACTTGTACAGGTGGAGACACATAGACTAGCAGAATGGAGGCAAAAAAAGCTGATTTGATATTTGATAAGACTGACTTTTTAAACTGTCTTTGTAAAATAGGCTGCTGACAGATTGCCCTACCACTTAGCTAGCAGCACTGTTGTAGCTGAGTTTCTCAGTATGTTTGCTCAGTAGTTAGGCTATGCATTGTGTTATTCTGAATGAAACAGATTCATTTGAAATTAGAGTGTTTCACATAACATGCTGTCATATTGTCAATGTCAAGCTGCTGGAAACCTAAAATGGTGACAAGACATGCAAAATAATGTCCTCCATCCTGCCAGGACTAAGTCTGGGGTTTTGAGGAAGGAAAATAGTTATTCAACTTGCAACCATGATGTCCAATTAGGTTCCATACTCCAGCAGTGACATACCAATTCTACTAGATTATTTATATATATATAATCTAAGTGTTATCTGTTTAACATAAACACGTGCTGGGTTTTATTATCAAAAAACAAGAAAGGTCAACAGGCAAAAGTCTTTCAGCAAAATCTAAGGATTAACAAACAAAGATAAACAAAGCAAAAATGCAAACAGGCATAGGTCGAAAACACAGTTCAAACCAGAGAGAAAAACTACGCTCCAAATGAGTTGAATCAGAAAATAATAAATTAAACCTACAGATTAAAACAGATGCACTAATGCATTAGTTACAAACTCACTAGATATTATGCAGCGAGGATAACTGCCACCCACTAATTTGTTCCAGGGTTATCAGAGCACATCTAGAGTGCACTCTTGAGCGTGTCCACACACGCACACCCATACACTTGAGGAAAATCTACTTTATATCCCCTGCTCAATTAGTTGGTAGCTCACTATTGATATTTCTAATAATTACGTGACCACCAAAATTATGTATAAACATTGTGAATAACTGATGATATTTGTACCCATCAGGCAAGGACGACAAAACCAATGCACGCGGAGTGCAAATTAGAAGAAAGGTTTATTAGGGAAAAGCCGGAAGAGTAGTCGAAGGAACAGGCAGGGTCAATAACGAGAAGCAAACGACAAGTCAAAAGGGCTAAGCAATATCAAGGGGCAAAAACAGGTCAAGCACAAGTAGGTTAAAAAAAAACAAATGGATGAATGGCCCAGAAATGCAATGGAGAAAATCACAAAACCTCGCAAGGAGGTAAGGCAAACAGAGCGGTATAAATACAGGGGTAAATTGCAAACAGATGTAGTCAATATACGGGTGACGGAGATCGATATTCTGCCGGAGGACGTGTGGTGGTGACGTCATCCGCTAAAGGATTCTGGAGAACGTCGTTCCCAGGGGGAGCGGACTCACCAGCGGAGACGGGCGGTGTGACAGTATCCTCAATGCTACATGGATTTATTTATTGTTCCTGCATTAAGGCAGGAGTCACCATTATTTTAGGCATATTCATAATGATTATTGGTGTATTGCATGTATGGAATAATGCAAAATAAACATTGTTGGTGGTCTATATGCATATCTTAGCTTGCCATATCTATACCGAACAAATATTTTCAAGAAGTACAATCAGTATGTGGATATGCAGAATACCGGCATACAATATCCTGTAAAAATGATCATAACTGGGGAACACTGAAGGACATTTTGTGCATTTTTTGTTTACTAGGCCTTAAGGAATACTGCAGCTATGGAGTTCATAAAAACTCTGCTCATTTTAGCGTCATGCTTCCTTACCAGTGGTGCAGGTGGGTACTGATATTTCTTTTGGAATGCTGGAATTTTTTTACACTCTAAAAACATTGCCAGTAACTGATGAGGTGAAACATGGTCATCCTTTAATTCTGACCAGGATTTTTTTTCTGTCCCAGTGTGTACAGAGGAAGCCGTGGCTGATATTGTCTTCCTGGTGGATGGCTCATGGAGCATTGGCAAACAGAACTTCCAGAGGATCCGTGAGTTCCTCCTCACGTTGGTGGACAGTTTCGATGTGGGACCTGATAAGGTACACATTGGCCTAGCTCAGTACAGCAACTCACCCCGCACTGAATTCTACCTTAACAGCTACGAATCCAAGCAGGAGATTCAAAACTACATCTCAAATCTCCCGTACATGGGTGGGGGCACTAAGACTGGTTTGGGCTTACACTTCCTGCTGACAGATCACTTCAAGGAAGAGTCAGGAAGTCATGCTAACACAGGGGCACCTCAAATCGCTGTGGTCATCACAGATGGAAAGTCACAGGACGCTGTGGAGCCACATGTCCAGGAGCTGAAGCAGCGGGGGATCATTCTCTATGCCATTGGAATTAAAGATGCTGACATGGAGCAGCTAAAAGAGATTGCTACCGAGCCTCATGATCAGCATGTCTTCAGTGTGTCTGATTTCACAGCCCTACAGGGTATCTCCCAGAGCTTCATCCATGTACTCTGCACCCAAGCAAAGGAAGCCAAACGTCAGGTATCCCAGGTGTCACTAGGTAAAGTAGCTCTATATCAACACTACATAACTTGAGATGACTAATTGTGCAATTGTTAGTTAAGAAAGTACTCTCAGTTTTCGACTGAAATAGAAATTAAACAGACATAGAACACAGAATCAAAATCTGTGTTTCATGGTAATGACATGGTAGAGCTTCATAGGCCCAGATCATCCCATGGGTTTTATGGGCATGTGCCCAGGGGCCTCAGCCACTAGGGGGCCTGGTTGAGCAATAACAACAAATTTAAACAGCTGTCTTGACTTGTGATGGCAGCAATCACAAGTCAAGACACAAAAAAGTCATCAAAGGTTCAATCAACTAAATAGTCATTAACTAAATTGTCCATAAACATTTTCCACACTTCAGCCTAGGATGATTGACAGTCTTGTTTGTTGTAAGTTTGCTGCTGTTGTTTTCCTTGACTTTGTTATTTTTAACAGTCAAGTTTTAATGTATGCCTCTTTCATTAGGGAAAATGCTTTTCAAGAATGGATGCATGCTTTGGTGGTTTTATGTTGTGCCGTGTTATGCTCTCCTCTCCAGGATGCAAGGCTAACTTGGCTGACATTGTCTTCGTTCTGGACGGCTCTAGTAGCATTGGTGATGAGGATTTCCAGAAGGCAAAGCGGTTCCTCCACACATTCATAGAGGGTCTCAATGTTAGGCCTACTGGGATCAGAGTGGGAATGGTGCAGTTTAGTAATGATCCTCACCAAGAGTTCCTGCTGGGAGAGTATACAAACAAGAATGACCTGCTGGAGAAGGTGGACAAACTCATCTACCGGAAGGGAGGCACTGAAACAGGAAAAGCTCTCAGCTTTGTCCAGGCAAATTACTTCACACAAGCACGTGTCACTCGTTCAGGACAGAAAGTGCCTCAGATTGCTGTGGTGATCACGGACGGAGATTCAACTGATGACATGAAGACACCAGCCATGGAACTGCGGAGTAAGGGGGTTTTAATCTTCACTATTGGGGTTGGTGCAGCCAAAGTCGCTGAGCTGCAGTCCATTGCCAGCAAACCACATCAGCATTTTTTGATCAGCTTCAGCAACTACCAGGAACTGCTGGAAAAAATGTCTAGCACAATGGACAGTGTGTGTATCACCATGGAAGACCAGCAACAGGGTAATGCTGAGCACATTGTCTCAAATAAACAGTACGACACATACGTTTAGACACACCTAGCTCATGAAGGTTTTATTTGGTGCTGTTTTAGACATTTCGCAGTGGCCCCAAAACTGCATTATAATTTAGCACCTCTTTTGCACACTCTTGGCCTTTTCTAATCCAGCTTTATGATTAGCCACCTGGCATCCTTTACCGACAGAATTAAGGAAATTTGTGAAGGCTGACAACTCGTTAGCTGCCGAGAAACTACTTGCTAAGAGGCATTTTTAAGAGGACTTATTATTCTCATTTTCAGTGTTCATAATTTCGATTTTGGCATCTACTGTAATAGTTATACATGATTTTATTTTCCTAAAACACATCAATTTCTCACACTGTACATCTGTATTCACACTCTGTCTGAAATGCTCTGTTAGAGCTTCATCTGGTCAGCTCATCCACTCTGACTGGTGGGCATTCTGTTACAAGATTGCATTACCTTGTAGCAGAGAAAAGGGATGTAATCCCAATGAGGCAGCTGTTTACATGTAGTAAATGGAAAAGCTAGAAAAGTATAATAGATCCTCTTTCAACTAAACTCATACACAGGTGTTACTTTATCATTTAGAGTGCTATGAAAATGTATTTGATTTTCCTCTATTTTTCTCAACCTTAATGGTTTCAGATCTTAAAACTAAATGTAATATAAGACAAACCAGAGTAGCTACAGCTTTTAAATAATAATCATTTTATTGATTTAAGGAGAAAAGGCATCAGAAACGAAATGGCTCTGTGTGAAAAAGTGAATGTTCCATTAGTTACACAATCACCAGTTAACTGAATGTTGTTAAGAATTGCCCTTGAACTAGTCTAATTGAACTAGACGTGCCCAGGCCAGGACCAAAGTCACTTAATACCTGCTCTGTTGAATCTAAACATCCCTTACAGTGCCTTGCAAAAGTATTCAACCCCTTTGTGTAGAATGTAGAATTTGATTTACATAACACACATAGCACTTTGAAGATCCCCCCACTTTTAGAGTCAGCACTTTGTGGAGCCACCTTTTGCTGCAATTGGGGCATGTCTGTATTAGCTTAGCACAGCTAGACGCTAGGGATGTTTATGTTGGATTAAGGCCTGGGCTTTAACTAGGCCATTCCAGGACATTAAATGTTTAAACAACTCCAGTGTAGATTTTGCCGTATTTTTAGGTTCTTTGTCCTGCTTGAACCTTCATCCCAGTCTCAAATCACTGGCAGACTAAAATAGGTTTTCCTTTTTTCCTCAAGAGTTGCCCTGTATTCACTGCCATCATTCAATCCTCAACAGTTTTTCAATCCAATGGCACTGAAAAGCATCCTTACAGCAAGATTACAATCTCTAAGAAATGAGAAAATGTTTATTATTATTTATCTGGAAATGGTTACAAAGCCATTTGTAAGGCTCTGGGTCACAAATGATCCACAGGAGCAGGGTTTCCAACCAAACGCTTTGCAAATGTAATGCACATTTACAAAATTTTGGCTGAAAAAAAATTCAAATTAAGTTGTTTTTGCATACACTACAATAATGTAAAGAACTTTTAAGATGACGTAGGCTACAATCATTAGTGACTGCATCAAAATAAGCAAGATGGAGATTTAACTCTGTTTCTGCTTTAGGTATAATTCTCTTTGCAACCATTTGCCTTCTTTTTATGGCCGTGCAGGTTAGGAACATAAGGCAGGACTGACAGCAGAAATCTCTGTGCAACCCTGACGACATCCATCTTCATGAAGCTAAATGTCAGGGACAAAGAACTGGGCTCGACGCACGCAGAGCTAAAAGCCAAAGGAGGTTTATTTGATAAGTCGATAGTCAAGCGCAACAGCAAAATCGAGGCAATCATAACAAAAGGGGTAATGCAGGGTCATAGACAGTGAGACAGCCAGAGGTCGAAAACCAGGAAGTCAAAACAATCAGGCAAGCAGATCAAAAGGGGAAGAGCAAAAGAGAGTAAGTCGAAGACAAAGGAGGTCAGAACCAGAGATACGAGCAAAAGGCAAGAGAGAAACGCTTAGAGTTGCAAACAGGGGTTTGGCAAAACTTCGCAGTGTGTATGTGTAAGGGGTTTATAAGCAGATGTGTAATCGGTGTCAGGTGAAGCAAATCAATACTCGGGCAAGCTAGAACCGTGAATGATTGGTTGACTGGGAACATGTGAGTGTGACATCATCAGATGGGAAATGGAGTCTGGGAGATTGGAGGTGTCAGGGAGACCCGGAGGCGTCACACTAAAGTTGGCTTCTTTTTTTGAATTTCTCATTCCACTTTAAATGGTGCCATAATATAACTGCCGCACCATTTAAGGTGGAACAGAAAATTCAGAAGCCAACTTTAGCTTCATGAAGATGGATGTTGTCAGGGTGGCAAACTTAATTTTACCTTTCATCTGGGCGTGCAAACCCATCACATAGTTCTGGGAGCACATAGTGTAGAGCCATTCTTCAAACAAGCTTTGGATTAGACATGAGAATGTCAAAAGCAACCTTCAAAAAGCTGTACTCCATGATTGTACAATCTGTTGGCCCAATCTTGAAAATAATAGCCATAGGAGACTTGCAAACCAAGACTGGTAACCAAACCGAGCTCCATACCATACATATACCAGATAATCCTCCAGAATAATATCCAGTCATCAGTCATTTGATCTAAAGTGTAGTTGGGTTTTAAACCCAGGCAATGATCCAAAAACAGAAATGTAAATCTACCTCTGAATAGCTTAAAACTAAATTAAATTAAGACTTAATTTTTTCTTTTTAATTTTTAAGGTCCTGCCTTGAATCCCTTTGAGATGCTGAGCCAGGACTTTAAATGGGAAACTCAGAAGTGGCTAAATTAACACAATTCTGCAAAGAAGCGCAGGCCGAAATACCTCCACACTGCTGTGAAAGAGTGTTATAGGTAGTATTTGATTGCAGTTGTCACTATTAAGAGTGGCACAACCAGTTATTAAGGTCCTGGGCAAATAGCTTTATTACTTGGGTAACGTAAGTGTTTCAGAACTATTTATTTATTTATTTATTTATGTTTGTCTCATATTATATTTTGCATGAGGATCTGAAACCATTTACTGTAACAAATATGCACAAAATAAAAGAAGGGAAAAAAGAGGAAATAAAAAGAGGGGCCAATACTATTTCACGACACTAGGTGTCTTGGATTTAAGGAATTTAGGAATAAGCTTTTGATCAAATTGTCTTCAAGATAATGAACATGTAGCCAATCAGATGTGTTCGGATGTTTGACTGGTGCTGTAAATTCCCATTTCTTCTTTATTGATAAATGTCTTGTAATGAACCACTGATTATTAGCCCATTCCTACACTTGTCTCTTCATTCAGCAAAACTTCCTGTCTGTGTTGAATGTTAAGATATTCTGCTTTTGTTTTGTTTCTGTTTCAGCTCTAGCTCCGAAGTTTGTGGATGTGTTTGTGCTCGTTGACAGTTCAACTGAGGATGATGAGATACAAAAGTTTCTTGTCGGGCTAGCCAATCAACTTAATGTGGGGAGTCAATCCAATCGAATGGCTTTGGCTCAGTTTGGCAAGGAGGTATCAGTGGAGTTTCTTTTCACTGCTTACAAAACCAGAAATGAGGCGATTGCACTTATTCGCAAGTTCCAACTCCGGGGTGCTGGGCAGCGCAACACTGGACAAGCAATAGATTTTGTACGCACGCGGTTCCTTAACACTGAATCAGGCAGCCGAATTGCCCAGGGGGTCGAGCAGCGCCTGGTGGTGGTGAGCGGAGGAGAATCTGATGACAACGTACTCAGGGCAGCACGTGTAATTAAGGCTGAAGGAGTGACCGTTGTCAATGTCGACATAAGCAAAAAGGTGGAAAGAGTTTTAGGTCTACCAGAATCAGGAGTTACAGGTCCTACAGGAAGACAGTCTGATCCAGCATCTCCTCCTGTAGTCTTGTTTTCTTCTCCAGGAAAAACCTTCTCTACTGCTGATGCAACAGTAATTCAGAAAATAAAAGAGACTGCAGAAGTGACCGATGTTACTGGAGGTTAGTTATTTTTTATATTGTTTAAAAATAAAAGTGATTTCTCACAATGCACTTTACTTTTATAGAAAACCTCAATGATCCGTCATTTGCGTACCTCCCAAGCAGCCTGTCTGAAGCAGGGCAAAGTACTGTATGCTAGGATAAAAATTAAAACAGCATAAACACGCTGGCAAAATGACTGTTATGTTAAGAGCCAGTAGGGTGACAGTAACATGTTTGGTCATTTATGAATGAAAACCAAATTGTGTTCCGAATCAAGAGCCGCTCACATGATCATAAACAAGTGAATTGGTAGCAGGTGAGGGATGATGACTGGGTATAAAGCAGCATCCACCAAAGGCTTTGAAGAGTCTTTGGAAGCATTGATGGGTCATGGATTACCACTTTGTATCAAAACACTGTGAGAATAAAGACATTTCTCAATGCAAGACCACAAAATATTTAGCTTATTCACATCTGCCATACATAACACTGTCAAAAGATTCAGGGAATAAAGAAAAATCTCAGTGCATGTTAGGCTATTTTGGAAGCTGACCGGAGCTTCACCTGGCATGGTTCATTAGTAATAGATGCAAAACCAATTTATATGTTTTGACTGGCTCTTGTCTAGGACACTGGTGGCAAAACTGCGGCGTTAAAAAGGCACCAGTGCGCTTTATGGTGTGGTCTTCTTTACCGTGCCACACATTTTGCACAGCGTAATGCTATTACTACTATCAATGCTACAGTTTTATGAATCAGGCCTAAAGGTTCTATCACTTTCTTTGTTTGCCTTGTTTAGAATACAGGTTAAATGACCTTCACTTTTGTTCACATCTGTTTATTTGTTTCACAGTCTGCACGTTAGCTGAGCTAGCAGATATCGTGTTTATCGTGGATGTGTCAGACGCAGTTCAAAACATCCAAGTGGTCCGCCGCTTCCTCCATCGTTTGATTAATGGCCTGAGGATAAGCACAAATGCTGTGAGGGTGGCCATGATACGGTACAGTGACACGCCCGAGGCTGAATTCCATCTAAATGAGTCTGATAACAAGCTTGAAATCCTACAGTACGTAAACATTTTGCCATACAAGGGTGGTAACACCAACACTGGCAAGGCCCTGAAGTTTGCAAGAGAGAACGTCTTCACCATGAAACATGGGAGCCGACGTGAACGAGGGGTGCAACAGATCGCTGTTGTCATCACAGAGGGGAAGTCCCAGGATGATGTCAGATTAGAAGCTGCCGAGCTAAGGCGCTCTGGAGTCAATGTATACGCTGTGGGAATGAAAAAAGAGAGAAGACAGCTGGAAGAGATTGCATCTTACCCTCCTAGTCGGTTTGTGTTTGCTGTGGACAGCTTTGCAAAGCTTCATGTAATGGCAAGATATTTAAGGACCATTCTGTGTTCCAATATTGCTCGTTCAACTTTTGAAAATAGATACGACATAAAAAGAGGTAAGATGTTACATTATCACATAGCTACTTTCAGTTCAGTTCAGCAGAGGTTAGTTCCTACTTGCAAAAGTTGAGTGGAAACAGAATTCCATTGACTTACAATAAAATCAAATGACGTTTTTGCCCTCTCCTGTAAAGTTGCCATTTTGGAGATACACTATATTGCCAAAAGTTTTCACTCACCCATCCAAATCATTGAATTCAGGTGTTCCAATCACTTCCATGGCCACAGGTGTATAAAACCAAGCACCTAGGCATGCAGACTGCTTCTACAGACATTAGTGAAAGAATGGGTCACTCTCAGGAGCTCAGTGAATTCCAGCGTGGTCCCATGATAGGATACCACCTGTTCCAGTCGTGAAATTTCCTCACTACTAAATATCCCACAGTGAACTGTCAGTGGTGTTATAACAAAGTGGAAGTGATTGGGAAAATCAGCAACTCAGCCACAAAATGGTAGGCCACGTAAAATGGCATATAGTGAGCAGAGGTCACCAACCTTCTGCAGAGTCAATCGCTACAGACCTCCAAACTTCATGTGGCCTTCAGATTAGCTCAAGAACAGTTCATAGAGAGCTTCATGGAATGGGTTTCCTTGGCCAAGCAGCTGCTCAGAATCAAGGATTCATGGACTCAAGAGCAGTGAAGACGTGTTCTCTGGAGTGACGAATCACACTTCTCCGTCTGGCGATCTGATGGACAAGTCTGGGTTTGGCGATTGTCAGGAGAACAGTACAGTCTGACTGCATTGTGCCAAGTGTAAAGTTTGGTGGAGGGGGGATTATGGTGTGGGGTTGTTTTTCAGGAGTTGGGCTTGGGCTTGGGTTCTCTTAGTGCCTCAGCATCCAACATCAGTGTCTGACCTCACAAACGTGCTTCTGGAAAAATGGTAAAAAATTCCCATAAACACATTCCTAAACTTTGTGGAAAACCTGCCCAGAAGAGTTGAAGCTGTTATTAAACCCATATGGATTAAGAAGGGATGTCACTCAAGTTCATATGTGTGTGAAGGCAGACGAGCGAATACGTTTGGCAATATAGTGTAGTTGTTTTTCTTTTGACAACAACTATATGAAAATGTGTAACTGTATTCAATCACTGTAACAGAAAAGGCACAATTGTGTAATTGCCAGCATCATTACATCCAGCTATTGTGTTTCTTCAAAGCTGTGTGAGCAGATTTTTTAATTTCATGTGCAGAACTATTTACACAAATCTTCCATTTGGTCAAATTCTAAGTAAGCTTTTTATTCTCGCTTGTTTCTATGTGAAATCCTACAGTTTGGCTGGCTACAAATCATACTTTCACTAACATTCTGCTTAGAGCTAACATTACCAGTAACTAAGAAGAGTAACATAGAATAGATGAATAACCAAACAAGTCTTGCAGGTGGTAAAATTGGTTTTATTTTGCCATATGAAATTTTTTTTCTATAATCATTTTCAAATGATAGTCACATGAGACTGATATGTGAAAAATTATATGTGACCGTTTAGCTCCCAGGTAATTTTCATGTGAAATGAATTTCTGTTTAGGGCATTGCATTAATGCTGAAAGCTAAGGAAGTGTCTACAGATTACGATTCAATATGTACCCATATACCAATATGAAGCCTTAGGAGTCAGTACAAGTATAGTTCTTTCAGCAGATGAAACACAAATGGCCAATCAGACATTTTGGAACAGCCTACATTTATGATTACTGTAGAAGGGTGTGGGGGGTTCAAAAGGCATCTGTTTAATCGATCTTTTAACGTTAGTATGAAGTACAGACAATTAAGTAATCATTTATTTTCATAACTCTGTTTAGCAGGTTCTGTTTAGCTTGTGTTAAAATAACAGTTATTTTGTTGAAGTTGATGTTCTCTTTAAAAAGACAGTATTCCAAAACAAATTAATTAAGTAAAGTAATTAGCAAAAGTAAGTAAAGTAATTTTACATTTTTAAAGTAACCCTCTAAACACTGCCTACTTGTTGTATATCTCAATTTTAGGTTGCAGACAGACAGAAGGAGCAGATATTTATTTTCTTATCGATGATTCTGGGAGTATTACACATCCTGAGTTTCAGGATATGAAAAATTTTACTCTGGAGTTTATGCGGATGTTCAAAGTTGGACCAGACCACGTTCGTGTGGGTCTAATGAAGTATGCGAGTTCACCCAAACTACAGTTTACACTGGCAGATCATAACGACAGGGCCTCCTTTGAAAGAGCTGTACTAGACATTGTCCATGAAGGTGGAGGTACAGAGACTGGCAGAGCTCTAAAGTCCATGAGGAAATACTTTAAGGAGGCAAGAGAAACACGTAAAAATGTCAATCAGATTCTTATTGTCATTACTGATGGAGAGTCTGATGACAATGTGAAAGAGCCAGCAGAAGTTCTGAGGAATGATGGAGTGTCCATCTACGCAATTGGCGTGAGAGACGCAAAAGAGCAAGAGCTCTTGGATATGGCAGGTGACAAATTGAAAACTTTTAATATCAACAACTATGATACGCTGAGACTTCAAAAGGATGAAATCATTAAAGTTATTTGCTCAGAAGAAGGTAAGTGTACCAAATTGACTGTTTATGAATTCATTTGTTTGTTTGTTTATTATTTATTTTTGTTTTAGTAAATGTTTAAGTAAATGCATTGAAACATCGACTGAATGTTATTGTTAGTTTAATGATGTTAAGTCTCACTTTTCCTTTTATTTTGCAGCCTGCAAGGACTTAATGGCAGACATCATCTTTTTGGTTGACAGCTTAGAAAGCAGTAGCACTGAGGACTTTGAGAAGGTGAAAAAGTTCTTGAATGCCATTGTCTCCAGTTATAAGATTGGGACAGACCATGTACAGTTTGGACTAATGCACACCAGTGCAGAGTTTTCACTGGATACCTATAATAATCCAAGTCAGATAATTAACAATATCAATGGCATGCAGAAAATTAACAAATCTTTCAGGATTGGGAAGGCACTTAAGGACCTTTCAGAGGAGTTCGACCCACCCAAAGCCCGTTCCATTGCCCCAAAATTCCTTATTTTGATCACAGATCGTAAGTTTCAGGATGACGTTGGGGGCCCTGCCAAAGCCCTCAGGGCCAAGGGTGTTACCATATACTCCATAGGAGCAGAAGAGGCCAACTGCTTGCAGCTGAGGAATATCTGCGGCGATCCCAATAATGCATATTTAGAGAAGGATTTTAATGCATTGGAGAACTTGGTCAAGGACCTGCTGGCCAAGATCTGCAACTCTGCTATTGGTGAGTAAACAATACACCTGAAGAGTGACTAAAGAATTTAATTCCAAAATGGTGCATATCTGTTTGCAACAATATTGTGGTTTTTGAAAAGACATATAGCTGACATGTATTGAAAAACAAAGTTTTATGTCCTTTTAAAGTTATCATTAATTAAAAAGGTAAACCATGCATTTAGTACATGGATGGGTTATCAAGTGCATGTTTGTTTCAACTTTTTTTTCTTTTTTTGTTGGTTAATTAATTATTCAGGAGGAGTAACTGATGACATGCATACTCATGCAGGTTACCTCAAACACAACTATGACCTGCTATAACTATATTCTCTGTTACATCCACAAACCATGTACCCTTTGACCCCAGGTTTTGTAAACTACATTATATTATATGCAGTATGAGCATCTGCTGCACAAACTAGATCATGTCACATCACTTTGCCTGAGTGTAGAACTGAGCTTGAAAGCAGGTCCAGTTACAGTTGCAAGAAAAAGTAAGTGAATCATATGGAAGTATGTGGATTTCTAATCTAAGTCACAGTTATAGACTAACACAGTCTGGCGAACTACTAGCACTCAAACAGGTCATGTTAAACTTTTCATGTCTTTTATTGAGCACACTGAGTAATATCCAGAGCACAGGCTGGTAAAAGTAAGTGAACCTCTGTGTTTATGACTTCTCCGGGAGCTAATTGACAACAGGTGTTTCAGTTAAGGAGATGAGATTGGAAAAGTGGGTTTCAGCAGTACATTTAATATTCAACTATATTAAATTACATTTAATAGACAACAAACAGTGCCTGGTTACTGACAAATCTGTTCTTCTCAGAAAAAAATAGTGTGAACTAATGATGCCTCAATGCAAGCATCTTTCAGAAGACCTCAGAGGAAGTGTTATAGAGATGACACTGGTAAAGGCTACAAAAGCATTATTAAAGACCAGGGTGTTCATCTATCCCCACTTAGATAAATGGTCTACAAAAAAAACCAAACAAATTAGTAGGGCTGTACCCGACTCAGAAATTTGTCAGTTGAATCGGATACGCCCGTCCTGGGCGACGATTCGACTATTCGTTCATGTTTTTTCTCCATATACATTATCTAGTAATCAGTAAATCAATTTGCATACGTTTCAGATCTGATGTCCTCCTCATTTAGAAAGTCATCAGAGTCACAGGAACATATTTTTGAACTAAAAGAGACGTGGCATATGATGAACGATCTGAACTGGAGCCTGATTTAATAACAGAATATAGGGTCCGGCAGCAAGCAACGTATTTATGCTAAAATTTAGAGCTTATAGCCTGTCTGTTTAATTTCACTTTTAATAGCTTCTTCTGTAGGATGACCCCAGCGCACGTTGTCACGTGGATTTAATTTTTTAGCAAGCATGCATCATAGCCCAGTTAGAACTTTATTCTAAGGGATTATTCCCCTTTTAATAATTATTAAAATGTCTTTTTAAATTCTTAAAGTTCTTGTGCATTTTGTAATCTTTTGTCTGTTTTACGACAATAAATAAATAAATAAATAAAAACTCGTCACTGTTGTCAGTCGACTTGAAGGTTTTCAGTCGACTCAAAGGGTCTCCGACTGACGATTCGACTCGTCGACTTCTAGAGGGCAGCCCTACAAATTAGCTACTCTCACTAAAAGTGGGCATTCTGTTAAGGTCACTCCAAGAGCACAACCAACAATTCCACAAGGGGAGAAAAAAGCAAAAGACATACAGAAGATGCTACAAACTTAAAAACCTTTATTTGTGTGCCCACTATTAGAAAAAAAAACACCTTGAACAAGAGTGGTGTTCGTGGAAGGACACCACAAAGAAATCTTCTGTTGTCCAAATAAAAAACCCTTGCAAGTTTGCCTAAGACCACCTGAATGTTCCATAATACTTCTGGGAAAATTAGACAAAATGAGACAAAAGTGGAGTTTTTTTTACCACAAATGCATAATGCTGTGTTTGGAGGACATAGGACACTGCACACCAACACCAAAACCACACATCAGTTGTGAAGCATGGTGGAGGGAGCATTGTGGTTTGCTGCCTCAGGCACAGATGGCTTGCGATCAATGAGGAAACAACCAATTCAAAGGTATATCAAAACATTTTACAGGAGAAAGTAATCCATGACCTCAAACTGAAGATATTTTGGGTCAAGCAACAAGACAAAGCACACAAGTAAAATAACTAAAGAAGAATTGAAAAAGAAGAAGATTTGGAATGGCCAAGCCAGAGTTCAGAGTTCACAGACGATGTGGTTTTACCTGAAGAGGGCTGTGCAAGCAAGAAGTCCCAAAAATACTGATTACGTTTGCAGCAGGAAGGGTTAAAAATGTCCTCTTTAATATGTAAAATGTATTTGCACCTACAGAAAACATTTGGTAAGGGTGACTGCTGCTAAAAGGAGATCTGCATGTTATTAAAATTAAGGGTTTATTTTCGGTTTCTGGGAGGCCAATCATTTTCTGAGTAGAGAGTTTTTGAGCCATTTTGTGCCATTTGTGCTTTTACACACACAGGAATTTGTCTTCCGCATTTAACCCATCCGTGAAGTGAAACACCCACATCCACACACACTAGTGAACACACACACTAGGGGGCAGTGAGTACACTTGCCCAGAGCGGTGGGCAGCCCTTATCCACAGCGCCCGGGGAGCAGTTGGGGGTTAGGTGCCTTGCTCAAGGGCACCTTATTTACTTTTACCACACTACCTGGCCAAAAAAAGGTCACCACCTGGATTTCACTAAACAAATAGGTATAATTTGGATAATTGGATAATTACTGCATGGGTGATTATGTTTCAGCTGGCAACAAGTTATTTAACCCTAACCCTGATTAGCTTCTCATTTGTTAAACAACCATGTCGAAAGACACATCCTGTGGTCGTGGAAAGAAATGTAGTCTGTTTATTGGCATGCATCAAGCAGAGAAAACATCTAAGGAGATTGCTGAAACTACTAAATCAGATTAAGAACTGTCCAACGCATTATTAAAAAGTGGAAGGACAGTGGGGAAACATCATCTTTGAGGAAGCAACGTGGTCGGAAAAAAATCTTGAATGATCGTAATCAGCGGTGATCAGTTAAATGTTTGGTGAAATCAAATCGTAGAAAAACAACAGTAGGACTCAGGGATATGTTTAATAGTGAAAGTAAGAGCATTTCCACACACACAATGCGAAGGGAACTCAAGGGATTGGGACTAAACAGCTGTGTAGCCTTAGGAAAACCACTTGTCAGTGAGGCTAACTGGCAAAAACGGCTTCAATTTGCTAGGCAGCATAAAGATTGGAAGGGAGCAATGGAAGAAGGTCATGTGGTCTTATGAGTCCAGATTTACCCGTTCCAGAGTGATGGGCGCATCGGGGTAAGAAGAGAGGTGGCTGAAGTGATGCACCCATCATGCCTAGTGCCTACTGTACAAGCCTATGGGGGCAGTGCTATGATCTGGGGTTGCTGCAGTTGGTCAGATCTAGGTTCAGCAACGTTATGTGCCCAAAGAATGGGGTCAGCTGACTACCTGAATATACTGAACAACCTGGTTATTCCATCAATGGATTTTTTGGATTGGCCACCACAGAGCCCAGACCTGGACCCCATTGAGAATCTTTGGGGTGTGCTGGAGAAGACTTTGCGTAGTAGTCCATATCTCCCATCATCAATACAAGATCTTGAGGAAAAATTAATGCAACTCTGGACAGAAATAAATGTTGTGACATTGCAGAAGCTTGTGTAAACGCAGCGAATGCATGCCATGATCAAAGCCAAAGGTGGTCCAACAAAACATTAAGAGTGTGTGACCTTTTATTTTTGGCCAGGCAGTGTAGCTTGCACTGTGGATGTTACTCAGTGTGGTCAAGGAAAGAAACGTTTAACTGTTTTTGTGTTATCAGTTTAGTTAGATTATGTTTGTTTATAAAGGTGACTTAAATAATAATCAGATCACATTTCATTAGCAATCAATTTGCTTCTCTGTTAACCCTTTTCCACCAACATGGAATGGGATCTGTTCCAGTTTATGCATCCAATTTTGAACTGTTGAGTCCATGTCCACCAAAAACAAATAGGTTTCGTTCCCTGGAACAAAAGAATAGTACATTCCTCAGCACGAACCGTGACGACACCCTTGGGCATATCAAATGTTGATGAAAAAATAAGGCAACAATGGCGACACCCAGTGGTCTGCTGAAAAACTCTTCTACGTCTTCTTGTCATCAGTAGTTGGTCCGTGCTTGCTTTTTGGATAAGAATGATCATCTGTAATAACAGCACAAATGCTCGCAGGTAATCTAGGCGTGCTGCCATCTTGTTCATACTGTACTACGGTTGTGCCACGCCTTTGGGTATGTTGATGTTGTATCTTTTGACGTTCCTTGATTCCAATTAAAACTGATGCAAATGCTGGCTGGTTCCCTGAATAGCACCAAGGTTCTGTGAGGCCTGAACATAACCAGTTTAAGAACCAGGGTTCTTATTTCACATTTATTGGCTTGTGTGAAATTGTAATGTGCAATGTGTATATGTATAAAACCAACATGCTTGTAATTGTTTTTAATGTAAACACAAAACTTGGGTCAGGGCAGGAGGTGGCAAGAGAGGGAAGGAGACATAGGAAGGGTGAGACAGTGTGAGGGAGACAGCGGGAGAGTGAATTAGCTAGCTGCTTCACATAACTAGCAAAGAATGTCCAGTTGCAGTTATACTATGGTTCATCTAGTATTTACTTAACAGTATTGTTAATTAAACTGACCTAAAACCTCATTGATATTATAGCTCTTTATATTATGTAAAAATTCCATAATGAATTGGCAAATCAACCTAGATTAATTAACAAAATATTGCCATAACTTCCATTGAAAGTTAAGAGTGTTCTTTCCCTATCATTTCAAGCTACCACTTTGGAGACACAAGGCCTTTGTCCTGAGTCTTGATATCAACAATAGTTGTGTTTTATGAGTAGCTTTGTTGTTTCTTTGCCATAAACCTTGCCATTGGTTATGGAATGGGGGATCCACCAACCTTTCTGCTTGCACATCTGCCACATTTATTTTAAATACTTTCATGCTTCCAGACATAAATTGCCTTAATTTGACATATCTCTTTCTGTCTGTTTTTTCCAGGCTGCAAGAAAACACAGGTGGCAGATGTTGTCTTTTTAGTGGAAGGTTCCTCCAGCATTGCTTCTGAGGACTTTAAGAGCATGACTGTTTTCATGAATTCCGTGGTAAACAATTCACAAGTTGGGCAAGATAATGTCCGTTTTTGTAGCATTGTCTACTCTGATGCTCCTGAGGCCAAATTTCCCCTCAACCGATACAACAGCAAAAGAGAGGTTCAGGAAGCTATCAGTGACATGACATCTCCAGGTGGAAATACCTACACAGCCAAGGCTCTGCAGTACTCGCTGGCCTACCTTGACAAGGCCAATGGTGGCAGAGCAGAAAAAGGCATCCCACAGATGATGTTTGTAATCACACATGCAAGGGCCAGAGACCAATATGAATTACGAAAATATGCTGATGCACTTCAGAATCGTGGAGTTAGTGTATATGGTATCGGAGTGACTGATGCAACAAAAAGTGAACTAGAAACAATCACCAAAGACAAGGAAAAGGTTTTCCAAGTTGATAACTTTGAAGCTTTAAGTTCCCTGCTGCAGAACGTTTCCAGTGTGGTCTGCAAGGAGTCTAAACCAGGTGAGTGCATAACTTCTTATTTAATCTACAGATATCAGAAAGAAACAAAGCTATGAATTTAGTTGTTAAGTTTTAGCTTCAAGTGTAACATTCAGATGATCATTAAGAGGGTCATTCTCTGAATAGGGTGGCTTTCTGGTTTATAAAATTTTCAAAATATTATTCTTTTTAAATTTCCAAATGTATCTATTACATAGCTAGCAACTGGTGGTTTGTTTGCTATATTTACAGTTGGTCATTCAGGGAAACAGACTCAAGTTTTTGGAATATTGAACAATATTCAACAACTCTTTAATCTTCAGTCATACTGATATCAACCAGTGATGTCAGCAGATGTTGAGAAAGTTTATAACCTTGCAAAAAGCACTGTGCTCATTATAATAAACCATTATACAGGTGAGCTATACCATAGAAAGAACATAATTTGGGATTTGAATAATGTTAAAGTAGATCTTTTTAAACAGTAACACATGAAATGACATGAAATCGAGGCACTGACAAAATATTTAGGTCTAATAGGATTGGGATGTTTGCGATATGTAACTCTTGTCTCCTTCTTTGCCAAGACATCACAATATGTAACTGAAATGCTACACATAACCTGTGGCATGTTTTTTCAGGCATACTGCAATTATAATTTAAAAAAAGATATTTGTATAATTGTACAAATATAGCAGTTAACCATGCAATTATCATTTACCAGCACTTATGTTATGTGTGGCTGGGGACTGGGGACGTGTTTGCTACCATATTCAGAGATTGCATTAAATTGCATACAGCAGTACAATTGTTATTTTGTTTCCTGTCATGTAGATGAGGTAAGCTTTAATCTTTGTCTGACTTGCTTTTTTCAGAATGTCAGAAAGAAGCAGCCGATTTGGTCTTTCTAATTGATGCTTCTGAAAGCATCAATGCGAATGATTGGAATGCGATGAAAAATTTTATGCTGAAAGTCACAAACGATCTTCGCATCAGAGAAGACCTCTTCAGAGTCGGTGTAGCACAATTCAGTACCAACTACAAGAAGGAGTTCTACTTGGATAGATACAACAATGTGAACGATTTGAATGACGCTATTCAGTACATTGTGCAGAAGAAAGGGGAAACAAACATCGGGCATGCTTTGGAGCAAGTGCATGAGTTCTTTGAAGCAAGTAAGGGGAGCCGTATACAAAGTGGTATTTCCCAGAACCTGATACTGATCAGTGATGGAAACTCAGAAGACGACATCGGCAACACACCTGATAGGTTGAGGGCCAAGAACATCGAGACGTTTGCTATTGGTGTAGGGAATGTTTCACAGGATAAGCTCAGCTACATCGCTGGGTCGCCAGAAAGAGCTATTACTATAGACAGCTATGAGTCCCTGAACCTAATGACAACAGCTCTGAAGGTGATTGATATTATTTGCAGATCATCACCCCCATCAAGTAAGGACATCAGGCAATTCATTCATTTATAAATATATCTGTATGAAGGTACAAACCTTTCCAATTGCATTAAAATGACATCTAATATGTGCTGCTAAGGTAACATGTTTCACTTATGCTTTCTAACAGATTGCACTGTAGATATCGGTGTTGGATTTGATGTCTCCCGCGTCAGCAACAGCCCGCAGTCACTCTTCACTGGGCAGTATAAGCTGCAGACCTACCTGCCTGAGATTATAAGACAGATCTCCACTCTGCACAACCTGTGCTGCCTCACCAAGCCTACTCTACAAACCAAGATGGGCTTCCGCCTAGTTGCTAGGAATGGGAATGTACTCTTCGATACTGGCTTTGAGACCTACAGTGAAGCTATGATAAAGAAAATAATGGCACTGCAGATTAATCAGCCTTTGGCCTTCAACTCCCAGCTCCTGCAGTCTTTCCGGGATAAACTCAAGACCTCTAATGCTAAAGTGAAGGTGAGAGATTATTTTCATTATCAGATGAAGCTTGATCTTCTGTAGATTCTCATAGTGAGAGATACACACTATTGTCCAGATACATAAAATGCCATCTTGTGATTGTGAAAGAAGTGTAGAAAATGCTTTTAGCATGTGCGCATGAGGTCTTCACTGAATTTCACAATGTAGAGTGCATCATTTTGTGATTTGGCTAGGCCAAAGTGCAAAAACGAGAAGTCAGGAGGAACGCAGTGCACACTGATTTCCATGTGATCAGTAGTGCTTCTCAACCCTGGTCCTGGAGGCACCCTGCCCTGCCCGTCTTAGAACAGAAAAGAGAGTAGAAAACTTTATTGTCCATCTCTGGAAATTTGTCTTTGGCTTCACCAGGTTGGACATAAAACCCAACAAAGAACACACACCAGCTACAAATACACCAGGTCTTATCCCTAACCCCCGTACCAAGTATGTGCACTGCTCAAAAAAAAAATAATTCCATTGGAGTAACTCAAAACGGTACTCAGTACTTTGTATGCCCTCCACGTGCTTGTATAGATGCCTGACAAAGTTGTTGCATGCTCTTAATGAGACGATGGATGGTGTCCTGGGGGATTTCCTCCCAGATCTGACCAGGGCATCACTGAGCTCCTGGACAGTCTGAAGTGCAATCTGGCAGCATCAGATGGACCGAAATATGATGTCCCAGAGGTGTTCTATTGGATTTAGGTCAGGCGAGCGAGGGGGCCAGTCAATGGTATCAATTCCTCCAAGAACTGCCCGCATACTCTCGCCACATGAAGCCAGGGGCATTGTCATGCACTGGGAGGAACCCAGGACCCACTGCACCAGCGTAGGGTCTGACAATGAGTCCAAGGATTTCATCTCGATATCTAATAGCAGTCAGGGTGCCGTTGTCTAGTCTGTAGAGGTCTGTGCGTCCTTCCAGGGATATACCTCCACAGACTATCACTGACCCACCACCAAACCGGTCATGCTGAATGATGTTGCAGGCTTAACATTCTCCACAGTGTCTCCACACCCTGTCACACGTGTCACATGTGCTCAGGTGAAAGCTGCTCTCATCTGTGAAAAGCACAGGGTGCCAGTGGCAGATCTGCCAATTTTGGTGTTCTATGGCAAATGCCAATCAAGCTCTATGGCTGGGCAGTGAGCACAGGGCCCACTACAGGACGTCGGGCCCTCAGGCCACCCTCATGAAGCCTGTTTGGTCAGACACATTAACAGCAGTGGCCCTGGAGTTCATTTTGTAGGGCTCTGGCAGTGCTCATCATGTTCCTCTGTGCGCAAAGGAGCAGATACCGGTCCTGCCGAGGGGTTAAGGACCTTCTATGGTCTTGTCCAGCTCTCCTAGAGTAACTGCCTGTTGCCTGGAATCTCCACCATGCTCTTAGGAGTGTGCTGGGGGACACAGCAAACCTTCTGGGAATGTCACGTATTGATGTGCCATCCTTCAAGAGTTGGACTACCTGTGCAACCTCTGTAGGGTCCAGGTACCGCACCATGGTACTAGTAGTGACCCTGACCCAAGCCAACTGCAAAACTAGTGAAAAATCAGTCAGAAAAGATGAGGAGGGACAAAATGTCAATGACCTCCACCTTTTAAACCATTCCTGTTTTGGGGGTCGTCTCATTGTTGCTCCCCTAGTGCACCTTTCGTTACTTTCATTAACACCAAAGCAGCTGAAACTGATAAACAACCCCCCCGCTACTTAACCAACCAGATCAATATCCTAGAAGTTGAACTGAATTGATGCTATACTCTGATTAAAAAGTGTTCCTGTAATTTTTTGGAGCAGTGTATATTGTATGCCTAAACACTCTCAACCAGACTCCTATAGACCAATTGTAACATATTCACAACATATTCACAGAGAAACTGTTCAGTTTCCTCAGCAGGTTTTGGCCTTTTTAAAGATATACTCAGAGTTGGCTGTAAACCTCAGTTTACTGTCAAGTAAGATGCCCAAATACTTCAAATTCTGCACAATTTCAACTTGCTGGTTATTAATCTTCACTTTGTTTATTCAAATTGGGACATTATTACCACTGATTACCATTTCCTTAGTTTTACTGCTGTTTATAAGAGCATCAACACCAACTGAACACTAACTAATTCAATTATCAATCTGATTTGAAGTGTGTAGCCTCCTTACAAGTATTCCCTTCTTGAAATAAACCAACCAGGGCCATGTCATCCAAATACTTATAAAGAGCATACAACGGGTTTTGATTTTGTTTTGAACTTGCATCTCATTACAGTAGAAAAGTACAAAAACAGAACTTGTGATAAGACACACCCCTGAGGTGCTCCTGTGTTTAAAAGAAGTTGCTTGGACATAACACCATTCATAGACACTCTCTGGAGTTGATAAGAAAGGGGCCTTGTTTATTTTAATCCTTGCTAGACTGGGTGCTACTTCCCTCTCATTAAGTAAACTGGGAGTATAGCTACTGTCATCAATAGTACGCAGGTTGTCACAAACCAAACCATTTTGTCCATGATAAAAATCTGCTGAACTGATTTAACTCTTCAGCAAAGGAAACAGTATCTGAGGGGAAGATGTCCTTTTTCTTACCCTCTCTACCCATCATTTTATTAAGACAATTCCAGGCAATTTAAACATTGCCAGAAAGTAATTCATTCTCTGTCCTATTATTATAGTCCCATTTTTAATTATACGTCTAAGTTCCTTCCTTTTCTCCCTTACTAAACTCACATCAGCACTGATAAATGCAACTCTAACATTGCTAAATTTCCTTTCGAAACCCATACCTTGTTATTAAAATAAATCTTAACCTTCTTAACAGCAGTAACATTACTTTCACAAAACTACTCAGTTATTGTCTCAGTTCATGCCAGGCTCATTTGCATTCATACAGCAGTAAACATTTCCCAGTTAATGTCCTCAAAACAATCATATAGTTTTCTGCACTGCTGTCATTCCAGACTGTAATTTTTTTAGTGACTGTTTATTTTTAATTAGTCACATTATGGTCTGATATGCCAAAAGGAGGATGACACATTGCTCTATAGGCCTTAGTTATATTTCCATAGAATTTGCGTTATGCGCGTTGGACAGTCAACATACCGATATAGTGTCTGAATAAATCCAGGCAGTTTGCATTTCTTGAAGTCCCAAAAATAAAAAACGGCTGATCCGAAGAGCATAAGAGCGCGTTGTCATCCCTTTATCAGCTTCATTATTATTTGGCCCAGGCACATAAGTTATAGTATCACCACTATAATAGTGATCTGTCCAAATACAGGAGTCTTTTATTAAAGTTCAGACCTGTATATTTTAACTTTCTGAGGCTCATTCTGATGAAAACGTACGCCACTACAATCACTATACCCACATTTATACTCAGAGTTGCATTTTGCTCCCCAGTGTTACCTGCTGCCATTTTCTCTGGCTGAAGCAGGCTGAGCTGGTGAGGCCGCGGTTCATGATGGGATGCAGTACACCATGAAGATAGCTCCCCCTGTACACTAGTACATCTGACTGGAATAGTACACCATCTGGGTATCTTCTGTATATTACAAGTTTTCAATTTGGTCACATACTGTACACTACATACTACTTTGAGGTAGATTTAGTATGCAAGTAGTATGTAGTATGCCATTTTAAATACAGCCAGTGTCCAGCACAGTTTGATAATTCGCCTGCTAGAGCACACCTGATTACGCAGGGGAACCACCAAACTGCCCTGGATACTTGCCTTCCCGGACCGGAGTTGTGCACCCCTGCTTTAGAGTTTTATTTTATTGTGTATTTTCCACACAAACCTTTGGCTTTGCCAGAACTTGAACACAACTTGAACAAATCTGTATCCCATCTGCCCTACAGTGTTTCCTCCAGCTCATCCCAAAGTTACTGGATGCACTGTAAAACAAATCTATGGTGTCTAAACTTAAAATTACAAAAAACATTTGCTGCAATCAAACAAAACATGGGACAGATTTTTATTCTGTTAATTCACTATTAGACAGTCAGTTAACTCAAAAGTTTACTTCACCACTCCTGAGAACACAGTTCCTCTGTTCCACAGCCCAGTGCTGGGGGCTTTATACCCCTCTAGTCAGCATTTGTCACTGAATTTTAGGTTCATGTGACTCTGCTCCAAAGAATCCCATTCTACTGGCAATGTTTTTCTCTGAAGATTATAGAATCTGTGTGTGTACAGTTGAACAGTTGAAGTATCAGCAAGTATCAGAGATCACTAGTGTGACAAATATAAACCTAGGAATTGTATTTAGAGTATACTATAGAGTATACTTATTCAGGATCAAATGCTTAAATTGCTCTGATTGGCATCCTTAGGTGGTGATCATCTTCACTGATGGCCTGAATGATTCTGTTGAAGTCCTTAAGCGTGCCTCGGAGGATCTCAGGAACAATGGTAGTGGGACAACATTTTCACAAATCCTGTTATTTTTTAAATTGCCATCTCAGAAGAGATTTGTCAGTAATTACACTGAAAAGAAAATGGTTTAAATTAACAATTTGTAAGATAATGCTACCTGTCAAATTCATACTCCAAACAGCTCCAAAAAACAATATACATCCTCTCACGTTGGGCTGATAGCAGACTCAACACTACAGTGACTCACTATCACCTCTGGAGGAACAAAGTGGCATTACAAGACAGGATTGGCTTGGGCTAGCTAGACAGCATGCCAGATCACCCATTTAATAAACAGTTAGGGCAGAGATTATAAAACTGATGTGGAGGTGGGCTGGAAAAATATTGTGGCATGTGTTTTACAACTGAGCACAGTGCAAGGAGGCCATCATTATGATCAATATGGAATAGCTGAACTAGATTGGCACTACGGAGGAATGGGCCCCAATAATTACGCTATTTTGAAACTAAACTGAATTAAACTGCCAAGTTTCACATGAAGTAAATGTTTTACCCTGTATTTTAAGAACACTGACATTCCTTCTACTCATCCTAATAAACATTATGGAGGCGTGTGTGTGTGCGTGTGTGTGTGTGTGTGTGTGGATAAGTCTAAATCAGAGATACTCTGCTGTGTTTCTCATTGTGGGTTTCTCTTTGTGAAAGGTGTCCATGCGCTGCTGATGGTAGCACTGGAAGGAGTCCAAAGCACTACAGCGCTGCAGCAGGTGGAGTTTGGACGAGGATTTGACTACAAGGATCCTCTCACTATTGGCATGCAGAGTGTGGCCAGTGCCATACACAAACAGATTGTAAGCCCATATTCTGTCAAAAGTTTAGAGGCACCCAACTAAATGGATGTTGTTGGTCATCTTAAAGACTCTACAGGCTCAGCCTTCCAACTAATAAGATGTCTGAAAAATAAATATCGTTTTTCAGTTTTTTTAAGGTGGACTACATAATTCCACAAGTGTTATTTTATAGTTTTTATAGTGATTTCTTCACTTGTACACTAAAGCAAAGCATTAAGCTAAAAATAAGCAATAAGTCTTAGTCATGTCTAAATGTTTGACTGGTACTGTATCTATGCGCTGACTTCCATGAATAAGAGTTTGATATACTTGACTATACAATGCAAATTAAAACATGAGATTCACATGAAATCATAACAATAAAGGTGAGGAGGCCTCTTTGGATGAAAGTTTTTATTTAGAACAGATTAAACAGTCCAGAAATTGACTTGCAGAGGTGAGCAAAGTTAAAATGTCTTTCACTGAATAAATGTAACAAAACAAGGAAAACAAACAGGAGAGAAACTGAACTAAGCTGAAACCAAAAACCGACAACAAGACAAATGAAAACAGGCAATTCTAACCGAGTCACACAGACATTACAAGACAAAGAGTCCGATGACCTCTAACCCAAAACAGTGGCTGCATTGTGGTTTCAATTAGAAAGTGCAGTTTAGCAAAGGGTCTGGTTGTAGATTCTATGTGCTGTTGGCTGATTGTGATGCCTCGCTGTACAAGGGAAGCTACACTTTCCTCATAACTCATAATGCAAACCTAAAACAAAACAACCCTACTGAGCGTGTCTCTGTCCATTGTCGCAGAAATCTAGGTAAAGGAAAACATGTCAGACACTTTCAGGAACTGATAGCCTATTTGTCTACCACGTCCGCACAATTAAAAAGAAAACATGCACAGAAAATGCGATTAAATTAAAGAAAACATGCCCAGGAACTGATACAAAACAACTAGAAGAGGTTGTACATAGCTGTCCTTGGACTCCCATCTTTCTGGCTTCCACTGAAAGTGAAATCCTTTACCCTGCTAGGAGTGATGAGTTTGATATATGCAACATTGGTGAAACGTAGGACGATGTACCCTAATCTTACTACAAATAAGACAGTTGGTCTCACCATAAATAAAGCGCCTGGGTTGTTTTATCAGTACTGTGCTACTGTCTACAATAAATTTTTTAATCTTCCATATCGTCGCTGTCCAATGAAAACCATATATCTCCAGTTTGGTCGATTTTTATTTTTTGGCATCATTTGATCACATGAGCTGCTGTTTACATTGGGTGGACATTTCATGATGAATGGATCACCAGAAATATCCAAAACATGCTTGGAAAGACGTCTGGTTCCATTGACTTACATTCAAATTCAATCAGGTTTTTGCCCTCTCCTGTAAAGTTGCCATTTTGGAGATACTTGTTTTTCTTTGGACAGCGACGACATGTTTCATCTCTGTGCCTCCCTCTAGGATACTGTCACCTTGAGAGTGTGCTGTAATGTGTTGTGTCAATGTACTGGGCCTCAGGGTAGGCAAGGACCTCATGGATTTCCAGGATTAGAGGTGATGTGTTATTTGATACCAGACAGAAGTACGCTGTACAAAAGTTATGGGACGCTTCGTTAAATGTATCTCTTTTATCACCAAACAGGGCTTTCCTGGACAGAAGGGGCATTCTGGATTTCCTGGAGAGGAAGGAGGAATTGTAAGACTTAAACTTATCCTTCCTTTTTAACTTTTAGGAAAAAAACTCAAATCACAGTTCTGAAGGCAAACTTTAGCAGTTGTTGTGATTGTGTCTCTATTCGGGACAAAATTAATTACTCTGCTCCCACTCTGCACAACTCACAAGCTCTAGCCTGTGCTAAGGAGATGCTGATCAACTTATGTGCACTTCTAACTGGAAAACATGTGTAATGATTATAGAATTACAGTTTAAAAAACGTATGTGCACCCACCATTTACCATTTTTAATTTATTATTAATTATTTTTTATAATTTATTTTATATATATTTTAACTATATTTGTATGTTCTGAACCATTTATGTCCTTTTCTCATGTTGAATCATAAAATGTCTGTTATAAAAGGGAACTTGTCATAAAAGAGTTATGTTTTCAGGGAGAGAGAGGACCACCAGGAGTGAATGGAGCTCCAGGAAATCAGGGGTGTCCTGGGAAAACAGGCCAGAAGGTAGCCGTGTTTCATTCACATCCGTGTATACTTCTCACTACAACTGACACACATTTTTTTGCATTTGACCTTCACCTGAAAGAGTTTCATTTTTAAATTCTCCATAGGGCAGCAGAGGCTACATGGGTGAAAAGGTAAGTACTTTTTACACCTGAATATTATATAATATTATTTACAATTTTTAACAGAATCAAATATATTACTGTAGACTAACTACAGCCAATGGCTAGACTTGCTTACATTGATAATTTGGTCAAGAATGTTGAACAAGCAGTTGATCATAATCATCAGGCAGCCAAACAAAATAACCGAAAGTGCCAAAAACTAAAAAAGTGGATTATTATTGTTACAATTTAAGTCAATTTATACTACATTAGCATCTGTAAAATAAAGTGAACGGAAAAACTGTGGAAAAACATAAATTGTTTTTCAGAAGATATGTGAGATCAGAATTTTATGCCAAGAGATGTCAACGACAGTCATAACAAGCCAAAAAAAAAAAAAAAAAGAAAGATGGAGGGATAGAGGGAGACATTCTATAATTGCCTGGGCAGATTTACTAAAATGTCCTTCTTATAAAGCAGGCAGTAAGTCTATTTACAAGACAGCAAAGGCAGGCAGCTTGGTCACAGAAACATACGTATATAATATTCATATTAACATATTTCTACCACTCCACTGTCCATAATTGTACATATTGTAACCTTTGAATTGCTTGCCATGGTTACTTTCCTGCACTGTGTATGTAAATAATACTGTATTTTGCACTTCTGATTAGATGCTAACTGCATTTCATTAGCTCTGTATCTGTACTCTGCACAATGACAATGTTGAATCTAATCTAATCTAATCTAATCTAATCTAATTTTATCTAATCTAATCTAATCTAATCTAATCTAATCTAAACTAAAAATAAATTGCAGTTAGGAGAGCCACTGCTTAGAGAGCACCAAACCCTGTCTTGAGTCAGAGAAGCACACAATCTGATCTGTTCAAATCTTAAAGCGCAAGTCCTTAATTTCTGTATTTATTTGTTTATGTTTTTACTGTTTAAAGTGAAAAAGAAGATAGGCTATACACTTGATAAAAAAAAATAGATTTACAACGATTTCACTTGCCATGATATAATTCTTTGTGGTGTAGTCACAAGGGTGGGCTATACAGTGTTCAGGTGGTTACGGTGGTGTTTTATAGTATAGTATTTTAACTTCTCTTTGTCTTAATTGTACATTAATTATGCCCACTTACCTTCAAGTCTTTTTCAGCTGAAGGCTTCTATGTAACATCTATGACAATGTTCAGACAGAACAGATATAATTCCATTATAATCAGTGTATCAGTTCGAACAGACTGTGCAAGATGCTCGTCTGTCAAAACACCTTTTTCTGAAAAAGCCCTGCAGATTTATCATCACTTACGTCACTTTTATTCAGTATTACTTTGAACCATCTAAAGCGTGTGTACTTGCTTGTATGAAGTGATTGAAATAGTTAAATAGTGATAAAACAGTGAGTTGATTTTCAGGCATCTTTGCTTTTTTAGCTTTAATGGCTGCAAGGGAAATGTTGCGTATTTTGTTCTCCGACATCAGTTGACATGGATTCCCAGCATGACTTTATGATATATTAAACAAAACAAGTTGCTGTTTATTTGTTTTACATTTGCCATACATTAACAATAGCCTAAAAAAGTTATTATTGTGGCTTGTGGAAAAAAACGGTTTGCTATAGAAAACTTACAAAAAAGAAATACCAATCAAAACATTCAAATTATTCCTGCTAGTTTCAATTAAAATCACAGAATGGGACCAGAAGCAATTGTTTTGTTTTTTTTGGTTCATTTGTATTGTTCATTGTTTCATTCGTTCATTTGTATGTATTCTCATATCTGTGTCCACAGTATATGTGTTTCCACAGCAATGTGAAAAACAGGCTGTTCACACACCAAATACAGTCATATGCAAAAATGTGGAGGTTTTGTTTATTGTTAATAAGAAACAAATAAGTAAAGTTTATTTACTGAATGTAACATGCTGAATAAGATTACATATTTTAGATTGTGTTTTATTTTACATATTAAACAAGTTAGCAATTAAATATAAAGAGCAGAAAAATCCCATATTTACATGGGTTCCTTGAAAACATGCTATTTAGCCAGGTGGTTTCAACTTTTGCATACAACTGTAGTTCCTACAATATCTGTGTTTGACAGGGAGAAGATGGAGAAAATGGTCTGGAGGGAGCAGATGGGGAGCTGGTAACTTTTTTGTGTTTAGTCCTGCAAAAATACTTTAAACAACCTACCAATGTGTCCTTTAATGCCATGTACCTTATTCCTTTGTTTTCCTCTCACTGTTAGTGGTTCTTAAAACATGTTTCAAAGGTTTTGTTCTCTTTATCTTCAGGGCATGACTGGACCTGCAGGATCTAAAGGAGAGAAAGGAAATACAGGCGCACCGGTAAACACCATCTTTAGTGTTCTGCATTTTTCTGACAGGAACGAAATGAGAAATAAATTGATTTTGTACATTAGAAAGTGTTAGAAAGTCAGTGTGTTACAACTTTATAGGTTATAAAGTGTACAATAGACCTAATCAATGTCTTGAATATTAAGTCTGTAAAGTTTACTTCACTGAAACTAGGTATTGACCAAAATTAATTTTCCACAACAGGGTCTGAGAGGTATAGCAGGAAGTCCTGGCATGCCAGGACAAACGGGGCTTAGAGGAGATCCAGTGAGTGTTTTTTTATTGTTTTGTATATATATTTTCTATATTTGGTGCTCGCAGTAAAGTTGACCTGATCAGGTTGTTCCAAAACATTATGGCTTAAGGAATGTGACATGTTTAAATCGTATTTTTTAAATCATTAAAATGTGATGAAAATTTATACACCCATCAAAAAAGAATAGTTGGACACAGAAGGAAGTGTCGGATTGCAGTGCTACTGGGAAGGAAGATAAAGGTTACCAGGAACAATAAATGATGATACATTTAGACTGATATGGGCAATATTTGTTGGTGTCGGGCCATCACGTTGGCTGACACAATATGCCAGATGTCTCGGCATGGAGTTGTAGAGGTCCTAATGGTGTGCTGTGATAATCCATCCCATGCAGGTTGAATATTCTCACACAGTTCCTGCAGATTTTGCGGTAGGGGTAGAGGTGGAGTGACACCAGGCTTTCTGGACATGTGACACGTAATAACAAACCGTTGATCTTGGCGTTGACCATGGTGCCTCCAAACACGGATTCGTTAGTTGTCTCCACCAAGGCAAAACCAGGACTTGCCACTGAAGATGAACCGCTGCCATTCTAAGTCACTCCATGACAGTCTGGCACGACACCATTGCCGTGGTGTTAAGGGCAGTTGTTGTAACCGTCTGCATGCATGTAGTCCTGCGTTGTGCAGCCATCTGTCAATGGTGCTAGCACTAACAGGATGACTCATGGAGGGCATCACTGCTTGCTGAATTTCTGCAGTCAACAACTGTGCTTACATCACATGCACGGCCGAGCGTGAAACTTACCTACCTACCAAGTTTTATTCCTGTCGGTTGATTCCCTCTGGGTCCAACTATTTGCAAAACTAACTTTTTTTGACAATAAGTTTGCATACAGGAATTAGAGATATAGATCGTAATCTATAATCAAAGATTATACACAGGCCTCACGTTGTTGCCCATGTTCAAGATGGCCTGATCAGGCTGTTCTTTTTTTTTTTTAATTAAAATTAGATTGAAACAATTTTTTTTTCATTTTATTATGAGTTCTGGTGCTGGGAGTAAAACAGACTGAGTTTATTCACTGGTGTCATCTTCTTCCATCAAGGGTGTGCCAGGCTCTGATAACAACATCCGTGGTCCTAAAGGTGAGACTGGAAACCCAGGCCTACAGGTACGTGAACTCAACATTGTTTTTCATTTATGATTCACAAGATTCACACATCACAGCACTCAGCAGACCTGCCCTCACTGATCAGCATGATTCCATCTGCCTCTGATCAACCGCCAAACAACAGTCCTTATCCTCAAATCTCCTTGCTACCATTATATTAGCATCATATTATAAACAAGGGGGTTAAAAGAGTGACTTGATTCACACATGATAACATACGTGATAATAAACATGCAACTCAGCTTGAACTAAATTTAAAATAAAGTCTGTCTTTCTGTTTATCAGTGTTTTGGCACTCAGCTTGATTTTAAGAGGATAGATAGTCAGTAAAAAACTTGCCCATCTTACACTGATGACTAATTTATTTTTACTCAGTAATTAGCAATAGAGTGACCGACCGTCAAAATGCATTGCTTTTTTATTTCATGGACATTTAGACAAACAATTTCTAACAAGGTATCTGAATTGATGCTTGTTTTTTAATGTCTGCATAAAAGTCATTGACATGCCATGCAAGTTCAGTATTTTCTTACAAAAAAATAATAAGTACACAGCATAGATCAGAGCCAGCAAACAAACAGAATGGCAAAACCAGAGAGACCAAAACAGACATGGGCAAAACGAGGCGTAAATCCAGATACAAGATAGGGTCAAAACCAGGACAATAAAAAATCAGGCTCAATCAAGAGGGAGAGGCAAAAGACAAAAGCCAAAGTGCAGAAGAGGGTAATACACAAGAATACAGATAACAATAGAAAAAAGAAATTATGTTTGGCGTGAGTTTATGTTTGAATACTTTAAAATCAAAGCCATGTTTAAGAAAAAAGCTCACCAGCCCCAACTGATAGACCCAAAAACAGTTGTCTGCAAGTTCTTTCTTCCTCAAATGTCAAGTGGCACAACAACAAAAAAAGATTTATTTGTCACATGCAGAATAAAAAAGGGGCCAGGGTATAAAGCAGACCTAAAGTGACCTTAATGGTGCAATGCCAAGGTCTGTAACCCTTTCACGAGTTTAGAAGAAAATGTCCATTTTGGTTAGAATGGTTCNAATTTATAATGTATATTAGGATAACAGAGATTTTGTGCTTAGTATTGTATATATTTATTGTCTAATGTATATTTTTTGTAACTAAGTATTGTAAGGGGCATCGCACCTAAGTTTTTCACTCACCTTCACACCTGTGAAAATGTGACGTGACAATAAAAGTGATTTGATTTGATTTGATGTGATGATCTCAGGAAATCAATGAAAATGTTATTGTTATTATTATTATTGTTATTATTATGTTAATTTAGGAAATGTAGGCATATGCTCAAATTCAAGAACAAATGTTTCTACAGGTGTCTAAGTAGATTTAAATTTAGTCTGAAAAGTCAGGTGGTACAACCAATAAGTCAAATGGTGCAGTTTTAATAACTGAAACAGGCAATGAAAAGTTTTGATAACACTTGTTATATTTAAGATACAAAACACATTTAGATTTAAATATTAATGTTTCTACAGATATAAAAATGTCCTTTATAACAATATTTTTGAAAATGTTTTTTTTTTCTTTGCATGAACCATAAGCAAAAAATGTACAAAACTTTGCAGGTGCTAAGTAAAAGTTGATCCAAAATGTCTTTTTCCTCTCAGGGAGAGAGAGGCCAATATGGGAGCCCAGGCATACCTGGAGATCCTGGCAACTCTGTATGTTCTCTTTAAGCTTTGTTAATAGGCATGTTTGAGCAATCTGAGACTTTTCTGCTGACTTATCTTCTATATCTTTCTTTCAGGGTCAGAAAGGTAGACAAGGCAATGATGGTCCACCGGTACGGTTTCCATTTGGCCATTCTTGGTCAATGAAATTTAATTTGCACCTGAAACACTGTTCAGTATTTGGTTATATTTTGGTATCAGTTTTCCTCCATTACGTACTGAATATGAATTTAGTGTTCAAATTAAATAATACAGTCTAAATTCAAACCAACAGAACATTACTCATCTCATTATAGCAATAAAATGCCTTGCAGTAAAACAATGAAGTGAAAGCTGTTTCCAGCTCAGTAGAGGGCTTTTTTATTACCAGGGTCCCACAGGGCCTCCAGGAGCACTAGGACTGCAAGGAACCCCCGGAGCTACAGGGACACTGGTAAACCTACATCATCATTTTCAGTCAGTTATTTTTCACACACTTGTATGCTGTAGATTGTTCTATTGTGTAAATTAAAAAAAGATTTTATTTATTTAGTTAGTTAGTTAGTTAGTTAGTTAGTTAGTTAGTTAGTTAGTTAGTTAGTGACTGATGGTCATAACTTTCCTCTATGCATGTAGCAGAGAGTAGGGACAAGTGTTTTATTTTGACTACAACATGTAGGCAGAAAGACATTTTATACATGGGAGACAAGGTTTGGAGGCAAACCGGCTCCCTCTACTGGACCAAAATGCCTTTCTTTTTAAAATGGCAACAGCAACCAAGAGGTGGTTTCCCATTTCCAATATATTCCCATTTCCATGCAAAGTGAAAACAGAACAGAATACTAAAAAGTATTGCAACACTGAATGATATTGCTTTTTGGCCACATGTACACATACAGTACCAGTCAAAGTTTTAGACACACCCAACTAAATGGATGTGTTTTGTTATTTTCAAGACTCTACAAGCTTATACTTGATGAGATATCTGAAAATAATATCATGATATAGCACATATACTCTTAATGTATCGCAATATTAGTTTTTGCCATATTGCCCACCTCTAATAAATATATTGTTGCACAAAAAAAACCTTTCATATCTTTTTTTCACAATTTAAAAGCTCTAGTCACCCTTTCAATCTCAAGAATATTCATAATGGACAGACCAATAGAACCAGTCCAAAATTGTTTAGAAAAATGTTTTGTATTCATATTATTACCTGACATTCATCATTATGAAAAAAAATCCAGTTCATTAATTATCCCAATATTCATTCATTCATTTATTCATTCGTTCCTTCATCTTCTAAGCCACTTATCCTCCTGGGTCACAGGGATGCCAGAGCCTATCCAGTCCATCGCAGGAAAACTATCCCAATATTGATTCTTTTAAACATAACTATTCAAACATGAAGGAACAGTAAGAAACAAAAATGCATCTCAACAAACAGCCTTCCTTCAGCTTAACAGCCCATCAGTGAAATGTCTTGACCTCAAACCTCTGAACTGCTGTGGTCTCTGCATAGCTTACAGTTATGTAATCCAGATGTTTAACCTCCTTAGGAATGCATTTTCCAAAAGTGTTGTTGAGCCACTGTAGTAACCATGGAGAGAGTGTATTCATAATGATAGACTCTATCATTTAACTACAACAGTTGTTCAATAATGCAATCGGGAAAGGCACTCAGGGTTAACACAATGATGGGACATTATTCTGCTGTACCTTCGAAAATAAGCCACAAAGACTGTTGGTGGAGCAGTTCCTTTAGGCATTAGCTCATAAAGCCACAAAAGAAGGTCACAACTAGAAAACCCACAACCTCCAGGGAGGGAAAGTGAGAATCCCAGGCGGCAGAAACATTCCAAATCCATTAGTGTGTAAAAGGGTGAAGAAGGTTTATATAACCACTGGACCGGATGAATGTTCTTGGCTTTAAAAAATGATCGATTCCAACTGAAACATGAGTAATTCGAACTTTCCTGTCTCTCTTTAGGGACCAGCTGGTCCTAATGGTGTTCCAGGACAGAGAGGAACTTTTGGTTTACCAGGACCACAGGTATGTCTCCATATGAAAACCTATTTCACAATTAATATATATTATTCATTGTCATTTGTTCACAGTGATGACCTTCTTTTAGGGAGCAGCGGGCACTCCAGGAGGTGTTGGATCTAAGGGAAATATAGGACCTAGAGGACAAAGGGTGATTTAGAGTCAAGAAATATAGCTCCGTATTAACCTGTTGGATACTACCTTCAAACCTTGCTGAATCTGAATGGTTTTGTGCAGGGCGAGCTAGGAGAAACTGGAGATAAGGGAGGAATGGGAGCATCAGGCAATAAGGGTTTTCCGGTAGGTCAAACTAGCACACTTGATCATTTGGCACAAAAATCTGCCCATGGAAGCATCTCTTGCTTGTAAATGTTGTCCTTACAGGAACAGCCGAATAAAGAATACGTCAGAATGCAGATAAGTAAAGAATGGATGGATATAAGTTGGTTCTTTTACCATTATTCTCTCTCTCTTTTTTTTTTTTTAATTTCTCAATAGGGAACTGATGGTCCAGATGGATTCGGATTTCCAGGATCTAAAGGACAAAGAGTAATATATATCCACATAGGGTCTATGACATATATGTACTACATGTAAAAGAATTGTATTGAATGTTGCAGATGCTGTCTTAAAGGCTAAACTGCACTTTTGCTATTCATTTAAAGGGAGAGCCGGGTCTTCCTGGTTACCCTGGATTTCAGGTACATTGACAGAATTATTCTTAGTGGTATTTAGGCTCAGCATCTTCCAATCAGAACTTCCTACTGAAATGGCATTCCGGCCACGTCAGTACTAGTGCTTATTTACTGACAGGACACGCTAACATGCTGACATGTTGGTCATGGATTGTAGACCTAACAAGAGCACAGACTGCTTGACAAATTCAGTCACATATTTTTATGTTCAGGGTGAAGCAGGGGATTCTGGGACACCTGGAAGTAATGGTCCTAAAGGCATCAGGGGAATAGGGGTAAGAGTATTTATCAATGACTATTACCCACTCAAAACATGCAATACTTGTCAACAGAATAATCACAGTTCTGTGACTGGTTAGCCCGTTCATATTGGTTTGATGTAATGTGACAGGGAAATGCAGGCAGGGCTGGAATACCTGGTGTTCCTGGTGTCCGTGGACTACAAGGACGCCAGGTTTGTGAGCATTAGTTAAATGAGATTATATATTTGCATTATAAAATGTACTATTCATTTTATACTTAATACATATTTTGCTGATCTTGTTAGGGCAGTGACTTAAAACCAGTCATCCCAAGGCCTGTAAGTGCCATTCTTTGTATTTCAAGCGATAAACAATAATATTCTTGTTGACCTAAATTGTAATTATTTTACTATACTCTTTTAGAACTGTGCACTGATCAAAATTCTGCGAGACAACTGTGGTAAGGTTTCATAGTGTTTTCCTTAGATTTTTTCCTTTTACCTAGTAATTTTCCAAGAACTTTTTAGAGACACATATGGAATGATTGTGTGCCATACAGTAATCACTCCATCTGTCCATCTGTTTTATTCAGTATCACCAAGCGTAACACATTAGTAGAAACAACTCATTTGACAGAAAAATCAACCATGTCGCTCCCCAATATGAAGCCAAACAAAGGCATTCTGTAGACGTTTTGGCCTATATCGCTTGAGCTGTTCATACAGCTGATTTTCTTTTTCCTTCACAGACAAGCAAATAAAACAAATAAAGCATATTGGATGGTTTAGATGATTGGAACAGTCCTGCGTATCAAACAGTCCTGGACAGTAATGAAGTAAATGTAATTGGTTACTGCACTGTAGTTTTTTCATGTATCTTTTTTCAAGTATTTCCATTTTGAATGATTTTCAACTTTAACTCCACCACATTTCAAAGTCAAATATCTTAACTCCACTGCATTATGGCCAAATCTGTCATTCCTTTTGGCTCATGCGTGTATAAAAATGTAAAATGTCAAAATGAAAGAAGTGTGAAGCAAGCCCATCAATCAGAATACAGTGTGCACTTTGTTTTCAGCTTGTTTTGAGCTGTTAGACAGAGTTTGGTTCTACTTAGTGGAAGCTGTTCTCCTTTGGTGGTTTGTGCTTATGATGATTTTAAAAGACATCAGTGTCAGACTAATTAATGACCTTCTATTAAAAGAAAAAAAAGGTGGACCAAGAGTGACACTAGAGTCTCTTCACCTAAAATGAGTTGATTAAGCAAGAGTCATGTAGAGCCATAATAAATCATGGTACTTTTACTTTCCATACCAAAGTACATTTAAAGGTAAATACTTTAGTATGTCTTCTCAAATGGAGGTCTAAAAGGAGGAACTTCTACTTTTACTGGAGGAATATTTTATCTTGGGTATCTCTACTTTAACTCAAGTACGTAGTTTGTGCATGTCATCCATCACTGGTATCAAGTGACTTTGCTTAGCTGTCCCTACCCAAGATATAACTGAATCACTGAACTAATTCAATGCAAATATTCAGCATTTTTAATGAGACAAAAATGAGAAATTTGTGTGCTGATCATTAAAACGTTCTGACCTGTTCTAAGTTTATACATTGTTACAAAAGGACACAATCCTCTGTGCTAACTCTAATTCACATTTTTTTTCACTCCCACAGATTACTGTAAAGGTATGTGTCTTTTCAGCTCACTTGCAACAGAAACCATTATATCATTTGATGACAATGAAAACAACAAGACATACACTGATCAGCCATAACATTAAAACTACTTCCTTGTTTCTACACCCATTACCCACTTTATCAGCTCCATGTACCATATAGGAGCACTTTGTTGTCCTACACTTACAGACTGCAGTCCGTCTTATTCTCTGCATACTTTGCTATGCCCCCTTTACCCCATTCTTCAGTGGTCAGGACCCCCACAGGACCACCCCAGAGCACATATTATTAGGGTGGTGGGTCATTTTCAGCACTGCAGTGACACTGATGTGGTGGTGGTGTGTTAGTGTGTGTTGCAATAGTACATGTGGATCAGACACAGCAGTGGTGCTGTAGTTTATGCACACTGTGTCCACTCCATTAGACACTCCTACCTTGTTGGTCCAACTTGTAGATGTTAAGTCAGAGATGATAGCTCATCTGCTGCTGCACAGATTGTTTTAGTCAGCCTCATCAGTGGCCACAGAATACTGTTAGCTGGATAGTTTTGGTCAGTGGGCTATTCTCAGTCCAGCAGTGACACTGAGGTGTTTGAAACCTCCAGCAGCACTGCTGTGTCCACCACCCACATAATACCTGCTCTTTGGTGGTCCTCTGATCACTAAAGAACAGGGTGAAAGAGGTCTAATAAAGTATGCAGAGAAACAGATGGACTACAGATGGTCTTGGTTGTGGAACTACAAAGTGCCCCTATATGGTAATTGGAGCTGATATAATGAAGAATGAGTGTAGAAACAAGAAGATGGTTTTAATTTAATGTTATGGCTGATCGGTGTATGTTTGTGTATGTTCCGGCTAATTCTGAGCATTTCTCTCTCCTATGGTGTGACTACAACTCTAGCTAAGGGGACTTGTCCTGTGTACCCCACTGAACTGGTCATTGGCTTGGATATGTCTAACGGTGTGACCGATGTACTGTTTGAGAGGATGCGCGACGTTCTTCTGTCTCTGATTGATGGCATCAACATTGCTGAGAGCAACTGTCCCTCAGGAGCCCGAGTGGCTGTGGTCTCTTACAGCTCCAATACCAAGTACCTCATCCGCTTCTCGGACCATCATCGTAAAAAGGACCTGGTTGAAGCTGCAAAGAACATTGCTCTAGAACGTACATCCAACCAGCGTGACATTGGTGCAGCCATGCGCTTTGTGGGCAGAAACGTCTTCAAACGTGTGAGACAGGGTGTACTGATGAGGAAGGTGGCAATCTTTCTAACTGGTGGGCCCTCCCAGGATGTGACCTCTATTACCACAGCTGTGCTGGAGTACAAGGCTTTGCACATCAGCCTTGGTGTTATTGCGTTTAGGAGTGTTCCCAATGTTCGCCGTGCTTTTGAGGTAAAGTCAAATGATAAAGTCATGTCTGAAAAGGAAGTAAACACATGTCTGTAAATGATAGAATCGCACATATATTTTGAGATTTTGATGCAGTCAAATTTCATCAGCTTTGCTTCTCTTATCTGTTGTAATGCAGGCTGATGACGCAGGGCGCTTTATTTTGGTTGTGGTGGAGAGACCACGGGACCAGAGTGCCTCAATTGGGAGGATCCAGCAATGTATTCTCTGCTTTGGTAACTCAGTTACTCAACAGTTGTAATTTCTAATGTGCTCTGTATGTTGATGTTGATCTACCCATCCTTCCATGGTGTTAGTAATATGTTATTTTCATGTGATATAAAAAGCAGGTTAATAGCTCCTGTTGATATACAGTGATGCATCATATTTTAGGCTTTTCTTATCTTGTGTTTCCTTAGATCCTTGCAAACCAGCCATAGGATGTTCCGGTCTGGTGTCTGCTCTGAAAGAGTTGGACTTGGACCTGTCGTTGCTGGTAGATGGTTCTCAGAGCATAATGGAAGATGAGTATGAGGGAGTGAAGCATGTCCTGGGCACTGTGCTAGACCAGCTTGCAGTGAGCCGGCAGCCCAATACAGATGACAGACAGGCTAGGGTGGCTCTTTACCAGCAAAGCTCAACCTATAGTGAGACACAAGCGCCCGTCAAGGAAATATTCAGTTTCCTGCAGTACCAGGATCGCAAGCTGATGAGGGAGAACATCTTCCAAAAATTACAGCAGACTGGTGGATTCTCCAGGCTGGGCCATGCTGTGGAGTTCACAATCACAAACAGCTTTCTCGCGGTCTCCAAGCCCCGCAAAAACAAGATGTTGCTGGTTGTTGTTGGAGAGAACACAGAATATATCGACACAGAAAAGCTGGAATCTGTCTCCAAAATGGCAAAGTGCGAGGGCATAGTGACCATCGTCCTCACGGTTGGGAACCATTTCAACATCTCTCAGGTGGAGGAGCTGGCCAGCTTCCCTGCGGAGCAGCACATAGTCCACTTGGGTCATGTGAAGGAACGAGAACAAGAGTATGCCCAGGAATATTTGAAGGCTTTCCTCTACACTCTGAGCAGTAAGAGAATTTAAGCTCTCCAAAAATATAAAAAACACTGGAAAGGCTGTAACTACTACATAGAATGGTCATAGAGGTCATTTTGACCGTTGAAATTTTACATGCTTATTAACATATTTTTGGGTTGTCATAAAAATGTCTGGACAAAACATATCAAATGCTGAAACTGAGAAATTTTTGTATTGATTTGCCATTCAATTTAACTTTGTCGTTATACCGATAAAGGGGTGTACAGTATAATGAAACACTGTCAGGCTACTAAGACACAATACACTATCTGCAGGAAACAGTAAGACACATGCAAAATGTGCAAGAGCAGTAAGTGTATGTCAGAATGTTACTAGAACTGATGTGCAAACAGCAGTCAGCATATGCAGTAGACCAAAACACAACTTAGCTTTCAGTACAGTATGTTGAAGTAGACAGGTGTGCAGTTAAGTATGTGGTTGTAAACACTAGATGTATATATAAACTATACAGTGCAGGTAGTGAGAATAGAAGCTCAATGTTCAGGTACACAGATTAAACCGCTTACAGTATAGATGTACAGTATATGTATATATACATTTACAGTATATACACAGCTCAGATGTTCAAGTATAGAGCTTTAGATACAGTGCAAGTGCATACAGTCCTCTGGGCTAGTGGAGCCCAGTATGTAGTTGCTGGGCTGATCAGGGCAGTCTAGCGCTGTAGGCATGTTCTGGTAGGTGCGGCCAGTGTGACCAGTTTGACAGCTCTTGGGTAAAAGCTGTTCCTGAACTTGGTTGGTTCTGGCTCAGATGTTCCGGTACCTCTTTCCAGATGGCAAAGGTTGGAACAGGGAATGGCTGGGGTGCGTGGGGTCTGAGGATATGTTGACTGCCTTCCTCAGACGTCTCTCGTTGTATATGTCCCGTATGGGTGGGAGGGCAGCTGCGGTGATGTGCTGTGCATCTGTGGAGCGTCGACAAAAACTGTGACCATGGTTTTGGGAAGTGTTGCTCAAAGACCCATCTAGTGAGTTCCATGACAGAATCACATCTGGTTTTAATGCAGTGCCACCTGAGGTCCTGAAGATCACAGCCATCCAATATTAGTTTTGGGCCTTGTCTCTTGCGTACAGAGATTTCTCCGGATTCTCTGAATCTTTTAATGATATTATTTCACCTGTTTTCAATTAACCTAATTAGTTGCGAGATGTTCCGCCAGGAGTTTTTTTTTACTTTGCCCTACATGTTGCCCAACCCTACATTGTTTGATATATTCCACTGGGTTGCCACTGTTTTATTCTGTTCTAAATCACGGATCACATTTTGCCAGTTCTTTTCCTGATAAGATGAAGAGAGTTGGCGGCTAAATATATGGCCAAATCACTGCTAATGATCTTAGGCAGAAACACTGAATTGAATAATGTATTTAATATTAATGTATTAATGTATATTAATGTATTTAATAGTAGTAATATTGATCTCGTAACAATGTCAGATTCAAATTCTGCACTAATTTAGATAAAGTCTAAAGATCGGTAGATATGGGTATCATATCTAACAATTTTTAAATGGTCAAAGGGACTGTGTTGGTCTTCTACTGTTAAGTTGTGTCACATTCCTATTGGGTAGTTTTAAGATTAAGATGGTGAAGGTACATGTTAATGTGATTTCAGCGAAGTATGCACTATTAATACAGGGGGAATGCAACCCTACCTACCTCCATCACTTAGAGGACAGTGTGAGCAGTACCGGGGCCAGGCTCGGGTCCAGGGACGGGGCCCAAGCAATGCTGATGCCTTTGAGACTGCAGAAAAATCTCCCATTGACTGGTAATGTGTAACATATCATTCTTCTTCTCCCAATACCATTAAGACCATTACCTGCCTTCACATTACATCCTAACTTCTACTTAATAATTCTCTCTTTCTTAATATTTTATGTTGTAATAGAACATGTGATTAGGTTAACCTACAAGTTTGCAATGCAGAAATTGTCCATTGATAGACCACAATAACAGATTCATAACTTCTTAAGCATCATTATAAGTATTAAGTATCCTTCACTAGGGTTCCTTTACCAACCACTGGTTACCCTGAGGTTGAGGATAAGAAGGAGGAGGAGGTGGTGAAGGAGGAAACGAAAGTCAATGTATCTGTATCTCACACTGTTAACACTGAAGATACAGAGACCAAGGTGGAGGTCAGCTATGGAAATAGGACCCTGTTTACCCCTGGACGTGGAGATACATATGGTAAGGCAAACATTTTCAAAGCAGAAACAATAGGCATTTAGCAAAAACAACAACAACCATCAATTAGCAAGTTTTTTTGTTATGTTTGTTCTGCAATGCAACAATAACAAGAAAAAAAATAATAGAAGCCATTATCATCATAATCATCATCATCATTTTGAGGTCATGTCTATAAACCCCAGTTTTACAGTGGTGGGACAGTATTAGTGGACAGTAGTGATAAGTACGTTTTAGCCTGTATTAAATTGAAAACACAATATTTGATGTTTGACCTTACGATGCTCATTTCAAAAAGCTATGATGTGTACCACTGTCACATCCTGTCGTATCTTGCCCGTTTGTTTTTCTGTTTCTGTCTCTGTTTCTCTTGTCACTTCCATGTGCCTTTTGTTGTCCTGTGCCATGTGCTTCTGTTTGTTTTGGTTTATAACTCCTCCTGTCTCCGCCCTTCTGTCCCTAGTTTGTAGCTCCGTCCCTTCCCAGGTGTTCCTGGTTAGCCCTCATGTAGTTATACTCCCTGTTGTTCCCTTTGTGCTTGCTTGGTGTTTCATCTCCATGTCGTTTATTTTGTATCCCGGTTCTTTGGTCTTAGTGTTTTGTTTCTAATTTTTTCCCTAGTGTCTTTGGTTTCTGTTTGTTCTTAGTTTTTCATCTTTAAAAACTTGCATCCTGCCTCCTCGTCTTGTCCGTGTTACACATACATATATTTTTTTTAAATACAGAATTAGAAAAGAAATGATAACAGAACTTTTTTTATGTCACAAAATCTTCGGTCATTTCCAGTGTTGAAAGTAGTGTTTATTAAAGGGATAACTGGCACATTTAAGACATAAAATAAATATTGTACGGTGGTGGTGGTAATAGTAACAAGGGGTCACAAAACCTACAACACATATATAGAGACTTTATTAGTCTTATTATTAATTTCCTCAAAATTTCCAGTGAACCTACATGTCGTCTTCATGTGTTGATAATGGTCAGAAAATGCTACATCTGAAATAATTAAGGGACTATTTTGCCTCATCTTGCCTCTCTTCGCTATGAATGGATCTTGTAAAGAATACATTTCTTCTCAAAACTACTTAAAAAGGTCGCTTATTCAAAAGCAGTCTATGTAACAGCTTTTTGTGAGGGAGCTTTGAGAGGCATTAAACTGTTCGGATGTCTGGTTCCCAATACCACCACTGTGAACAATTCTGAATCAGCAACTTTCTCTAGAATGGGGCATTTCACACAATCCACTCTGAAGTACTTAGTGGAAGAAGCTTTTTGTTTGGTTGAAAAGGAAAAGAAGTCAGTATTGAGTGTTAAGTATCCTGATGTAAATTTGGTATCTCTGTTTTTCTCTGCAGACGTGTGTCAACTGAACAAAGATCAAGGGCCCTGCAGAACTTACATACTCAAATGGTTCTTTGACAAAGAGAGGAATGAATGCGCTCGCTTCTGGTACGGAGGATGTGATGGAAACGCTAACAGATTTGACACTCAGGAGGAGTGTGTAGCCCGCTGTATGATGCAGTGAACTGCCTCGTGACTCTCCAAAATAACATAATACTAGCAAGTTTCCCTCCCACCTTCTACTGTTTTCATTTACACGTTAAAGTGTTGTCCTTCACTGCCGTTTAAAAATGCCCTGTTAATATAGCTGCAGTGGTATTTTCAAGGCTGTAACACTGAACATAGTGCTGTGAAAATGTTGTTGCCCCTTAACAATTTTTATCTATTTTAGGTCTTTTGTCACAGATAAATGTTAGATTATCCAACTAATTTTAATATAAGATGAAAAGCAAAATGCAGCTTTTAAATGATTATTCCATTTATTAAAGATAAAGATTTATTCAAAACCCATATCACCCATGTGAAAAAGTAATTACCCCCTTAAAACCAAATAACTGGATGTGCCACCCTTGTAACTAACTACAATCAAACAAACTTGTGATGAGTCTTTTCCATTGCTGTATAGGAATTTTGCCCCACTTTTCTATGCAGAATTGTTTAATTCAGCTACACTTTTCATGCATGAACTGTATGTTTAAGTTCTTGCCACAGCATCTCAGTGGAATTTAAGACTTCGACTCGGCCACTCCAAAACCTTCATATTTTGTTTATTTTGAGTCATTCAGAGGTGCACCTGCTTATGTTCTTCAGATCACTGTCCTGCTGCATACTTCAACTGCACTTGAGCTTTTGGTCAAGTGTACTCATGGTTCCCTCAATCCTTGCAAAGCAACCCCAGGCCATCACACTACCACAACAATGTTTGACTGTTCCTTTGAGATTAGGGTATTCGCTTTACGCCAGACGTCACCGGATCCATGTCTTCCAAAACTTTTCAACTTTGACTCATCAGCACAAAATATATTGTCCAAAAAGTCTTGGAGGTCATCTTTTTTTTGGCAAATGTGAGATGAGCCTTTATGTTCTTTTTGCTTAGTGGTGGATTGTGCTTTGCAACTCTCCCATTGATGCCACTCTTGCCCAGCATCTTTCTTATTGTGGAATAATGTACATTAACGCAAGTGAAGCCTGCAGTTCTTTTGTAACCTCCTGGATGAGTTGTCGATGTGCTCTTGGGGAAATTTTGGTAGGCCAGCCAGTCCAGGGACTGGTGTACTGCTCTTTTAAACCTTTTCGCTGCTTCACATTACCAGACAAGACCTATTTAAGTGGTGTTTAGATTCAACAGGTCTGGCAGTAATCATGCCTGGGTATTGTGCAAGTTTGTCACTGATGTGTTACACTGGTTTTTAGATGGTGCTATATTTGCAGGGCATGCTGGGAAGAGAGAAAATTAGCTTGTCAACTCATCATGCATGTTATATGAATAATTATCCTGCTACATAATAAACCTGCATAAATGTTAAGTGTCCTGTTTTATTTGTGAACTGCTGGTGTACCATAAGACTCATGCATTTTGCCTTTGCTGTGGTCTCATGGCAGTAATTATGAATTTCATAGGTTAAAAAGCTTTACTGCATGCTTTACTGTACAAAATGCTGTGTCCACTGGAATTAGCCAATACAGCAATTAAAATCGAGAGAGCCAAATTCATGTGCTGGAAGTTAGATAGGCTGCTGTAGTGGATGCTAAGCAAAAAACAAACAAACAAAAAAAAAAACCAAGCAAACAAAAAAACCCAATCAATTTCCCCCAATCAAAGCATGAGTCCTTAAGTCTTAGCAGACTAGCCTGAGTTGCCTGAGGCTGAAATCTCCTTATATTTAGATCTTAAATGGACGTTCCCAGTGGGCTTAAGGGGAAACATTTCGAAAAGTTTTGCTTTCCAAGGTTTTAATTTTAGATGCTTTTCATAGCATTTCTTAGAACTTTTTTTGTATGTAGTGCTTGTGAAGCTAATAATCTGTCCCTTTGAATAGTCTTCTAATCTAATACAAGCTGATGTTTCATTCAAATTACATTAGAAAAAAAAGTGATATTTATGAATCAATGAATTTAAGAATTTCTGCTTCTTGAAACTTCTTGAAACTTTCTTTTTTGATATCAGTAAAAAGTCAATATGAAAACAGGAATTATAAGTCCTTAAATAACATGAATGCCCACGGCATTAGGTTTCATTTACTGCCAAATATTTATCGAATTTAGACCTGTGATCAACTAGCAAATGACCTTTCTACTCATAGTATGTAGGTCCTTTGAGAGGACTAGTGTACAGCAGTAACTGGTTTTAAGATTGGAAGGACGGAAGATTTAAAGTAGCAGTTTAGTGTACAAACATAAAAAGCAGACAAATGAAATACTAACAGATTTAATGATGATGATGTAACGCGATGTTAGGTGTTTTCCTCTAAAATATATATTTACTGCCTCTTAAAAAATCAAAAACTTGCACTTGTCGACTGTTTTAACTAGAAACTAAGCAAACGAAAATGTCTCTTTTTGATAAGTACAGTGGATAAGTGTCAAGATGCTCGATGCAACTATGATTATTATTGAGTTGAAAGAGAATAAATTTGGACCTTATCACCATAATGCAGTATCTGTTTTGCTCATATAAATGTGTGGACATCACAATTTGTATTAATGATCATGAACATTTCTTTTTATTTTATAATACTGAAAACACAATGATTAAATCAGCATTCTTCAGCTGTTACAAATCCACCAACCTCATCGGTACACTGTCTCAACTACAGAGCAGCTGCTTATGAATCTGCACTAGTATATCAGAAATCTGGTTATCAGATAGTTACCAACCTTTGCTTAACATGTTTTTGACTCATTGTGCTCAGTTACAATAATGATCTTCACGTTTACATTTTGCACATGCTCACAAGAAAAACATAACATACACCTGTGATTAGTAGAATTGGTATTAACTAGTTGCTTCTCCACAAACTAGTTAGACTGTTAGCATCCTGTACAATCACGCTCAGACTTTGTGTTTACATGTGACATGATGTGATGTTGTACACTGCACCACAGTGACTAGACTTCTCTCACTTCCAGACTTTAACAATGCCGTCTCTAGAGGAGGTGACTATGAAGCCCTGAGTAGTCTGGAAGGTGGCAATGTCAGTAATGATGTCATGATGGCCTACAGGTAGTGACTCTGGGCCTCTGCGCGGGGCATCCTCTGTTGAGCCACTCTTCTGCTTGCTGTGGATCTCCTAGTGAGACAGAAGGGGACAGAACATTAGGGACCACAACCCTCAATAATCCAGTAATGGTATAGAGAAGGCAGCCAAAATCCACAGAAAATCTAAGGTTCAAACCTGCACCACTTCCGTTCCCTCAATAATCTTGCGGTTGTAGAAAACAGAGGGACAGTGAAGGGAGTCATTGGCACCACCAGCAACAATATAGGACCTTTCCGGATAGGCAAGGTCCCAGAATCTGAGGAGCAATTAATAATATATCAAAAATTGTCTCAAATTATGCTGAGAAGGCAGCACTTTCCACATGTGTCTCAGAGCCAGATGTGAACTCGAGAACGTCTCGTGGCTCCACAGCAGAATTAGATTCCTCCTGTGCAGTAAAAAAATAAAGCCTTGCTGAGCATTTCAACACACTGCTCTAACACACTGTTCTAACGCAGTTTTAACAAAAACTGGTCTCAAACGCCAGAATTAATGTATAACTGCTATTTGACCCTGAAGATCGCAGTCCAGACTGCTGGTCACATAGCAATGCAGTCAAGAATCTGGCCTGATAGTAGCTAACAAAATGGAAAGAAAGGAGAAGGGAGAAGGAGGGAAAGATTCAAGACGAGACAAACAGACAGGCTCAGTTGCGTTTATATAAATTCCAGCTGGTTTCCAAATATGTTCAACCTGCAAAGAGAAACTGTCAACCACAAGTCAAACACTGAGAGACATTTTACACGAAACCTGTCAACGTTTGGGGGAAGTATCCTGAGGGCCTGCTGGAGGTACAAGAAAGGCATCTGTGTACTGGTTTACACTGTAGCGTTCAGTGCTATATACAGGAGACACAGGGCTTCTGCACAAACTGTAGGCTTTATTAAAGGCCATGTGTGCTGCAGCCTCACCTCACACATATAAGACATAGCTAGAAGAGTGCCAAGTTACGTTCAGCCTAGACTTGCGGTGCCTTCCCTAAATTCAGCATAAACAGTGGAAGAACTCTTCAAGATAAGAGTCTTGATGAAAATCCCAGCAGCAGAACAAATCATTTTAAACGTGTTGTTATATTATATTAGATTAGATAAGATTAAAATATAGCTCCCAAGGTGGTTTGATTTTTGATTGAATGGGACAAAATGGCTCTTCTTAACATCTGGGTTGCCGACTCCTGGACTAGATGAACTTGGGGCAGCCTTTACAGAGGGAGTCCCCTCGTTTGCAGCAGATTTTGATTAAATCCAGCACCAAAAGTACTGCATGTCATTCCCAAATGTGCATTCTTGTTAAAAGATCACGTCCAGCCCAGTGGGAATGTGTTTTCCTTTGAGTGTTCCAGGCACAAAGGTGCGTCTTGGCTATCCCAAGGAATTTAACTCTCTCAATGTCCTGTTGCTGTCTTTTTATGCCTGCTTTGTTTTTTCCAAAACAGATGTTCCCACCACACAAAAGAAATGAAAAATAGAGCAAAGTAGAGATTTCTTCCTAATCTTATGGCTTCAACCTCACTTCAAGGAAAGTAAGAACAATCCTCTCCTAGCTAGAAGGAATGCGTCACTTTGTACTGATTAATAGATGAATTAAATCAACAAAGAATCTATTGACCTATCTATCTCTCTCTCTCTCTCTCTCTCTCTCTCTCTCTCTCTCTCTCTCTCTCT
>CM067479.1:20601030-20627258 GCA_034552555.1 Semaprochilodus insignis | reverse complement strand
ATATATATATATACACATACATACATACATACACACACACACACACACACACACACACACACACACACTGTGTACAGACCACCTTTCATTTAGTTTCCAGCTAAAACAGCCATTAAATACAAATTATTAGTAGTATTTCACACATGTTCCCCAGATGATTACACAAGAACAATCATTTTTTAGCTAGAAGAAATACTTATATAGTTATATAGGTAATAACTCAACAAACCTTATTCTCATGTCAGATCCAGCAGTGAGTAGAAGAGGGTTGCCATCAGCAGGGCTGCAGTATATGCCATGTACACTATGAGGGGACGGCTACAAGTGAAGACATACAGTCTAGTATGAGAAACAGACTAGTCTCGTTTATAGTCATCAGTGAGAAATGATTGAATTTGTTGAAACGAGAGGAGACTCCATGCCTGCAGCTCTGAGAGTGGAGGTGCAGAGCTAGCCCACAGAGTAAACTTCCTGTCGCCTGTCTCCATGTCCCACATTGACACCTCATTGTTTCCTTGCACAGCTGAGGTACACAAATAAGAAAAGAGCAAATACCATTGTAAAATAATTGATACATACTTATATGACTGCAAACATCAGTTGAACTTTGTATTAATGTGCTAAATAAGTAAAAACTATTGTACTGTTCAAGGAATAACTGTTGACTGTTATGTTGCTAACCTACTGTTAACATACTGCATTATTTGGAGGATGTAAAGTCTTTTAAGTCTGCATCATTTGCATCATGCTCAACAACACCCCTTAACTGTGATAAAACACACCCTTTATGGTATATGGTTTTATTACAGAAATGAGCTGTTTCTACATATAAGATCAGTTCAGTTACTTGAATACTGCTATGTAATTAACAAATTAAAGATTTACAGCTTCTCACCTGTGATGACAGATGACTGATAGAGGGGATGCATGAGTAGACGTCTAATTCGAGCTCGAGCCGGATGGGAGTGATTGGAGATTGGCAATTGAAATCGCATGTCCCAGCATGCCATGGTGCCATTGCTTGTGCCTGGAAATTAACAGGTATATTAATTCAACCCCATCAGCAGAATTCTGTTTTATGACTTGAGTAGGCAATCATCAGCCCTCACAGAACATATTAACCCACACTTACCCACACACAGCCAGCACTGGTGCATGTCTACAGCAAAGGAGGTGATGAGGCCCAGGCGCAGGTCATGCCGGAGGGTCCAGGCATTGCTGTTGCTGCGTAGGTCCCAGCCCACCAATGAGCCATTGACTGTGGCATAGGCCAGCACAGACTGAGCCCCAGAGTTAAAGTGATGTATGTCCACCACACAGCCATCCTCCTTTAAGTCCAGGAACCTACAGAACAGATGCTGGATTACCAACATGACTACAGAAGTTTTGCAAGTGATGGTTATTGATGGAGAAGGAATATTGGCTATCCACTCTCATTTTACACTTAATTCAAATTAATCACAACAACAACAAGAACAACAACAACAACAACAACAACAACATGTGCAGACAGGAAACGTTAACCTTGAGTAATCTACTGGTGAAACACGGTAAATTTGACTGAGCACCAGTTCTGAAGTTCAACTGCTTGATTTAAAAATCACACATATGGCATGTTAATGTTCTACAATGCATTAAAATACATTTAAAATATATATTTTAAATATATATATAAAGTATACTCCAATCATACTCCTTGGCCTTCGTTTCTTCAGTGTGACCAAGTGTTAAGAAATTAAGATTACAAAAAATACAATGAAGTATTATTTGCAAATATTCAGTGTATTTCATTTATTACCGTGATGAAACAGGTCTAGAGTGATTTGGTCTACAAAACAACTTTTCTAGTTCTTTCAAAAATGTAACACTTATCAAAGCCTGCTTATTTCTAGATTTTTTGGCAAGTAAAATGATCTTGCTGCATGGACAAGTAATGTCACTCATACTATTTCTTCTCAAATCCAGTGTTCATTTCTGGTATTATTGTTCAGGTGTGTGCACACAGCTTAAATACTCTCCATAGAAAACTACGCTTGGTAGAATGTTACCTAGAGAGTTGTGATGGTACTCCCAACATATTTGGAATTCTGTGATTTTAAAACTAATCATCCTACATCAGTACCTCACCCACTAATTCTAAATAATTGAATGCAATCAAATCCTTATAGCCATGTTGCAACATCTAGTGTTAAGAGCAGAAGAAATGTTCAAAAGAAACATAATGTCTAAAAACATTTACCACAAATCACACTGTGCAGTTGTAACCTCATTTGTGTATAATTAGCAACTGAAAACTTAATACCTGTTCAGATGGACTGCTGAATAATAACATTTAATAGGAATAAAGCAACAATGATTTAACCTGACCCAAATTCAAATTTAAGGCTAAAAAGCAAATGGCTGCTGATACAGCTTCAAATAATAATGTATGGAAGATAAAGTGTACAGTAAATATTCAGCAGCTGATAAAATCAGTGAATACCTGGTCTGACAGGGCTGCACCTTGGGCGATTTGGGTGGCTTGTTGGCCTCAACCGCGAGAAGCTGGACAGAACCGTTGTCTGAAGCGACGGCAAGGTAGTGTGACCCTTGACAAAAGGTCAAGGTTTTCACATGACCTCCGATGCGTGAATAAGTCAGCACTGACCTAAAATAAAAATAAAATAAAATATTTTTTCTTTCAAGAACAGTTTAAACCAGTCTCTAAGAAAAAAAAACATTCTTTACTTTTATTAGTTTATATTACACCTTTTATATTACACTGCACTGTACTGTGGAAAACTCATAGACCACTTTTCAGTTAAATATTCATTAATTTAACTACGTAGCAACAGCAATGCCTGGACCCTCCAGCAAGACCTGTGCCTGGGCCTCATCACCTCCTTTGCTGTAGAAATGCACCAATGCTGGCTGTGTATGGGGAGGTGTGGGTTAAAATGTTCTGTGAGGGCTGACGATTGCCACATTTTCTGCTGAAAATTATACAGCGAATTATTTTAATCTCTAATCTTATCAGAAATATTTATGAATACACACTCGACATAGAAAACAGTTAGGAAACTGCAGTGTGTTTGGGTAGGTGATTGTGTGACTGTTGGCGCCTGCTTGAAGGGAAACATATGTCAGTGATTTCTTTAGCAACAGTTTTGTTGGAGGACGCAGCTGTAACTGGTTTGTTTTCAGACTGTAAAGATGAAAGAGTCAAACAGTAGAATGTACAAAAGTAAAGAGTGGACATATTACTGATAGATCTGATATTAACACTTAGTGCTTGTATTCTTTTGTGCCATTTTCTGTAAAATATATCTTAACTTTTTTCTGACAATGAAAAATAAATATCTTGAACTTGGCTGTTCTGAATATAAATCCATTTAATGGAGGGTGATCTCTGATTTTTGCTCAGTACTGTAATTCTGGGACGTTCCCAGCAGATCTGATCTGAGACTTAAATAAGTGTTACGCACCGTGTGGTTGTCGTCTTGCCCTCCATTTTCTGACTGTCCCAGATCTTCACTGTTCCATCATTGGAGCATGTAGCAAATATTGAATGTTCATCAGACACTCTGATCCGGTTCACAGCAGACTTATGCTCATGGAGATGGGCCACTAGCAGACCTTTAGGATGCCATCCTACAAATACAAACCACATAGTCAACACCAAGCAATACAAACACTTAATTTGATATGATGATTTAATGTACATTCATGTACATTTATTTTAACATTTCTATTCGGTCTCTTGCTCAAGAAATGTTCTCACTAACAGTGTTTCTTCACATTGCAGTCCAGTGTAGAATAACACAGATACAAATTCACAATCACGATCAGAGTGAGAAGTCCATACCTGTCTACCCTTGACGAATTTGGTAAACCTCCTTGTTGTGTGTGTGCCAAGTCAGAAGCTAGAAACGGTGTTAACCAACCAACCACAACTGGGCAAAAAACCCAAGGAAAACACAACAAACACTAGCTAACCAGAACTCTTGACTGTACCTCTCAGTGAAAACCAGCAGCACAGTATAAAGTTAATCAAAGCTTCAGGCTTCTGCACTGTTACTACTTTGGTTTACAGTTATAGACAACTCTGCCTACTTTCACGGTTCTGTTATTCTTCTAACAGGCTGTGAATAGTTGTGGGTTAGGATTTGTATCATGCTTTCCATTACTGCCCAATAGAAAATGGCGTTAGTAAAAAGCAAATGGTTCAAGAGGTGAAAACAAATGGTGTTCTTGTTTTTGTACTGTATAATGGTGACAAATTTGCAATATCTACTGTCTCTTTCATAGCCAGTGTCATATTTAGGGGGCAGTTGTAGGCTGGAGGTTTGGGAACCAGCCTTGTGACCAAAGGGTCTCTGGTTCGATTCCCTGAACCGACAGTAACAACTTAATACCCTTGAGCAAGGCACCTAATCCCCAATTAGACAGGGCTGCCCACTGCTCCGAGCGAGTGTGCTCACTGCCCCTTTGTGTGTGTGTGTTCTTTAGTGTATGTGGGTGTATCTCTTCTCGGATGGGTTAATTGCAGAAGACAAATTCCACAGTGGCAAAAAAGGTCTCTAAACTCGGAGAATGACTGGCCTCACCTGGAACTCTTTGCACCTGAATAATATTTGTAGACACTGAAAAGTCTTTACCTTGTTAGTTGTATAAAGTGGTATAAACTGTTAACCTGGTAGTGGAGGCCTGCTTTCCCACTCAGCACTCTCCATCATCTGCTTGGCCATGCGTTCTGCATTGCACTGCTCTCTTTTCTGCTGCACTAGCTGCTGCAGCTCGGCCTTGCATGTGGTCACACGGCGCTGGTACGTGGATGCTCCACTCACTGACTGCACTACCTGAACCGTAGGGGGCGCTGTGGCTTTCCTAGGCTGAGTACCTCCCACTTCAGGCACCTTAAAAAAAACAAAAAAAACAAAGCCTACATTTAGCATAGGAGCAGAGTCTTAAATTTGCATTTAATCCCTTAAATCCCTTAGACTTATTATTTAGTTGTGAATCTTTGTGGCTTTATTTTTCTTTCTTAATCTCTAGGAATTATTCAGTAACTACTATTTAACTAACTTACCAAGTATCGATTTAGAAGCATGATATAGGGAGGTTTGGCCCATGGAGTTTAAAGGGTTAACCATCACTGGTTTGTGTACACAACTAGATGAACTGCAAATGTCAGTGCAAAGGCTGTAGAAAACAGTGGTAACGGCATAACAAACCAGAGATGTGACAAATATGGGCAATTTGGCCATTGGCACCAAAATTCATATAGCATTCGATGTACTGAATGTACTCCTTTACGATGTACTACTTTAGGAGTAGAGCTAGTCATACTATCAACTGGACAATCACACCACCAAAGCAGAGCACATGAATGATGGTAATCAGTGAGGGGAAGCACATGTCTATGGCAGGTGGAGAGAAGGCTTAAGCAGGGTTAAATGGAAGAGAAGAAAGAGTGCAGAGGGGACTCAGAGCAAAAAGGGGGTGGCAGGGAGGGAAAGCACGCAGTCGGCTCAGCAGTCGACCTGGGCTGAGGATGGAACATGAGGAAGGTTAAGAGTCTGGGAGGAACTCTCAGATCGCAGGCGCCCTCCGGCCAGAGTTCCGTTGGGTTCCCCACCACCGCTCGCAACTAGAACAGTAGGTACCGTCGGCGGTGCTGGAGCCGAGGTGGGCGGGTCCAGAGAACCAAACATGCTCTTCCACTCCTCGTTCAGGTTGGAGTCCTGTTTTGTGTGTTTACGGGCTGGTAAAACAGAGAAAGACAAAACAGAATGTGACTTTTGCTCTTGCAGTGGTTAACTGAAGTGCTGTGCAAAAGTCAGAAACCAGCCTTCATTTATTTGGTTTCCACTCAAAACGGTCATTAGGTACAAGTTTCATTTTCAGGAGATTTCTGAGGTTCTGAGGAGATTAGATACAAAACAATCTACTTGAATAGGGAAGATAAAAGTCATGGCAAAATAAGTTAAAACTTTTCACAACCAACACCATCAGATAAAAAGTACCGAAAGTATTGAAACTCAGGCTTCACTCTCACTTCCGACCTAAAAACAATCTACAGGTCTTCCGGTTCATCTTTCCACTGGGAGCTCACATGAAATTAAACTGAGAGCAAATCAAATTGTTCTAGTGTTCTCAGAACAATAGACTGACCACCACAGAGTCCAGACCTTGACATCACTGCATGTGTTTGGGATTACTGGGATTGTGAGATGCAGAAAATACAACCAACTTCGAACTTTGAAGGTGTGCAATTTTCTGAACTGAAATGAACCTGAAATCCATGAGAATACTAAAACAATGAGTGGACACAATATTGAGATTGATATGTTTAGTTGTAATATTTTGGCAGACTGTGAATGTTTAAAATCCACCACGCTACAGGCCTCCTCTGACCCGTGAAACAGTTTCACAGTCAAATGTTTACAGTTTACCCTTAATCTAGCTCACAAATAATTTGTTACCATTGAATAACTTTACCATTATTCTAGTTTAGACCAAGAGTTAGTTAGTAATACGGATTCCTTCATGACACATCTGTTGATAATGTGTGAGAATTAAGAAATTTTCAAACAATCCACTGAGAAACACTTTGCCATTATTGCCATTATCATTAAATGATTAATAATAATTACTAAGTGGTGATGATGATGATTACTATTATTAGTTGTAACAGTAGTATTTGTGGCTGGTGGTGACTAATAAATAAACCATGACTTAAACATAAACATCTAAATTAGTGTGAATTTTACATAGTTTAAATTTATAATAAAAGGAAAAAAAGAAATTTGGTTGTCCTGCCTTTGAATTAAAATTCACCTACCCTTGGAGAAGACCACCAGGATAGTAAACCCTAGATAATCTGAATTTGGTTGTTTTGACCGGAAATCAAATACATGAGGGCCTCTGACCACTGATGTTATATATTAGACACTGTATATATGTATGTTGACAAAGTCATTGCTGTTACACAGCACATCGGAGTGAAAATGAACAATTAATATGAGCTCAAAGTGCAGACTGTCAACTTTAATGTGAGGGTACTGACCTACAAATGAGATGGACAGTGTATGACTTACAACCATTTTCATACTTGAAGGGAACAGGGTAACAAATTCAATTGAAAGGTAACAAATAAAATCGAAAGTTTTAGTACTCAGTTGAGAATCATTTGCAGCCAATGACTGCCTGGAGTCTTGAACCCACAGACATCTCCTGACACTAATGATCTATCAGGCCTTTCCTGCTGCTGTCTTCAGTTCCTGCTGCATTTTACCTTCAGTTTTACCTTCAATAGGTGAAATGCACACTTGATTGGATTGAGGTCAGTTAACTGAATTTGTCATTGCAAAGCATTTCACTTTTTTGCAGTATGCTTTGGGTCCATCTGCACTGTGAAAACACTCCACTGAGTTTTGTTGCATTTGGCTAAATCTGAGTAGATAATATAGCCCTACATACGTCAGAATCCATCCTGCTGCTTTTGTCAGCAATTACATCACCAAAAAATGACACCAGTTAAATGGCCATAACACTACCTCCACCATGCTTGACAGATGAGGTGGTATGTTTTGGATCATGTGCAGTTTCATCCCTTCTCCAGACTGCTGATCTTTGTCTTTGTCTGTTTAAGAAATGTACTGACTTTTTACATGTCTTTCTTTATTCAGTCTACTCTGGTAAAGCCTCCTTGCCAACTGTTTTGTTCTTCACCAGGGAAAGAATCTCACAGTCAGTTTTTATTTTACACTGATGGCTTGCTTGAATGGCAATGAAGCGCTCTGAACTTCATATTGGGAGTTGACAGCAACAGAGTCCAAATGCACATGCAACCTGAAAAAAAATATCTCTGTAGCACACATCTTGCCATTAGAAAGCTGAGCAGCCAACTGTCTATGGAGGGCTAAATGGAGGGCTATGTATGGTTGTAAACGGTCATAATTTGACACCTGTTACCAGATTTGCATGCCAGTCCCCTCAAATTAAAGCTGACAGTCTGTACTTTCAGCTCCCATTCATTGTTTAATTTCAACTCCAATATGTTAGACAACTAATGCAACAAAAACTTTGCCAACGTCCAAGTATTTATGGACATGTGTACAGAGTGCATTAAAGAGATTAATACACAGAGGCAACCTTTTTCTATAGGAAATGACTGCAATGACTGTACTCTAAAATTCATCACATTCAGGTTTGATGCACTGACCAGAAAAACCTGTGCACCAAAAAATCCCTCAATAAAAGCACACAGTTACTACAAACAGAAGCTAAAAGCAAGGTTTAAAGGTGGCACGTTTCAACAAACGTAGAGCCTCTGATGGCAGAGATGAGAGTTAATCTACTTTTTGGCTATTCTTGACAAAACACAGACAGAATGAGAAGGAAGATCTAACAGAAACAGATCTGAAAGAAAACTCTTAAATTGGTGCACTTAATGCTGTGAAATAGTTCGATGCCATCCTGAGACTCTACTCCTACTGACAATTACATCTACTGGACAGCGTGGCCAGGTCTACTAGTGAGCAATTAAGTTAGTCCAGTCACCCGCAGTCCAACACTCCAATAGGACACTTCCATGCGATTGCAACATACCAACTGCGAAAAGAAGGTGCTATTAGCCAAAGATCACATGCACTTTCGTGCAGAATTATAACAGAATGTACTGCACGCCTATGGACTTGTAACCAGAACAGATCACAAAACAAGTTTAGTGAGCTTTCTGTGGTGACAGTAAATGTCCTCTGCATCAAAATGTGTGGAAGCTAAATGTTACATCAAAGGCAGGCATGCTGATCAAAAACTAAGTAATATACCAGAAACAGTAGAGGTGAAATCTGCAATCAAAATAAAATAAAAAAAAACAATAAATGAACCCAAATATCTAAATAACACATCAAAGTAGCAGTAGGACAGTATGACATATAGATGTGCTGCCTACCTCTCTTGTCCTCAGTCTCCGGCTTAGGTTTGATGAGGTCCACATGTCGGCCGGTGATGCCCAGGACACTAAGGTCTATGACTCCACTCTGGGCACCATCACTCAGGTGGGTCTGGTCAATGATATTGGCCTTGGCTTTATTGGACTTGAGCATGAAGTCTTTAAGAGCCAGAAGCTTGTCCTCCTCGGCTTCTGTCATCCCCTAGGAGAAGCAAGCAACAGAAAAGTAAGGTTTGCAATATGGCATAAATATCACATCACAAAACATATAATGTGCTGTTTTAATTTGACACATATGCTAAAATTAATTAATGAATTTAAGAAAAACAGAAGGGAAATTAGTAAAAACTAAACATAAATACATAAGGACATTACTGTACATTGGTTGTTGTTCTCATTTACTCTATAATTTGTCTGAATCTGTCTTGTGTTGTTGTTTAGTGTTCCAGTACTAACAATACCTATTATACACACTGTTGTAATTTAGCACTATCAGTGTAATGTATCATCATACTGTCCACCCTTCCAAAACAGACAATGTTAAATCATGAAGAATCATGAAGAATGTTAAATCAGTCAAAAACCGTGGTTATCCTGATTTTGAGTAAAATCAGTTGAATGGGGCAGGACAATGCAAAAATCTAATCTGCTTCCAGTAACATTACATTTTGCTTCATACAAAGTACATCTGGGTGAAGGTGAACGCCACAAGTATGTGAACAGTCATTAGAAAGCAAGAGGGTGTGCTCTGGTATAAAAACAGAAACATCCCTTATAATACCTAGTATTAATAATACTGAATTATTCCCTTCAAGACAGTACCACCTGTCCTCGCCTGACTTTTGCTCCACCCACATGAATAAAAACATGGCAGTCCAATGTGACTGACTGTTTTTTTTATGCTGTGAAAGTTTAATGTAATTTCATTTGCGTAAACCAACAAACTAATATTTCTGCAACAAGCTGTCCTAACAAGCCAGCTTATGAGAACAGCTGTTTGCATGGCTGCTTGTGTCTTGTGTTTATTGTTCTTTTTTTCTGTTATTATCTATTTCTCTAGATTCATTTTGACTCACCTGATGAATTTTACACAGAGCTCAGATTAGAGAAATAAAATATATAAGAATTCTACACATAGATAAAGGACAGATATACAGACAATGCTAAGACAAAAGACATGGCAGCTGGTATAACATAAGAATCTCTAAATCAAACTTCACAGAATAGCAAGAATACAGATATGAGTCACTAATTCAGCTAACCAATGAAGTAACTGACCTGTAAAACTCAGAACATGCAAGTCACAAAAAAACTTTCACCGTGTTAAGTCAGCCTAAGACAATGCATATCTTCTCACCCTGAGGTTCCAGTGTTAGTTTCTTAAAATTATCCTGCAAAATAAATGCACTGCATACAATCAGCCTTTTCTCATCTATCCTATTTGGGAAAGATATAGAAGCTTTATGTCTGACCTGGGAGAGAAGCTTCTTGAGCAGCTGTGCAATGGCAGGATCTTCAGGAATGGGGCACTCTGGGATGGATCCGTTGCGTTTCTTCTGACGGAGTAGCAGGTGTCTGAAGAGGCTGCTAATATCTTTGGAGCGGAGCGCGTAGTCAAAGATGGAGCGACTGACCGGTTCTTTGAGCACACTCAGCAACACTATCTCCTTATCAATCTGTCAAAGAGCAAAGAAAACCACTTACTGCTGAGCACTATACAAACATCAGCTTGTGGTCAGGCGTTCACAAAGATGTCCTAAGCTCTCAGAGCAGATTCCTCAGAGAAGTATTTATGATGGTAATTGTCACAAAAACTGATTCGAGATCAGCATGATTACTAGTCTTACAGAGCCAGAAGTGATCCCATAATAAGAAAACACTAGTGGCCAGCAATGACAGATTTTTTTTTTTTTGATTTTTTGGGGCGAAAAAGGTGGGAAAAAAAGAACAGACTAGAAGAACTTGGCGGTGGCTTTTTAGAGAGGGCACAAACCAACTCCAGAAGTTTAACAAGTTGTCCCCAGACATGCATTCTCATTTTGCAATGTCTGCCTCAGGGAGTTACCCCTCAAGTGTTTTGTGAATAAAGACTCTGACTGATCCCATTCATGTGGTTATGAAACTCCTAATGATACTTTACTACTCATAAAAATAGAATATTGCCCATGTTAGAAAACACACTTGCAGGTATTACTAGTGTTAGTTTACATACTAGCGCCATTTGTTTCTTGTTTAGTTCCACTTAATTTGTGCAGGAAGGAAAAAACTCCCAATACTGCATGTGTGCAGGGCTTCTTGACCTTTTAATTAATCTGCCTGCGACCACATTTTATTTCCAATAACAAACAGCTCTGTCTAATTAGTTCAAGCTGCTGTCCCACAGGAAAAAAACACTATTTAAATAAAATCAAATTAGTATTCAGACCACAGATATTTACAAGGACTGTGTAATTCTCTATTTAAACCCAACACATTAATAGAGACGCAAATAAGTAAAATAATACATAAATGATCATATACTGTATAGGGTACTTTCTACTAGGTGGTGGCTATGCAAATCGACACACATCAGCCAGTTTTAGTCCATAGGCAGAGCCTTCTTTAAACCACACGCCTGCATTTCAGAGCAGAAAGCGAGACTGCATCCTTGTCCTTAATGGCTACATGGTACGCAGTTAGATACCATACTACCATACTATTGGAAATAAATGTGTTACAAAGTCTAAAAATCAGTGCGCATCACATAAACAGCAAATTTAAATTAAGCAGCTTAATTTGAACATATGGACAGTAACTGTTGAAAATGAACACTATTTACATACTGCATAAAATTATTTTATTTGATTAAATCAAGGAAAATGCATTTTCCATTATATGAGTCCTTTAAATGTATTTTATAACATTTTATCCTTATTTTTATCCTTATTGTTGGAGGATTCATGATATTTGCCCCGTTTGGGGGGGGGGTTAATGTGCAGTCTTACCTGTATAATAGGTTGGGTAATGAAAGGGTTGAGGTGGGGCATGAGCTTGCAGTAAACATCAGCGATGTTTAGGTGCTGGGCAACAACAGTGATAAATCCTACAGCCCCGTAGCGAATCCACAGATTGGGATGGCACAAGAAAGGAGCTGGCAAGGCAGCAGATAAATATATTTGACAGTTTTAAAAATGTTGTGAGTCATTACATTTCAATCACACTCCCTACTTACAAAACACCACAACTTATGCTGATACTTACATACGTGCATAACTATGGATGTAAATTACAGTATATCCAGTTTAACTCAGTAAAATATCAACATACATATAGTCTCTCTTACCAATGTCACTAACAAACTCATAGATGTGTGGTTTCTGCAGTAGTCCCAATTGGCACATGCAAGTCAGCGCGTTGAGGGCTTTATAAATAACAAACTCCTCTACGTCACTCAGGCCCTGCTGTAGCAACGGCTTCAGGATGGACGAGCTCTGCCACCCCACATAGGCCGCTACCCCTGCAGAAAGAAGAAAAAAGGTCCGCATTGTGTGTCCAAGACCCAAGAGGAAGTTTACGCAGTGTCCAATGTCAATGGGGCAATATCTTACCCACAATGCTGTCAAAGAAGGCTCCACGAAGGTGCCAATCGTTTTTGTCATTAAGGAAGGTGATCATGTGGGAAAGGAGCACGTCGTTGGCCTTCTGTCTACCGAAGAACACGCACAGACGTGTGATACCGTTCTCCATCAGCGTTTGCTTAACAATGTTCTCAGGGTCACTTAGGAGTGTCACCACCTTCTGCTGAACCATTTCATGCAGTGCCTGCAGTTCTGCAAAATAAGGACAGACCACAAAAAAGAGGTTATAATAAAATTCAGAATGACTCGTACTTCAATTTTCACAGCAGATAACTTGCCAAAACTGTTGTAAATAGATAATTACAGAACAGCCCAAACAGCATTTTACAGGTTTTAAACACTTATTAGAATACTCATTCTCAGATTTATATTTACATTTCATATTTAACCAAAATTAAAAGCCCATTTATTGCTGTTCATTACTGCTATTCAAAACATATCCAGTAACATGACACTGATATTCAGTAACTGGTTACAGTGTACTAATAAGCATTTCATATGGTGCTGTTCTCATCTTGTGCCATGCTGATATAACAATATGTCATCATTGTCCTACTTAATCTGAAAGATTACATTTGTTTACATCTAACATATTAAATACATAACATACAACATAAAAATACTTCGTAAACAAGTTAAACTCCGTAAATTTCCTTTTAGATGCACTAGTCTGTACTTTCCTGAATCAATTCGCTATTTTACTTCCCATCCCCATGCCTATCCATATTCTCATGAGTGTAGGCCTTATGGAACTTGTAATTAAAAAAAAACAATAATAATGTGGCTGACTCCAGCATGCCGGATTAGGGCAACACACATATTTGTTAAATTATGTTGACCCAACTGAACCAGATGTGAGCAGTCAGTTTCCCTTGAATTCAGAAAAAAATATATATTCTTTTTAGTTCTTATTAGTGTGTGTGTGTGTGTGTGTGTGTGTGTGAGTGAGAACAAGAAAATATGGCTATCTGGAGACAGGACGGCGAGCCTGTGCAGCAGTATTTCACCAGATCCAGATGTCCAAGAAGAAAGAACAGCATGAGATGTACAGAACACTTAATCACATATAGCCTACACAATCACCTCTGAAGCACAAACTGGTTAATCATGCATAGCTTAGTAATAAACCTGAATGTTTCTTCCATGTAGTCATATTTCTTTCACAATATTCCATATTATGTATGGTATTTGACATGATTCATGAATCCTTTTTGGTATATGAGCCTCTCACTGCAAATTTTGCTTTTTTTATTGTTCCATATTTTAAGTACTCTCATGATTTTCTAAGATTATTTGCTGTTTTACTCATATGGCTACATGAAAAGTGTGTAAAAAGACAATGCTAAACAGAGAACTGAATAAAGAAAATAACAACAAATACTCAAATGATGCAAATATCCAAATGATTCACTTGATTTATTGAACAAACCATCTAAAAAGACCCTATGTTGTGGTGTTAGGGGCCGATATTTAAAATAACAAAAACATATAATATGGCAAGTGATTCCGAACTGTTGAACTACAGTATATACATAAATTACATAAATTTCAATTATGTGGCATGCTGGGTATTTAGAAACTTGAAATTTCCACAGAACTAGTAATTTACTGCTGAATGGACAGATACCTGAATCATAGTTTTCATTGGGGTGAAGAGTTTCCTCAGAATCTTCTCCATTTAGGTCCTGTTCAGAGTTCAAGTTATTCTCCTGCACCAGTTCCAGAAAACGCAGAGCTGTTTCAGCCAGGTGGGCAATGTTCTCTAATGTAAAAAATAATATTATTATTATCATCATATTCAATTAAACACTATGCAGATAGTTGTTCACTCATACATGTATTTGTTTCAGCAACATGAATTTAAGCATTGCATTCACTTTTTTATAAAAGTTTGCCATTACCTGCATAAGCAAGTCTGACAATAGTTGCCTCGTCTTGTGCCAAATGTGCAATGCCTGGCAGGATATACTCTGGGTAGATGTTAACGTCATTGCGGGGCACCTCTTTGACCAGCGCCAGAACTTTAGCTAGGGTGCGTACAGCCTCAGCCCTGACACGAGGCACCGAGTCATTGCAGAAGTGCAGTAAGTAAGGAGTGATTCGGTCTAGCAGTATTTCTACACTCAGTCGGCTGGCTAGGTGGAGCACCAACTCTAGTGCCGCCAGTTTAGAATCACAGGAGCGCAGCGTCTGCAGGCAGGAGGTAATGACTGACACCAGTACCACCAGTCCATGTTCTTTAGTTGATCCAAGCTCCTGAGATGCCTTCTCCTGCTTCCCTGCCTCCCTTCCTCCACCACCACACAGGTTATGGAGGATATTATCCAGGTCCTTTCGAATCACTAAAACTCTCTCATCTGCAGACTGGAAGGTCTCTTTGGCAAACTGGGCCATATATGGTTGGAGAAAGGTGTAGAAGATATCTGGGAATGCCTTTCCTCGTTGCTGTTTCAAGTAATCTTCTGCTGTCAACCGTTTTTCAGGTTCTCGCTGCACCATCTGAGCAACCTATGGATATCATGACTCATTAAAACTGAGAATGTTGAAACATAAAGCTGAGACATGCCTGTACATAAAAAACTGCATTATTTATACAAAAACATATTCAAATACCAGTTCTCTGATACTCCTGTCCTCAATTTTCATCAAAACCTGTTCAGTTTGAAAATGTCCCTTGCGATAGGCCAGCAACTGGGAGAGATCAAAAAGCGGGACCCCCTCTGTGAACAGCTCAGCAATTACACAGCCTGAAAAACAAAGACAGTGTTGGACAAACCTTATATAGCTTAGGATGTGAGAAACACTTAATAAGTAAAGCTTATTTATACCTGCTGAGAAAATGTCCATGGGCTGTTTGAGCTCTCCTCTGGTCCTCTGGCTATTGCTTGTTAGGTCTACGAGTGGAGTGGTCTGGTCACTCTCTGTGGTAAACATACTGCCATCCACAAATCTCTCCGGAGCTATGTAGCAAGTTCTCCTTCGAGATGTATCGAAAAAATAGTTGAAATCAGCTGGATTGTCCTCAGGCAGGTATGTGGGTTTAAAACTAGCGAAGTCTGTAAGCAGCACCCAGTTCCAGCTTGTCACCATAATATTCTCCGTCTTGATGTCACCATGACGAACGCCTGATTTATGGGCCTGGTCCACAGCATTAAGAATCTGGAACGCAATCCATTTCTTCTCCACATTGTTGAGGAACGGCCGTGTGCTGATGCGATCGTACAGGTTGTCGCGGACATACTGCCGAAAGAGAATGGCCGCTTTCTCTGTCAGAGTGGCCTTCTGAAAGGGTAAACAGTTCTGGCAAGAGTGCAGTCTGATCTTTAGCTCCTCTAGTTCTTGCTTGTAGCTGGTCAGGGGCAGCGAGGGATCCTGAATGGCAAAGACCTTCACCACCACTAAACCCTCTCTGTGTTTTGCTCTGGCCACCTTGAAAAACCTGGTGCTGCCAAGACTTTTGTCATACTCATAATCATGGATGTCTGAGAAATAGCTGTCCACAGAGAGTATCTGTGAGGGAGCGATTCCAGCCAGCTGATTTCCCATATTTCCCCTGCTCTATGTGAAGGTTTCTCCTGAAACAAATCCTATTTAGAAGGTGAGAAAACAGAATTAGAAATCCACCATGATATATTCTATTCTATATGCTGGTTTTGAAAACGGTTCTAGGTTCTATAGGTTCTATATAGCAGGAAGTTCTCAAACACGTCCTCATAGACCCCCAGAATTTCTCTTACCCCCGTGCAAGTTGCATTGGAGCAAAAATATGGAGCATCTGGGGGTCCCTAAAAACTAAGTTAAGAACTACCCAGTTTCAGGCCTATGGATTTCAGAGTCTGTAGGTAGGTGAAGAGCAGGGGGCATTTCATGCAACAAGGTGTCCTTGACCTCTCCAGACTTGACTTCTGGTTAACTGAGAAATCCTGCTTTTGAAAAATGTATCTGTAAGATAAAACTGCCGACTAATAGTAGTTATGTGATTAATGTCAATATGATGCCTAACTTTACACCCTGCTGAAAAACAGCATAGACCAGGATGCACTGTGTGCTGGTTTATGCTGGTATCGTTCTGGTCTGGTCAGGTGCTGGTTTACCATGCCCATGCTCTGTAACCAGCATACCAGCATCATTGTTGGTGACCAGCATATTAATTCCCATTGCTCCAGACTAGCATACAAAACAAAACATGTTCTGGCTTTGCTGGTAACCTGAGGGTATTTTACAAAGTCGGATTTCTCAGTTTAGCCATCTTAAGCCTAAAATCAGGCTTGTCTAGGGTATTCTTATTGGACATTCCTCAACTTTTGGCTAGTTAATTGTCTAACTAAATCAGAAATCATGCTTTGTGAAATATCCCGCAGTCAGTCATGCTGGTTTTTCTAGCAGGGAAAATCATACAGAAAACCTGGAAGTATTTCATTATTCAGGTCTGCGGAAACCCTCAGGGATATCCCTTGGTTCAGTTCAGGCTTAGATTAGTCGCCCTGCTAAGAAATCCTGCTTTTAAAATATGACCCTACTTCGTACATCTCCCTTATACCTGGAGCACAAAAAACTGCAGTCTAATGACAACAGACCCAGGTTACGTGCACCTCTGCGTTTGCTTTACTTTCATGTCTTCAGTCCGAGATTTCTCTGTAAAATAGTCTTATATTATTACCGTTATTACTGTTCTCGGTGAGTGTTTATCACCTCTTACAGGAGCTATAATAGCAGCCCTACTTACCGATGGCTCAGCGTTGTTTACCTTCTATTCAGTCCCCAATCGGCAAGATTAGTTTCATGACGACGAGTTTTTTCTCACCTCAAAGCATAAACAATCAACCAGACTGCTTCATATTAACAACAGTAACTGACATAACGCCTGAAATCGCACAGCTTTACACAATTCAGACTCCAAACACACAGGACGGTGCTTGTTGTTAAACCAAAAATGAGACTTGTCACTTGCGTTGACCGTCGCTGATCTGGGATCGTCCTCACTTGCAGTCCGGGGCTCCTTACTGGCTACAGTGTGAACAAAAACTGACTCAGGACCTGTTGGACGAAGCGAAGTGCCGTAGGATTCTGCTTCCGGTTTACGCGGCCTCTGCATCACTGCATCATCATCAGACGCAATGTTTAGCTAGCTGAGCACATTGAGGCTGTTTGTGTTTTTGTCTTTCTCCAATTCAGAGGCCATAATGTGTGCAGCGCTTTCTTCAGAAGCTGTCCAGGCTCGTTTGCGCAGTTTGCACAAACTGACAGAGTTTACAGAAAGTTGTCGGACACAGCTAACCGAGGTGTTTAATGCGCTGGAATGGGAGCCGGACTGGGAGCCAACTACACAGGTAGCTAGTAGCGTAGCTAGCTAACGCTAATTGGAGCTGATCCTACTGTTCTTAAGGATCTGGAGAAGTCCACTACCCAAAATGTGATATTTGATACCTACATAATTAATTGTTTAATTCTTAGTTTAAACTTACCAAGACTTTAGCCGCTAGCAAGCAGTGACTAAATGGAGTTGAACTGCAACGCTAAGCACCCTCTATGTTGCTAATGCTAACGCAAGCGAGGTTGCTGAACTGGCGTTCTGTTGTTCACATGACCGGGATGATAAACAATTGGAAAAATCGATAAAATAAACTTCTATTTCCAGTTAATATCGGCATTTTCATTATTTAATTCTGCCAATGTCTTAAATGAATTAAATATATCTATAGCAATTATAATCTGCGTCGGAGGGGGCGGTAAAGTCTATTTCACACCGAGTCCGACCTGTACAGGTGCAGACAAGTATGCTGGTTTGTTTGCTAGTCTTAATGCTCGGAGTGAAGCAACGCATTAAACTCTATCACTGCCAGTTACTTGGTAGAGTTTCACTGCTTTTATGCACATGGTAAGCACTTTACTGACTTGGCTTGTAGCTCACAACCCCACTCTTCTTTAGTAAGCTGTAGACTGTCCACGAGAGGCGCCATCAGCGCCCAAGTAGCCGTTGACGCTTTGTGAGCGTAGATCTTCACACCACTGACACTGTGGGCAATGTTCAACATAGCGTAGTGCTCCTGTGGCCAAAAGTCCTTCCTAGTGTGCAATGTACTTAAGTTTGGAAAGTAAAAGTAGCGTGATTTATTATGGCTCTAATCTTCTATTATTGTTTTTGTAACAAGACTCGTGCTTAAACTTAAGCAATTAATTAGTCTGAGACTGTTGTCTGTTAAAACTATCATAAGCACGAACAGTTTCCATTAGGTAGAACCAAGCTCTGTCCAACAGGTCAAAACAAAGAGCATGCTGTACCCTGATTGTTGGGCTCGCTTCACACTTCTTTCGTTTTGACATGTTACGTTTTTATGTACACACAAACACCTAAAAGAACGACATATTTTGCATAATGTCGCAGAGTAAAAAAATAAGACATTTGACTTTGAAATGTAGTAAAAAAAAAGTTAAAAAGTCTTCTGAATGGAAACGCTTCAGTAAAAATACACACAAAAACTTGGTACAGTAACCAATTACATTTAATTCATTACTGTCCACCAATGCATATTACTGCTATTCCAGTTTTCAGCCAGAGCTAGCTTGATTTTATCTGAAACATTGGAGTTTCCCCCTTAGAAAGCACCAGTTAAAGTCAATTAAAGTCAACCAAATAGCTCGACCTGGTCAAAGGCAGTCATTCACAGACTTGTTGGTATGGGAAGTGACATCCGAAGTAGAGAGAGCAAATTTAAAATCAGCATAGATGCCTTTGATTTAGTGGTTTGCCCTGACATGAAAATGTTTTTATGTATCTGTAATTCGTTAACTTGTTTATTTATTTTGCAGCATTGATATTTAAAGCTTGCTTATTTGCTGGTTAGTTGGATCAGGTGTGTTGATGAAGAGAAAACACTAAAATATGCAGAAGGTCTCCAGGACCAGGGTTGGGAAATACTGCTGATTACTATATTATGAGGAGCTGCACACAGTGTACAGTATATACTGGTTCAGCATGTAGTATACAGTACNGAAAACACTAAAATATGCAGAAGGTCTCCAGGACCAGGGTTGGGAAATACTGCTGATTACTATATTATGAGGAGCTGCACACAGTGTACAGTGTATACTAGTTCAGCATGTAGTATACAGTACACAGTAAACTATTGTAGACCGCTATAAATGTTTCTTTATTGCCTTTTGAAACAGGAAAAGGTGGATGTGTGTTGCTACGACAGAAATCACACAGTTCCTTGTAGGAGCATGGAGAAGCACAAAGCGACATGCCAGCTCTCCCAGTTAGGATACTCCAAGGAGGAACAGGTAAAATAGTAAAACTGGGTGTAATAAATACCCAGGATAATTCTTAATACCTCCACATCATGAGTGAAGGACAGATTTGGCTTGAATATTGGTAATGTTCAATTATGTGGTATAATAGGTAATGATTAGATAATCACACCCTATGTAAAACTAGTACAAGGACATAGTGTGCTTGTATATGCCATCATACTCAGTTTTAAAATCTTGTGCTAATTGCTTGTCTTCAGGCAGAGATGTGCGATCCATCATTCTGCTATGAGAGGGCAAACCTTGCCAGCATAAAACTGGGTGAGTTGAATGTGAAGAGAAGGCCATTTCACATACGTTATTGGAGAGATTTGCCTCCATGTAATTTATTTGATAATGGTATCTGTCTCCTAACAGATAAACATGAACAACAACAAGTAATTCAGCAGGCCCGGGCGAGTGCCCCTCCAGTTCCATCTACAGGATCCTTCTGCCAGAGTAAGCACTCGGGTATACCGACCTTTAACAAACTGCTCACACTTTTAAACACTTTATAGGCTCGCTGAATTCTGCACTGTCCAGTTTAACACAGTTTTACATTGGCCACAACTGTGACTATTTGGTCAAATTATCGGTATATTTTAAATTGCCAGTTTTATGTTTTGTTTTTTAACTTTTCCACACAAGGAAGATACGAGTATTTTGTGTGTTATTCCCAGCAACATCCTGTGACCAAGAAAAAGTATTTTGAATCATTTATGTCAATACTGTCATCATTTATTTGTGTTCTGTATTTTTTCTAGTAACAGGGGTGAGTATTAGAGGATGTCTGGTCAAGACATATTTCCACTCATACTTGCTGTATCCTTTTAAAAAATATCCTTTTAAATTTTTACAACTTTTAAAATGAGTAATATTGCGTCCTTTAAGCTCACATATGGGCAAATGTACATACAGATTCATAACAGAATGTGAAGATTCTTTGTGGCATGGTGACTTGGGTCTCCCATTACATGTTGGGAAGGTCCTTGTCATCTGTGTGTAAATTTTGTTTATTAACATATGAATGATATGTTTGATGTGTGTTTGATGGTGTGTATAAAATTCTGTTTTGTTTTTAGGTGATTACTCCACTGAGCCTGCAGATGTGCCTCAGAACCACAAGCGAACAGTCTGTGACCTCACAGTGGCTGACCGATTGGCTTTGTATGGTCACGTGATACAAAAGGCCATACAGCAGAGAGCAAACGCACAGTCATCCGGCAATGATGATCTTTATGTAGATCTTGTGTCTAAGCTTAACAAAGGTAACTATTTATTAAAGCAACAGAACACAAGTTGGAGTGCATTGTAATGAATGACTGTTGGTCACTGTAGATCACCAAATGTAATTCACAATTGACTGCAGGGTTTTACTGTATTTGACCATCTAAAGTGCATAACATTTTAAGGAATCCAGAGAAATCTCTGTTCATAAAGGGCAAAGCGGATAACCCAACCGTTAATGTCCCTTAAGATAGCACTACATTAAAAACTGGCATGCTTCTGTCATTGAAATCATTACATGGGCCCAAGAACACACTGGTGTTCAGTTGTCAGAAGACACTGTCACTGCATGTACAGATATGCTACTTTGTAGACACTGCCTTTCTCAAATTCATGCTTATTTCAGAGTAGCTAAACTCTGCTGGTGTTACAGCAGTATGGCTACAGAGAATGTCACCGCCGTACTGACAGTCCAGATCTCTCGGTCTCTCAAGGAAAATGTGTGGCATGTTATGAAGTGCGAAATATGATAATGAAGACTATATGTAATTTGGTGCCAAAAATGTATTAAGTGCTGTTAAAAGGAAAGGTAATGTATCATGCTCCTGTTAAATGCAGGTCAACCAGACTGCAGGTCAACCAGACTGTAGTAATCGCAACTTTCTGTTATAGTAGTGTTTCATTTACTGTCCCATTCATGGAATTTAAGCTTGCAGTGACAAATTCAGAAACTGACCTATTGATGTCACACTCTGCCCAAAAGATGAGCTGCAAATAAAACATTTTGTCTACTAAAACATTTGTGGTGGGGGGAAAAAAAGCTTAGATTAAAGTGACCAATATTGTTACTTGCCGACCAATTATTCTATATTATAAATATTATGTATATAATGGCATGAACAGAGTGCACTAGCTAATCAGACGACGTGATTGGGAGATACTATTGTAGAAATTGCAGTCTGGTTACCAGGCCGGATAATAATCTGACACAATTATGTAAATATTTAATGCAACTTCTGTAGCTGTAAATAATGTGAACTTGATTAAGAAACCTGTTTGCGCCTTCTTGCCGGAGCATCCGGTTTTAGCATTTTCTGAATTCTGTCCACCTAGATGAGGAGCAGAGCATCCCAAAGTCTCACCTTGAAGTTTTAGCTGAGATGAGAGACTACAAGAGACGGCGACAGTCATACAGAGCAAAGAATGTTCACATCACCAAGAAGTCTTACACAGAGGTGTGTATTCTTGGTCCTCATTTCTCTTGTGGGCCTAATTTACCAAGATACAGGGTTTGCAAAAACATTTAAATCTGTTTTATGTATAGACTTCACTTGAGTAAAAGTTGTGGTATGACAGCTTTGTGCAGACAATATAATGAATCTGCAATCACTATATCAGGCATGTCAAGCTGGGTCCTTTCATGTGTCGCTTTGAATACAAGCCATAAAAGCTTTGCTAATTAGCTGATGAGTTAAATCAGGTACATCAGCGTTTCAGCAAGGAGTGTAGTCTGACAAGTACTATCAAGAGTTCTGTGTTCTGGAAAAACTGGAAATTCATAGAATAGCTTTCCAGACATGGCTAAGAAGTAAGCATTGATCAAATTAAATTGGAAGTAGATTTCATAACCCACAAACCCAACCCTGTTAACTGTACAGTTATATGCAGAGTACTGAACTCATGTGTGACCCTTTATTTTACAGGTTATTCGAGAAGTGATTAATGTGCATTCAGGGGAGCTAGCTAAACTGTGGCAGGAGGAGAGGGAGGAGGCATCCAAAACAGTACAACACCTCCACAGGTAATGTTGTTTTTAATGTTGTCTTTAGAAAACAAGTTGATGTTGATGTCATTTTTCAGCAGGCATAGCCTGTTCTAAGCAGGGCTTGTGGCACTCTTGAGAATCATGCTCACTCATTTTGTCTGTTTATGATATAATGTGGTCACAGTGCTTTGGGTGTTTGGGTGTTGCAGGAGGCCGTCAGGCGAGGGCCGTTCTGGCTCTGTTGAATCACGTGAGTCTCGCACGAGCTCCCGGGAAGAAAACAGCTCCCGCCACAAACGCCACCGGAAGCGCAGTCGTGATCGGAGCCAGGAGAGAGAGAGTAAAAGCAGAAGAAGGTGAGTCACTGAGTGGATTATTTTTAGACAGGGAATTTCATTCGGTTTTGGTTCTCAAAAATCATACATTTTGACACAAGTTGATTATATTGCTATGATGCCGTTGAGCACTACTATTAAAAGTGTATTGAATACACAGATGTGACTGCAGGAACTATTTATGCAGCAAGACAAGAGCCTTTTATTGTCCCACATGGGTAAATTTGCATTGTTACAGCATAATAGCAGCGGACTAGATGTAGAACAAGATGTAGACAAAAAGTTACAAAATAAGAAATTACAGAAAATAAATAAAATCTCTATTGTTAGGTAAAAAATTTTTTTTTAAATACAATAAGAGACTAAAAATTTACATGTTATGGCACAGATATATATTGCACGGTTATTGAGAGATATTGCATAGATATTTTGAAGATATTGCACAGTTATGATTTATAAGCTTCACAAATACTGAATCTTGGCAGTCACCTAAATACTGATGGACAGTAAAAATATGGACAATAAAATTATTTTATTTTATCTAAACCTTGACATGCATCTGTAAAATTCCAAAATCATGTCCCTGATTATGCTTTTTTGAGTTTGACCAACTTCCTTATCACTGTATCACGGAGTGTGTTAAACCTTTAAAGCTCTTTCATTTTCGTCTCTGCAGGGATTCCCGCTCTCCTGATGAGAGACACCACAAGAAGAAAAAGAAGAAAAAGAGCAAGTCATAAAGTGCTTAGTTAGATTTTGGTCAGGGTGAATTCAGATGTACAGAGTATGATCAAGTCTGTCCCAAAAAGGCAGAACTTCATATAGGATTACCTGCATTTTTTGTCCCTTTTGTCTTTTGTATAGTTTGAATGCAAAATTAAATAAAATGAAAATAAAATGATCTGAGTTTTATTCTGTTCAAAATGCCTTTCAAATTACAGCACATATATTCTCCTCAAAACCCTCATGATGCTTAGCTTTTGATCTGTGTCAGTCCTCTGACACGTTTGTGTGATGCCACTGTTTTTCTCAGCTGTAAAATGTAAAGGTCATAGGTCAGTGTTACAGTCCCATATAGAAAGAATCTGTAACACCGATGTTTTCGCTGACACAGTTTGGCAAGTGGGCTAAAGGTCACTGAGCATCTTTTACACAGATTTATGTACTTAATCATACAGATGTCCATACTGTAATACTCTCATAAGTGGAAAAATTGATTAAACTAAATAGGATTGTAGATAACTTTGTGTGAGTGTATGAAAATGACCCTGTTGGAGTCTTAGTGTTAGTTATTTTGCTGCCAGTTTTCATGAAAAGCTGAATCAGTTGAATCAAATTATCACCCAAAACAGTTGAATTAAACGAATCATTTTATAAAATGATACCAGAGGAATGCAGATTTGTTTGGTTCACCTAAATAGTATTGCTGATAACTTTTGTCAGGTAGAAATTACACAGTTTTCACAGTAAAAGTCTTCCAGAATTTACTGTATAACTAGAAGATGAATTGTTTTACTTGGAATCCTTAACATTTGAACTCAATACTCAAAATGAAACTTTGTCATTTTCCTATTATTATTATTATTATTGGTAGTAGTAGTATCAGTGATAGGAGCATTAGTATTAGCATTATTAATAGTAATAATAGAAGTTGACATTACAATATTATAACAAAGTCAATAATAAATACATTTTTTAGAAATCTGAGTTATTTCTTTGCTTCTGTTTTACTGTCATCACTTAACAATATTTAATTCATTGTTTAGTAATGTTCACCTACACTAGTACTTTACATGTCATTTGAAAATTGTGTAACAAATGTGTATTTATTATGGTAATGTTATTTAGTTATCGATCCGCCCAGCCCTAGTTGTGTACAGGGTTTTTGGTGTAGTTTGTGAGCTTGTTTGTCTTGCTGTGTTAGGTATGCTGTCTGAAATCAACTGATTGTTATATTGTACTACCAAAACACTTCTGCATTCATTTTAATCTGTTTTCCTAATGTGACCTAAATGTTGGAGGAGGACAAGATAGTGGAAGAACTGTTCTCGGACATCCTCATATAAGTAGCAAAGGCACACCAGTATTGCAGGCATTATGTGAATTGACAGTGGAGTCCTGGCTGGTTTGTTTATTGATGAGAGTGATTTCTGGTCTTTACAACTAGAGAATAGACACATTGACGAAGACTTCCACCACATTCATCTTCCATCTTGTTAAAAATCCTTTTGTTCTCCTATTTCTGCATCTCCTACCTGCAGTATTTCAGCATGTCTCCTGACTGTGTGTTTGGGAGGGTTCAGGTATTTCTCACCCTGCTGAGGAGAGGAGGGAGCCTGGGAAAGGTGCAGTAGTGTGACAGTGCTGCATGGTTTTCTCTGCTCAGGGGGTCCGGTGCTGTGTGCTGGCAGGGAGAATGCTGTGAGCAGCACCGCCACGCATGAAGAACTTGCACCCGGACTTAACTGCTTTCTCACAGAGCCTGAGACCGCGAACCCTCGTTCAGGGCGACAGGCCCATCTCTGTGGACCTTGCACACCTGCCAGAATCCACAGCAGAAAGGGCCAGAGGCCATGGCAGTCACCAGGCTGAAGGTGAGTAATAGAAGCTCTAAAAATGCATAACGTTGAAATGAAAGATAGAGAGGTTTTTAACCCATATGCAACTCACAGTATCATGTAGTATTTTGGGCTAATTGCAGGGGCCTTTTTGTGATGAATTGCGTGTGTAGGTGCAGGGAACACATGAACCTGAATGCAGTGCAGGCAGACCTCTGGGATGAGAGTAGAACTGAGAAACAGGCTTATACATTATTTATGAGGTTTATCAGGGCTGGGTGTCTAGCTTTATCTTAACACAAAAGTCATACTTAAATGGTACAGCTCTCTCCACCAGTGAAGATGATCTTGTCACTGGGAAACTGGACCTAGATTAGTTTGTACTAATCTAGTTTCCACTGGCATCTGGAATCTGTTTTTATGGTGTTATTTTATGGGCTGTAGACAAAAAGCAAAGAATGTGAGTTTGTATGTATTTACTGTTACTGTAAATCAGCC
>CM067479.1:20578607-20596202 GCA_034552555.1 Semaprochilodus insignis | reverse complement strand
GACCACAGGATGTGTCTTTCAACATGGTTGTTTAACAAATGAGAAGCTACTCACTACATCAGTTAGGGTGAAATAACTTGTTGCCAGCTGAAACATAATCACCCATGCAGTAATTATCCAAAGGGAGGCTCTTATCCATTTGCTTAGTTAAATCCAGGTGGTGACCTTTTTTTTTTGGCCAGGCAGTGTATATAAGTATATTATAAAGAGTTTTTCCATAACGATATCATCTTTGAGCAAGACGCAATACAACACCGTCAATCAGAACGGTGCTTATTTGCATATTGACACTGTCCAAAAAAAGTATTCCCATTTTTGAAAGTTGCATGATGAATGGACAACAACATATAAAAACAGTCTGTTTGATTTGAAAGAATAAAGAGACCAATTATGAAGTTTTGGGGCATAAAACCACACAAACAGAATATTTGGACCTAAACCTCAAAGAAAAGAGTGCCCATCTCTTAGCAGGGCAGCTCAAAAAGGACTTCCGACTGAAGTTACACTAAAGCAGCCAGTAGAGGGTGCTCATCCTCATACTCCTATTTTCAGCAACCCTTCCGTACCCAGTAGAATAGCTAAGTTATGTTTCTCTCCATCTTTCCAGATAAATGTATTAGTGATTTATATGCTATTATGAAAGCAAAAGTGAACAAATTGATGTACTATGTACTTTTAACTGCAGTGCGTCAAAGAACAGAGAGGCATTTTACCTTTTGTTGTATGTTAGCATGTAGCTTTTCATGTTACTATCAAGCGAAATATTCCTTAATAGTATGATTTTATGGATTACCACAGTGGTAGCTTCACACAGTCCACAGGGCATTCAGGGGATTTCATGTGAAATAAGGCATAAGAGATAAATTACCAACTCAGATTTCCACAAAGTGGTATTGCTAGGATCACATCTTGATAATTGTGGTAACTTTGAAAAGCGTATCTTGGCTTTTAAATGTACACATATCCCCATTGTTAACCTTTTTTTCACAGCATTTGAAATTGGCAGTTGTGGGAAAACTTCACTTGGAATAAAGCTTCTTTACATTAACAAGACTTGGTCAACTTCTGCAAAGATTTTGTTTTGCATGTTTTTCAATGATCACATCTTTTTCTCAGGGACTTTTTGCCTTACAACATCCTACATGTGTATCTGCCTCATGAATGCTTTTTTAACATGCATTTTAGGCCAAAAGCCTATTTTAGAACTCTTTCTCATTACCAACACTGTGAATAATTCTCAATCTCTAAATCTCCCTGGAACATTGTTTACATCTGATGAAAACAGTGGAATTTCCCTGAAGTTTTAAGAAGGTTTCCACTTTACTCGAGTCATTACACATCTCAGTAAATTGTGATGACATATTTTTAAAATTCATATCACTCACTGTAAACTACACCAGGTGGTCTAATTAGCTGTCACACGTAATTATGTCTGTTAACATATTTACATTTACTAAAGGAATATACATTTCTGACTTTCACTCAAGTATTTATTTATTTTTTTTGCTTTCACTTTAAACTACTCACACTTTCACTTAAGCACACACCCACTATACTCCTCTATCGCCCCACCCCCAACCCAAAACACACACACACACACACACCCCAACACAGTCTGCATGTCATCCCTGTTGCACATCTTTGCTCACTAGAAGAAACTGACTGTGCAAGATATTCAATGTAGTGCTGAGAACTGGCATGCACTGGTATGAGTGGATTAGATACAGCAGTGCTGCTGCTGGAGTTTTTCAACACTATGTCTACTCACTGTCCACTCTATTAGACAGTCCCACCTTGTCAGAAACCAGCAGCTCATCTACCGCTGAGCAGTTTTTGTACCAGCACAACACACTCTAACACACTACCAATGTGGTGCCAATGTCACTGCAGGGCTGAGAGTGCCACCCAAATAATACCTGACATTAAAGAACAGGGTGAAAATAGGGTAAACAAAGTATGTAGAGAAACAGATGGACTAGAACTACTATTATAGATTGTAATGCTTTGCTGAAGGGAAGCATTCGTAAGGCTATTTGACAACAAGATTAGCCTTTCATTACAATTGGCATAGGCCTACTGACTTACTGACTACATATTGATTTCAACGAGCTGCATTTGTCAGTTTTGGTCATTTCACTTCTGCAAGTGCTGACAGCTGAAGTTAGCCTTCATAAAGGCCTTTCAGTAAAACGTTACTTACTCATGATAAGTTGAGGGAATAAATGACTTCATATAGTGTCAAATAAAAAAAAAGATTTTTGGAGGGAAAAGCATTGAGGGTGTCAGAGCAGAAGCTGCTGTGTTGTTTTGATGGCGTTTGTGTGCTCTCCTGTTGCTGCCAGGTGTGGGCTGTGTCTCTAAGCTCTGTGCTACTGCTGTGTGTGCTCCATTCTGAGGCCCAGGAGGACTACTCTGGCCAGCACTCAGGTCAGACTCTACAGAAAAATCTAGTTCATGTCTTTAAATGGGTAACTTGAAAAATACCAAGATTCATCCACATCCAGATACGTTTAAATAATCTAACAGTCTCTTTATTTGATTGCTTAGGGGAAGAGCATACATATGAAGGCTCCTTAGTGGATGGACATGATGAACAGTCTGGATACCCAAGACCAGGTATGATCACAATAATGTCCATCTTGGGTAACACTTTACCGTCTAGCAGTGATCATACAGTCATATGACACCTGCATAAGGCCTTAATAATGATTGCCATAACCCTGCATAAATATTTATAAACGTTCATTCCAAATGTTCATTAGCATCACTTGTCATTAAGGCTTCTTTAGCTATTTTTGATCAAAACTGACAAATATAACCTTTATAGCAAATGACATCACCTGAAATAACCATTTACAAAAATGTACGTAGGGTTATGTCAGTTCTTATGCTAAGCTTATGTGGGTGTCATATGGTCTTATAAACAGTACCTGACAGTAGATGTGTTGCCAGTCTTTCTCCAATAGGCAATATTTTTGTAATAAAGGCTGCTTTTATAAACTTGATGTTGGCCTAACACCTATGTCAGGCTTCTAGCACTACCTTCAAACCTAGTTTACAGAAGAGCAATATATGATAATGTAGCTAACAAGCAAATTGGAAGGCAAAGTCACCAGTTAGCATGATGCCACCCCTACTTCATTATTAACAACATTAGCAGTTTTGTCTGAACTGCTTCTTTAAGCATTTTCCACAGTTCCAGCCTATATCCACCATTAGCCTTCATTTCGCATTACTATGTAGAATTTATTACTTACAGTCTTTAAATTGAGTTATATTTGCATTGTTTTGTGTGAAGTTCTAATGTTGAAATTGTTATGCACTATTTGGCACTATGCGGTTATCTGAGTCTAGCTGAGTCAAGTACTACAGTTCCAAGTATTATGGGTTTTGGAGAACTTCAGCTTGTTGTGGTATCAGCTAGATCCCTTTCCGCAAAGTACCCTAAAGAAACATTCCTATTTCACACTAATGTGTTAAGTCTTATCCTCTATCCCAAAAAGTAGGGATACTTGTATGATACATTATCTTTTCATCACAAAAAGTATATTACAAGTTGTTATGATGCCTGTAATACTGTGTCACCTGTATAAACACAGTGTTAAGGGAAGCCAAAAAAATGCTAACTAAACGTTGACCGTAAGTGGATGCTTGCAAGTTTCAAATCACTATTTAACATTAGAATGAGCGTGAATGAATATGGATTTAGTAACAGATAAACAGGTGTTGGTCAATGGTTAAACAGTTTTTGTTGTGTCTTTGTATTTATTTGTATTTATTCTACTGTTGGTGCTTTTTTGGCAAGACTTTAATGTAGGGCAGTGTTCATGTGACTACATGAGCTCTTTGTGACATCCGACAGACCTACATACACATTTACAACATGATATATATGATTTCATCACAAAACAATTGGCAGAGTCCAAGGTCATAAAAGTTGGTAGACACCTACTCATCCAATTTTTCTTCTGAAATAAAGGTAGTTTTCTCTTTGCTACTTTGCTAAAGTTACAGCCTCTACTCTTCTGGAAAGGCTTTACACTGTATGTTGGAACATTGCTGTAAATATTTGACTGCATTCAGCTACAACAGCATGAGTGAGGTCAGATACTGATGTTGGATGATCATTCTGGATTAAAACCTCCACTTCAACTCATCCTCAAGGTACTGGATGGAGCTCCATCACTCCGGAGTGCACAGTTCCTCTGGTCCACAGCCCAGTGCTGGAGGACTTTATATCCCTCTGGCTTACATTTGGTCTTGGGCCTGGTGGTTCATATGCAGCTCCTCTTTAGCGTCTCATTCTACTAACAATGCTTTTCAATGGAGATTATTCAAGTTGTGTGTGCAACTAAATGCCTGTGTTAGCAATGGGTCCACTTTAAGGTAACTGAATTCACTAATTAGACAGGTAGTCTGGATATATCTGGGCATATAGTGTATGTGTAGTGTAGGTGTTATGTCAACTTTATATTTCAATTCCACATATCCAATAATAATAATCTTTTTTTTTTATGTAAAATGAGTGACCCACTGTCTCATACTGTCTTTTCAATGCATTTCAAGTAGACTACTCTCCAGAGCCCACTCACACCTATGAGGATGAGCAGACTGCATCTGCATACGACCCTTACAGCCCCAGTCCCACAATGGTCACCATGATCACAGAGGAGTCCTATCCATATGCTACCACCACAGAGACATATGACTATGCCAAAGAAGGACCTACTGAGGTCCCATATGGAGGTGAAGCTTCTCTGGGCGAGGAAGAGGGACCCACTGAGTGTGACTGTGAGCCAGGCGAACCTGGGTTTGCTGGCTTTGCAGGTCCTAAGGTTGGTCTCAACCTATCTAGTTGATATCATGTGAGCAAGTTTGAAGGGCAAAATTGTGCCCCCAGCCGTCACACAGATTTGTTCAGTTCCCTGACCAACATGCCTAAAATGTATTAAAGCACTGATTAGCTAAACTAGGTATTGGTTGATAATTACATATAATACTGAGGTCTATAAAGGAAGGGTTTGGAAAATATCCAACAAACACAATTACATACACTAAATGATTACTTATTCTAGGATAGTATTTGTGTTTATTCTAATATTAGTGTTTTTCGGAGCAAATAAATACTTACAGACCACATAAGCACCATTTTGAATTTCTAAAAATTTGATTTAAAATTGTACCTTTTTATTTAAATTTGCCTAAAACTTTTACATAACACTTGCATTACATTTTGTGGCTGAATTTAAAATAAAATTGTGGTCTATGCAGAGGGGGCACATTTTATCTTTATGTTTTATTTCTTTTTTCAGTATGTCAGACTGAGCAGATAAATACAAGGTTTGCAGGTAGAAGATTTGCTAAATTATCTCTGTTCTGATTGGCTAATCTGTATTTTGCTGCATTCAGAAATTATTCTGGGCTACAAGGTGCATTATAATTTCATCATGAATATGTGCGACTAAACTGCTGTAATTCAAATTAGTGGATGGATGCAACTATGCTGTGAGTTCAAACACTGACTGTACGTGAGGAGTGAACAGTACAGTTTGAAACATAACACAAACTGCATTAAACTCTTTTCCATGATATGGGCCCTTTGAAATGTCTTTGCAGTTTAGTATCATTAGTATCATTAACAAAATGAAACATAGAAGAAGAAGCTTGTTTTTATTTAATTGCAAATTGAATTGCAAAAATCTCTTTGTAAATAGGGATCCAGAGGACTACAGGGAAAACAGGGATTCCCAGGGGCTCAAGGAAGAGAGGTAAGGAGTTTAGACATTGAACGAAATGTCAGGGAGCACTCTGCTCTATATGTCTATCCCTGATTTCTTTGAAGCTTTAGTCATTTTGAATAATACCCCATGTGACGTTATCAGGGTTACAAAGGAACCAAAGGTGTACGAGGCCGAGGAGGGGACACAGGCCCTGTGGTGAGCTGCACAAAACTAATTACAGCAATTTTAAAACTCCTTATCCACAGTTAGAGCATTTACCAGCCTGTGAACCTCTTGTAATCTCTGTCTTAAGGGTGACCCAGGCCAGGATGGAGAGGAAGGTGGATCAGGCTTTTCTGGTGCAATGGTGGGTGGAGGAAAGCTTCAGTACTTAAGCTACGTCTCCTGGAGTGTCATATGCATTCTAATGCTCTCTCTGTATAGGGCTTGCCTGGGCTACCTGGAGACCCTGGTGAGAGCGGCAATGCTGGATTGAAGGTAATGACTCCACTTTAAATTCCAGTGATAAGCAGATAATTCCTTCAGTTAACAGGGTAAATAGTGATTAATACAGAAATATTTCACTCAGTATATATAGTGCTGTGTGAAGGCTTAGAGATCGTTATTTACAGTATTTAGTTTCCTATCTAAACAACCATTAAGTAATGAAAAAATGAAACTCCTAACAAATGGGAAAAATTGGATAAAGCCAAAAAAACCCAAAAAAAAACAGCTCCACTCTTTCTGTCAATCCTTCCACTGTTAAAAGACAGCTCAACACTATCTGAAAGGATGAGTCTGAAAGGATATATAGATGCCAAGAAGCCCTTACTGAGAAAAGGGAAGGAACATTTGCAACTCCAACAAAGACGCTGCTGCTGTTCTTAGAACAATGGACTGACCACCCCAGAATCCAGACCTCAACATCGCTGAATGTGTTTGGGATTATTTGGCTTTGGATTATCTAAGATGCTATTAATGCTTGAAGCTTCTGTGTATGTTTCTGCTTTTTTCCTGACACACTGCTTAATGACTCTTTTGCCTTAAATAAATGAAGTGTGGTCTCTGACTGCTGCACAGTACTGTATATAAAGGAAATGTATATGTTTAAGTTTTAAGTGGCTGATTGCTTGTTATGTGATGAACACACTGTAAGACTGAATGTGTGTGTATTCTGTAGGGTGAAGTTGGTATGGTGGGCCCACGTGGAGGAGTTGGGCTTCCAGGACAAACGGTAAGTAACACTCAAATAACTCATTAACACTGAAATGACTCTTAGAGACTCCCATATGGCATTTATGTAAATAGAGATTGCTAACCTTCCTAGTAATATGTCTAAAGTTTCATCAGCATGAATAAGCAACCTCAAAGAGACCTCAACTTTCATATGAATCTCAAAGTGTACCTAAACTAGGAAATGCCAAATAAACCGTAATGCCATTGGTATGTAGCTATAATGACTGATGATATCATGTAGTTAATATGAATATCTTTAAGGGGAAAATCCACCTATTTTTCATGATTCCTGCGTAATTCAGTCATTGGAGTGTTAACAGTCATTCAGAGTGGTTCGACTTGTACTGGTTTGATGTTTATTGTAGAGAAAGTGGTAAAAATAGTGGTAAAAAATATTTTCTTACGGGCTTATTTTGTCTTACCTCACCCGGTTACTACTTTTCCACCTATAATGAGTTTTAGGCCAAAACCTCATACAAAAACTATTTATCAATGTATATCAAGCTGCATGTTTTCAAAATTTCCTGTCTATTCATAATGAAATGTTAGAAAGCAGAGATGTTAAATCGCGTCTTAAGTACACTCCTTTTGCTCACTTTTTTACTTTTTCTTATAATTACAGGGCTCAGTTGGTCCAATTGGCCCTCCAGGAACTGCAGGACGTAAAGGTATTAAGGTAAAAAAGTTCCAAATTAACATATTGAGTCTTTATTATTCAGAATGAAAACTTAGCACCAATGGGAAGATTTTGTATGCTCAAACACATTAATTAAAGGAGCAAAAAGTTGGTGATATAATAAGATGACTGGTTTGTTTACAGTTTTAAAGTATACTAATATTCAGTTTCATTGTCAAGTGTTGATGTGATGCCACAAATGTTGTTCACGTAATATAACGTAAATATACTGTACATGTTAAAAATAGTGTATATATGAAATATACTGTAACTAAATGAACTTCAGATAGGTAAAAACTGGATAAGCATTGTGGACAGGAATGATGAACTGTGTCTAAATCCCTTTAGGGATCCCCTGGAAAACTTGGGAAACAAGGGCCTGAAGGACGACAGGGGACAAAGGTAGCTAGAAACACTGTTATTATTTGAATTACATGCTGAGGTCCAATTCCTTATGTTGATTTTATCCTTTATTTTGAGATTTGCCAATAAATCATGCTCTTTTATCTGAAGAAAAACAGCATCTGCCTTGTTTGTTCACAGGGCCAGATTGGAGCGCCTGGCTTCTCTGGAGACATTGGGGAACCAGGCTACATTGTGAGATAATCACTGTTCTCATCATCTCTTCTCCCTCACCAGCAAGAAATAAGCCTATAACTGACCTCTGATATGAAACGTTGACTGTCATGTGTGTTTTGCAGGGTTACCCCGGAGTGCCCGGAGACAGGGGAGTGCCCGGGCCGAAGGTGAAATGTCCTAATACTGTTTTCGAAAGTTACACTTTTCAGACATTAAAGTCCATACATTAATATCAGTATAATTACTTCAACCAGACTTAGTCATAGTCTAAAATGCGCTACACATTCGGTCACTACAGCTGCTGATATGATAGTATGGGCTTGTGCTTTATTTATGTATTACCTAAACATATGAGCTGGATGTCTGTGTGATCTTTGTTATTGCATATTACTGCAGTCAGATAAAAACCTTGTATCTCCTTTTTCATCATTTATACTCCAGTTACACTTTGCATTGTGTTCCAATTTCATGATGAACAGATGAATTGAGGTGGTCCAATATTACTTGGAATAACATCTTTTCTATTATAACCTAAGATGGTTGTTTGGTTTCTCTTATAAAGTATCCACTTTGGAAATACAAAGCACTTGCTATGACAGCAACAATATGTTATTCATCGAACAACAGTTCAAGTATTCACTTACAGCAATAAAATCTGCTAATACTAACCTCTACAGAAAAGTCAATTTAAACAAAAAGAACTGAATAAGTCTGAAATTTAGGAGTTGGCAATCAGCATTCCAATACAAATAACTTTTCCTTTCTTTCTTTATTCCTCTTCAGGGTGACAAAGGGTTTAGTGGTCTGCCAGGAAGTGATGGAGAGCCCGGAGAAGATGTAAGTTAAAGCTTGCCACTGTTGGAAAGGTGGCGGTTCTGAGGAGTTCTCAAAATAGTTCTTATCTGTGTACAAAGATTTTCATTTTTCAATTTTCTTCCCTCAGGGTCCTCTAGGAGTTCCAGGAGTTGCTGGGTCACCTGGGCAATTTGGACCAAAGGTAAAATAAATAAATGTAGGGTTTAGTTCTGAAATGTATCATAGGTCACATTTGTTTCATGATATACATTAATTTATGTATACAAGAAATATTAGTGCGGTAGTATGATTAAAACCACCTTAGAGAAACAAATAACAAACAAGTTCTGTTATACACTAGCTATTAATCTCTTCAAAAACACTGTTATATCCAAAAATTGTAGCAAAAGCATAAACAGCATTTTAGTATGAACCACTTCAAATGAACCAAATCCAGCCATCTTGTTCCCTTTCCTGAGAAATATCGTACATCATGTGTTATTGTATTGTGTTCTGGTGGATTCAGAAAAATCATTTTCGGGGAAGTTTCATTACTTTAATCTTCTTCCCTAAGGGTTTGAAAGGAGACCGTGGTGAGAGGGGACGTCCTGGGAGAGTAGGCACCAGGGTAGGTGATTCATCTTGATTCAGCAGATCAAGCAGGATTGACTAAGTCCAACTACAAGAAGCATATTTTTGTTCATTACTTGTTGTTGAATCATATGTGTACAGACTAAACAGATGTCATTACAGTCATAGCGGATAAATACCAAGTGACTTTCACATGATTTCATATCTGAGGTTAGAATTCTGAAATCAGAAGTGTGGCACTTTCGGTACTCTCCTCTCCAAAGAAAATAAGAGGGAATTTTCAGCATGTGAGCGAAAGTGAAACTGCAAGCAGTGTCTGCTTTTATAGGTCGCCAGAACTTCCTTAATTAAATGTGACTGTAAGTGGGTGTATGTGTGTGTGGGTGTATGGGTGTATGTGGTTGTGTGTGTGTGTGTGTGTTTGTGGTGGTGTGTGTGGGTGAGTGATGCTGTGAGTGTAGGGACTGGTTGAGTTGGGGGGTCGGGGAGCTGGTTATAGTTAAGAAACAATACCAATTATTTTTCTACATTAGTCCACACAACATCAACCAACTATTACTGAGCCACAAGTGAAATTGTAAAACACTGTAAATTTGAATCACATTGGATTTACGTCAGTATCAGCAAATATTTGTTTATAAAAATATAAATATGAGTCTGAATTAACATGTAAACATTGTTACGAACATCAAGTTACAAAACATACCATTCACTCCACAGTCCATATATAGACACCAAGCTGCAAAAACAGCCTATTTTGAATTCATTGTTGTTGTGATGTCACAAAAACATATTTTTACATATACTCAGCTCCACCCGTTCAGCCTAAAGCATTTTAGCCCCACCCATTCAGAATGAGGTTATGTGGACTGTTTCAGCCCAGGCTCCTTTTAAAATAATGCACAATATTGAGAAGCCAATCAGAACATAGCTCATTTACATATGTCTTTCTCAAAGGCACGGTAACAAAAAAAGCCTGTTTTAGGGGATAAAGATAGGTTGGAAAATGAATTCTTATGACCATTTTTGGTATGTAAAACCACAGGAGTGTTATAAAACAACCTCAGTGACAGAGAATATAAAACAGATACAGTATACAAACCCTCACTTGGATTGAATATTTGAATTTACTCTGGAAGAACAGAGCATTTAGGTGTTGCTGGACTACTGTGATAAAATATCTGCCTTTTCCCATTTTACTTCTTTTAACATTCTACCAGCTCGTTTCCTTTCCTTGTAGTACCAAGTTTTCTGTCAGCATTGGCATCACCAAATATGTACATGAAAAACATCAGATGTCAGAATCGACCCACCCTTTCCATATAGGTGCATCCTTACTTAATGTAGATCAGAACTTTATTTTGCATTATGTAAACAACATTGCATTATTTGCTGGAGCGTAGGCAAGAAAGGTGGTTCCTTGGTAGGACTACCCTATGAAGGCTCCTTATTTGTATTACATAATGCAAAATGTAAAGGCCTACAAGGCTGATTTGTCACATCTTCAAACAGGTGTTGGCCCACAAGATTGAATGATGAAAACATTGTTGATGTGAATGATAAGCTGACATGGAAAACAATATGTGCAGTTATAGCATCACTATCTGCCCATGTCCAGATGTGGTTGTATATGCCCAGTTACATCCCTGAGATTAATTAAATGAGTCATTTTCTCTGTTTTGGTTGTACATCAATGACGCTCTAGTTTACAGAGAGACACCAAGATGGCTTACACAGAAGCAACATGTCAAAATAGGCCCAGGCAGACCCTCTGGTGTAAATAAACTAGGTAATCATACTATTTAGTTAGTTATGTTACTTGGAGCTCGCTGGTAGCTACGTTTACTGGCTCTCGACATCAGCACAAAGTAGATTGAAGTTGCATTAAAGTTGTTACTCACTATGAAACTTTCAGTTTGATGTGACTTCAACTGTCAGTAAGTTCATACAGCATGGCTGCTGCTTACAGGTGGTCCTTGAGGTTGTGAGGCTAATGAAGGTGAAACCGCTCCTCTCTTCACTCTCTTCACTGTTAAACACTGAGCGAGTCCATAGTGAGCTAACAGCTAATAACAAGCTGTATGGGATCTTGTTGAAGATGTGGGAGCTGAAGTTGACTTCCTATTCACCAACATGTTTTGCAAAATTTCGGTTCCACCTTTAATGGTGTCGCAGATACATTCTGGCGCCTGTACAAACAGTAGCAATTAAGATGGAACAGAAGACTCGATTAAGAAGCTGGTGAATAGGAAGCCAATTTCATCAACTTTTACGGATGAACAGTTGATTGTTCAGTTCCTTGGAAAGGGTATGAAAAGTGCTGACACTGGAATGGTAGATTCCTCCACATAGTCCGCCATCTTTGTTTCTGTTGCTTTGTCATCATTGCTTCCTCTCTGGTCTAGACAGTGAGCTGGTGTATGTAAATTTGGGAGGCTCAAAAATGGACTCAGGACTGTTCCTTAACAGTCTAGTATTTTGGAATCAACCTGTTTTACCGCCCCCGTTACAAATGTGCTTTTCGTATTCAAAGGCAGACACAACAGTCTTTGAGGTTCATGATATGTTCAGGATACAACATTTCTATGTACTGAACTCTCTTTATTCAACTACAATATGATAATGTAAACACAGGTTTCCATTCTATGGCATATTTAAACAGATACACAACTAAAGAATTAGCATACTATAAGTCTGGCTAAGTATTTTACTCAGTGGCAAACAGGATTATTTGAGATAGGCCTTCAATATGGGAATGTCAAAACCTAGTCACAAACAGCTGTCCAAAGAAAAACATGTATCTCCATTTTTTGTCATTCTTTGCTTTTATGCACCATTTGGACAAACCAGCTGCCGTTTACATTGTGTGAAAATCTCATGCTGAATGGACAAACGGAAATGGCTCAAGATTGCTTGGAAAGAAGTCACACTCCATTGACTTACATTATAATTAAATTAGGCTTTGCTCTCTCCTGTAAAGTTACCATTTTGGAGATATGTGTTTTTCTTTGGACAGTGACAATATATGTACATAGTAACCCTTTTGCTAGGGATTCTAGTTTATTAGCACTATACAGTGATTCGCATTTATTTTGTCAGTTCTAGATTAAACACAGACATTCAAAGCTAAAAGACATTTCATGTGTTTGAAGTTAGTGACAGACGTATTAGCACGTTTTACCTTGTAGCCGTTTCACTATGACTCAGTAGAGAGTAGTTCTGCTTTTAACTGCTCAGACCGCTGACTTTCACAGTCAGTGACGCATCAAAGGTTTCCAGTGGCCTTTTCCCATGGAACCGGTCCCACCTATTGGAAATCAAAGCCTGATTGGTTGATTCCACTGTTACGTCGTAATTACGATGATGGTTAATCGCATTACGCCTGCTCTTCAACCCTTGACAAACTCGTGACGAATAGGAGAGCTCGTTTAGCTATATTTAGGCTACCTGGATGCCACAGAGAAAAACAATTCCTGTTTGGCCAATTTTACACTCAGTGTTTCAAGACTTTAACCCTCATATTTCCATCAAAAACCTAACAATCAAACAGAAGTAGCTCTGTGATATTGACAGAGTTTACATACAAGCATGATTCTTTGGGATACAAAAATGAACTGAAAACAACAGACCCAAACCCCTGATATTACTGGCCTCTTTAAACAAGTTTTTTTCTCATGAGGCCTATGGATTATGATAAAGGACTGCCCAGGATTTTCTGATAGCGTTCATGAGAACCGTCAGAATGAATGTTTTTTGGAATCTTTATTTCTAAGATTACCTTTTTTTCTGTAAAGCCTGCTCTACATTGTACACACTTTTGACTGTGATCTGTTTCAGGGTCCACTAGGGGACAGAGGAGATGCTGGAATTCCAGGAAAGCCAGGTCCAAAAGGCCTGCAAGGGCAAACTGTAAGGATAATGCCTGTCACTTTGTAAAGAGCTAACCAGTTAAAGTAGATTGCTATAATATTTCAACTCAAATCACTCACCCATAATCAGCCATCATTATCCCTTAATCCGCCATCATTATCCATTCTTTCCATAATAACTGAGTTGCTTTTGTTGCTTTTTAACCTAAGCTAATTCTTAGAGCCTCTGTTTTGTAGGGGGCCAAAGGGGAAACAGGACCAGACGGCTTTAAGGTAAGATTTAAGTCATATACATTTTCTAAATAAACTCTGTGCACAGTTACATCATTAGTGTAATCCTTAATAATAAATACTGTAGTAAAAATGTGATCGTGCTGGTGACGCCAGTGTTTGAAATGTTGTGGATATCCGTCACTTTACTCACATGACATTTCTTATGTTCCATTATCTCATTTTTTGTTCCTCTGTCCAGGGAGAAGCAGGTAGAAAGGGTGCCAAAGGGGTTAAAGGAGAAAAGGTAAAAAGTTGCTGTGCTTGTTCTTGTTTTTGCATGATTGTTTCTCTTCCTGTTTCCATTACACATGTGGGAGGTTTTTTTTTAACCATCGCTTATTTCCACAGGGAAGTTCGGGCTCTCGTGGTGACAAAGGCCAGGTCTGGCATTTTAACGCTTACTTATTTTTTGTTTGCTGACATTTTAAAATTTAAGTGAATGTTAATGACGCAAGGAACACAGTCAGTTATTGGTCTGACAAATCAGCAAAGTGTAGTGGGCAGAATCCAGTTTCAGAAACACTTTTTTATAAGTTCATTTATGAATCAGAGGAAATGTGTAGGCCTAGGTAATGTAAAACTAACCGAAAACTCCTACTACATAATTTGCCTGTCACTGTGTTGTGCATATGTGCAGCAAGGAGAGAAAGGCTATCTCGGGCCTGTTGGGCCTGTTGGTCGTGTGGGACCTCCTGGTATTCCAGGCCCCAGAGGTGACCTTGGTCCTGTTGGAGATCAAGGAGTTAAAGGACAGAGTGGACCAAAGGGAGAGCCAGGTGAACCTGTGCGTATCACAAAGAATAACACATATTCTGTCTGCTGTTAGTCGAGTTTTACAGATATTTATTTTTCTCCAGTATATTTATATGAGTATCTAACATTTTTTGAGGTGAAATCTTTACATCGGTTTGGGATTTAATACCTTGAACACTTCACATCAGGTTCAATGGACTGAAAACAAGAAAGTCATCAACAGTCATGTTATTTTCTTTTAGCTGGAGAGCTAATGCTACTTTGGCCCAAATTGAAACTGGCCTAGATATTATGAATACCTAAATGTAAATTATATTTGACAACCCCTGGTTTTAAATTATGAAAAACAATATTTATGGATAATTATGTCCTGATTTATGAAATGTGTACTAATGTTCTCCCAGTGTACTAATCATATCTGACAAAAATGAATTTGTTACAATCAACCATTAACAATTATAAGGGATTTATAATCATTCATATCATCTATTTACCAGACCCCTAATTATGTCCTAATATTTGATGTAACTAGCTCCCTTCCTTTTTGGCACCACCTTACATACCAAATCTTTACACAGACGCATGACGAAGATTAATCGATTAATAATTGGAGTGCTCTAACAAATAACCAGCATGGCCTTTGCAGGGTCCTGGACTGACTGATGAGCAGGTTCTGCAACTGTGTCGAGGTGTGGTAACTGCACAGATCTCCCAGTATGCTGCCTCTATTCGTGCAAAGTGTGCTCAGGGCTGCCCTGTGAACAACCGCACCCTAATCGGACCTCCAGGGGCACAAGGATCCTCTGGATCTCCAGGCAAACCTGTGAGTCACAAAAATCACCTCACCTGATACCTAAGAGAGATACAATGTCAGTTTTAGAAGCCACATACTGTAAAATATGTACAAAATCTCATTTTTGCATTTGGCTCAAAAGCTGGCTGGTTAAAGTTAATCTGAACTTAGCCCTGTATCCAATAAAAGAACAAACTAAATTTTGCACTATATAGTCATATGCAAGTGTTTGACACTCTTTGACACACTTTTATTTCATTTTGTTGATTTTATAAGGTACATTTTAATGCACAGTTGCTGGTTATTTGCTAAATTTAATATACTGAGGGAAAACAGGAAACAGAAAATGTGGCCTGTGCCAAAGTTTAATATTTTATTTGTGTTAAACGCAAATAAACTGAAACAGTGCACTAAAATGAGTAGATAATGCCTTATTTAAGAGTGTTAGGTAAAATAACACATCTTATTTGACTGGAGCTGTTGCGACTTTTGCATATGAATGTATATGGCTTATTAAATTCATAATTTCCTTTTAAATGTTTATATTTTCCATCATATCGTCACTGTCCAATGAAAAACATGTGTCTCCATTTTTGTTTTATTTTTACTTTTATGCATCATTTGACCAGCAGCTGCTGTTTACACTGTGTGAAAATGATATGATCAATGGACCAGCAGAAATAAAAAGTCTGGTTCCATTGACTTACATTAAAATTAAGCTAGAATTTTGTCCTTTCCTGTGCTTGTTTTCTTTGGACAGTGACAATATTTTTATATTTTCCATTTTTATATTAATATTTTACATAAATATATATCGACTCACCACAAACACTCCATTCTGAACCCCAAGACAAAAAGTTGGCCTAGAGTATAACAAAGCACTGCATTGATTAGAACTTCCTTACCTGACATATTCTGTTCAGGGTAAAGCTGGCAAAGCTGGAGCTAAAGGAGCCAGAGGACCTCAGGGTGTGAGAGGATTAGAGGGACAGAAAGGAGCGCAGGGAGATAGAGGTACAGCCTGTCCTCCTCCATCCAAGTCCCGAAGAATGATGCATGCAGTGACCAGCTGCAAGCAAGTCCAGTTTGACCAGCACAAATCCTAAAATTTGTTTTTTTTTGGTTCTCATCCAAAGGTGCAAAGGGTCAGAAAGGGCAGAAGGGCAGCCCTGGTCAAGGACTTTCCGGGCCTGATGGTCCCCAAGGCCTCAGAGGTAAGATGTATAAGAATTTAGGAAGAGTGCAGCTTTGTTTAAGAAAGATGAACATTCAGCTGACAGCAACAAACTTTACTCTGTTTTCCGCACATAGGTTTACCTGGCCATCCAGCAGAGCCTAGAAATGGACTTGAGGGACCTCCGGGCCCTCGTGGGTTCCCAGGTCCTGTGGGTCAGCCGGGCATGGCTGGAGATGCAGGCATACCAGGAGTTTGTGAGGCACGGGACTGCAGCATTCATGCACCTGTTGTACAAAAAGAGCAGGGCCTGGTAAAGGGCCCTCTCAGTCCCAAAATCTGAGCAGAGAGAAGATGAGACTGAATCTCCATGAGATTCACGAGTAACAACACAGAGCTCAAGGGTACTCTTCAGGAAGACATCACAGAATGAGAGGAGATACCAGAGCCAAACCTTCCTGAGAACTTTATCAGGAGTCTCAGGCCCATTTTCTAAGAATTCTCCAAAGACAAGACTAAGTCGCATGGCTGAAAGTAACCACAACTTAAATAATAAACCTTTTTGAGTGTCTGTTTTTCGGTATTGGCAATGCTATGAGTTCACTGCAAATAAAGAGGACATGTAAATAATACTGTAAAGCATCTTATGTACATGTACAATGTTCCTAAATATCATTGTTCAAGATAAACCTGACTTTTTCAAAACTGACCCCTGGCTTATTTGGTAACCATGCATGTAAATGTATGAACAGACAAGAAAAGTAACATCTTCAAAACCACAGGAGAAAATGAGGTAAGATGTATCTGCTTTATTGATTCTAATTGGGAATTACAACATGATTTTTCTTCATTTCAGTATTATATGATGTATTATATTGTTAGTATTATATGATGGTTCACATACAGAAATTATTACAAAAGCAGTCAGCAACATAATATAAATGTTACACCAATAATAAAAAAAATATAAAAACATGAATTTAACACATACATTTATCTATTAATTTTTTTTTAAATTCAGCAGCACTGCTGTATCCGATCCACTCGTATCAGCCAAACACACTCCAACACACCACTACCATGTCAGTTTCACTGCTGAGAATATATATATATATATATATATATATATATATATA
>CM067479.1:20554972-20578332 GCA_034552555.1 Semaprochilodus insignis | reverse complement strand
TATCATATAAAAGTATAAAATAAAATGAAACAATATAAAAAAAATATAAAAATATGAAATGGTATATAAAATAGTGAAATTAAAAAAATTAATACATATATATCACAATGCAATTGATAGATATTCTATATATATATATATATATATATATCAAATTGATATAAATTGAATATACTAAATAAATATGATACATAACTATAAAATATAATAATTTTAATATACTATATTTATACTTCATATTTATACTTTATAGTATATAGTATACTTTTTGGAATATACTATATATACACTATATATACAGTATACTTTTTATGGAGAAATGTATCTATGTAATAAAATGAACTATGCCATTATGTTATATTATATAATATTGTATTATGAGCTTCCACAGCTTTTATTTGTTGTTGTCTGTATACAGTCAAACCGCAGTGTTTTGGCTGCCATGACGGTGAGATCTGTAGCAGTAGAACATCAGTCCGGCCAAGGTAACCAACAGCAGAAACCCAATACTGGCGAAGACACCTAATGATTACAGAACAGCAGATATGTCAGCTCTCCATGTGCACATATATTAACCCCCCTCCCCTCTAAAAATGCAATATTTTCTCACTGATAATTGAACCGTTTTGATGATTTTCTGTTATTTATTCTGTCTTTGCACCTTAAACTTTTTGACGTTTGTCTGTTAAAATTATTCAAATACATTTTACATGCTTCTGAATTTTGACTTTTGAACAGCACAAACTGCTGATGTTTTTAGGCAGTTCTGTATTTGAAAGTTCTGTATTACCATAGCGAGCACTTTCTTTGGCGTTTACTGGTGGCTTGTTGATCCGCATGCCTATAATAAAATATAACAAAGAGAATGGCCAATTAAAACCGACTTGGCTCTAATACAATATGTAGTATAAACAAATATGTATGTATGTATCCACTTAAAATCTTACCGTAAAAATGTATTCGATATTCATACATATAAACCTGTGACAGTAAAATAAAAGAATATGAATTTAACACACGCATTCACCACACGTGCAATCAAATCATCATTAATAGGGAATAGAAATTCCTTACCTCCAAACATAAAACTTTCAGCGTGATATTGACGCACTCGTTGACAACGATTCCATCCCGCGTCACCAGACTGCATGGTCTGTGGCACTGAACACTTCCGTTCCAAAAACTTCCTATTGGCTGAGGGAAGTACAATAATGAACTGGGTAAGTAGGATACACTACTCTGGATGAGCGTCAGGCTTTCTGTGCTCTTCTGTTTTGCACTCTATGAAATATAACTTTACTCATCATAAACAAGAAATACATAAGAATTGAAATTAAAACACTTTATTCACATACATACTTTATTCCCAATAGTCCAAATCTGTTCACAGTCTGGGCTTGCATGCTCAGACTTTAGAGTATGTGGTCCATCAGCACAAGGGTAATTCTCAGAGGTTTCCTGCACTGACACCACTAAAGAGAAAGTATAAGAAAGAAAAGGGGATTAGATGAATGTAGTTAATCTCTGCACTGCAAGCGCCACGGAACAGCTCTCAGAGTAACAGAAGTTAGTTAGGACCCTCAAGAGGAGTCCAAAAAATTAAAGGTGTCAAACAGGTTATTTGGAGCAATGCATGCTTAAACAACTACTTAGTAATTGTTTAAAGCAGTGTTTCCCATCCCTGGTCCTGGAAAACCCTATCCTGCACAGTTTAGAGTTTTTCCTGCTCCCAACACGCCTCATCCAACAAATCGATATGAACTCCATTCCGGAGCTGAAATGGGAGTTTTAGAGCAGGACAACAAACCAGCAGGGCAGGGGGACCTCCAGAACCTGAGACTCCTGAATAACTCCTGAATAAGTACCTAATTACAAAAGAACAGAATTCACCCATAACTTACAGAAAACAGTTGGTGGTGCTTTTTGAGCAGGGATGGATTTATGGTTTTACACGACACCTGGGCACAAGCGTGGCGGCACCCCAACCCCGCACACTGACAATAATGCAAAGGAATTGTTAATAGCACTGGAAAATGGAATGCAAACCAAAATAGGCATTCTCAAACAATGTGCAGTATCATATTATTCAATGTGCAGTAACACTTCTGCGTGTTCTTGGTGTTTTAGGTGATTGGCTTTAAATTACTCTGAATATGGTGGCAGGGTATGGGCTGAAGGTCCTTTATTTCATTTATTTATTATGCAGCAGATAGAGGTTATGTTGAAATGTATTCCTTTGAAGAACCTCACAGCAAAAGGTTCTTTAGGGGAGCCAAAAGTGGTTCTTCTATGGCATCAAACTATCAGACTTTATTGCATGCAGTGTTTAGCTTTCTGGGGAGGAAACAAGAGCCGTTCTTAGCCTCTGATGTGTGTATTTAGGTGTTTTACGGGCCCTAACACATCTGACTCAACAGCTTCTGATTAGAAGTCCTTCCTGAGCTGAAGTGATCAAACTAGAGCAGAGGTACTGCGGGATCAAAGCAGTGAACCACTGTTGCTCCTCTGTTACTTTTCATGAGCCAACATATAATCGCTGTTGGAACAAAACCTTGTACTTCCAAAATGGTAACTTTGCAAAACAAGGGGAAAAAAGCTTGTAATGGAGGTCAAGATATTTTCCAGGTATTTCTTTTGGTCTGTTCATTATGAAATGTTGATTCAACGCAAAGGGTAACTGGGGGTGTCCAAATTACGAAAGAAAGAAAACAATATTGAGTTATTTAAGTCTTCTACCTATGACTATTTAAAAACGCAGTGGTTTAAAATACTTTCTATCAACCTATTGGTTGTTAGTCACTGCATACAGTGCTCTGAATCTGAAATCTGCTTTCTGCTTTACAGTAAAGTGTAATCCTCATTGTGTTGCTGAAACTCCACAGCCTGGACAAAACAACAAATCTAACTCTGAGGGATGGAGTTTCCGCCAAGTAGGATTTTCTATGTTACTGACAGTCCTTATTTCAGGCTCGAGTTATCTGGCGAAAGTCCTGTTTTGTGTGGAATGCCCCCTAAAATCTCCCTAAACTCCCTTTCTGAGAACTTTGCAGACTGAGGCTGGTACGTGAGGGGATTCCCGGGGAGTTCCCCAACGCTGACGGGAAATTTAGACGAGAACTGAAGTACGGAAGTACAACATGTTTACAAACAAGAAAGATGGAAGCTAGAGCTGTTTACAAACGCATTAAACACCTTTTAAAAAAAGTTTCCTGAACAGATAACTCCCCACACAATTCGGACAACTGAAGCGCTTCAGTCTGAACGCGGAAGTTGGCGCACGTGCTGACGTCACAGCCAAGATTTGGCTGTATCTCTAATCACTCGGCTAGCCCTACAACTAGTGTACTACAAAGGTCATGTCGCTTCTACACCTAAACGGGGCACTATAAAGATCAGACGAGTCGTGTAGCTTATACCTAAACACATGTTGCACACAAATTACACATAATACACATATTAGCGCGCTATCCGTTATTTCGTACATAGTGCACTATAAGTAGAGAGCATTTAAGAAGGGCGGGGCCGAATGTCAGAAACTTTCACCACTCAAACAACATTTAATTTAGCTTTTTAGGAAATAAAAGCAACCAAAACTTAAAGCTAACACTTCAAGCTTCAATGCACTATTTACCGATGGGCTATTTCCCTGCATTTACAGAGAAAAGGCTGTGGCAATCGAGATTTAACTGTTGACTGTTGACGTCTCACAAGGTGAATGAAGCCGTAAGACCGTGCAGCAAGTTTAAAAACTCCGTCGTAGCAAACATGCAAACGATAAAACTGCGTCACTAAAAAAAGCTTACCATGTTGGAAAACAGTGGCTGTGCATAAAATCAGACAGACGAAGCGAACCATAGCTGTTCACACGTTCCAGTGATTTAGTTCGCGTGTGTTTTGTTAGCGTGAGCCTAGGTGAGGGCGCGTGCTTATTGGGGGGATTCCCTACGTCTACTTTCTGTCGCGTGATAATGAAGTATATAAGACAGCAGCAGTGAAACTTCCCTATAAGTTAGTAACGATGCACTGCAGTGGAGTACTGAGCCTGCTTCTCCTCTCTCTCGGTAAGCCCAGCTGTTGTTTTTGATCATCCTTTCACTGCTCCCGTTTGGAGTCGCTGCCTGTCAGTCCGACGTGATTTGTGACTTAGTGCTGAATGTGTCCGCAGCTGTCCGAGGCCGGAGCGCCAGTGTGGAGCATGACACGCTGTCCGTCCGCGGGGAGGACGCAGTTTTGCGCTGTGGGGCAGAGACGGAGCCCGGAGTACACTACCGCTCTCTCATATGGTACAAGGTACGTCACTTGTTTTAGTAGACAAAAGCTAAAGAGGTAAAATACAGCGAAGTTGCGGTGTGAGAAGCGAATGTACAGGTTCTGATGGTGGTCTCGCGGATGGGACAACATACTGTCAAAAACACGTTTTGACAGGCAATAGTGGTAATAAGAGACAGTGGTACAATGGTCTTTCAGACTGCATGATCTATGACTGTGTCAGTGCACTGAACAGTCATTGGGGAAGAAAGTTATTTGTCTAGAGGACAGTTAACAAACTGAATTGCATTACATTACATTGTTATATGTCTATAGAATAAAGATTCATGAGAGATTCCCTAAATATCCAGGGAATAAGACAGACTGTGCCACTAGTGATGAGTGGAGAGGATGAATGGAATTCCCTCCTCCTCATTCATATAAGAGATGTCTTATTCAGTCTTGTTGTGTCTGGTCATGTAGACTTCGGCAGTAGTTTAAAAAGATGCTGTAGAGGTGCAAGAAAGCACTGATACACTTGAGTATCACAATATACTTGTGATACTGTATCAACTCTTAACACCACCATTTAGACTTCTAATTGATAGTTAACACGCAGAGATTGGTGGCAGACAGTGGTTTAGTTGGTATTGTGATTAGACCCCCAAACACTAGACAGCAGTGTTGTGCTCTACCTTCAGTCAGTTCTTGTCATTACACAGCACGATAATTACACGATACTAGATGTGCTAGTCTTTGATATGAAGACGCTAATGGAAAAGACTGAACATACATACAGTGCTATGGTACTACAGGGCTATGACAAGGGAAACACTGATAGTCCTGATGTACTGATGGCGCAAAAGTGTCAAAAGAGTCATCTCTGCAATAGCACACTGGTGAACTGGGGAAAACCTTAACTGTGTTTGCACAATGTTCACTACTCCAGGACTGAGACTGGGAAACATTACAGCTTTGCTAAACAGTTGTAAAGTCTTATTAGTGCAGTGTAATAAAAGCTACTAAAGTGACTTTCCCGTATGAAGGAAATTCATAACTGATGGACTTGCTTTAATTTCACAGCTCAGCGAGGGTCCCTCTCGTGAGTTAACTGGTCTAGTGATGAAGAGGATGACAGCAAGAAATAATGGCACTATTCAAAGATACAAAGGCTTGACGCGGGAAGTGGAGCTACTGGAGGATTCGCACAGCCTTCTCCTGCCCAATGTGACTTTGGAGGATGCTGGGAGATACCTCTGCTTTCTCTCTGCTCCTCTTGGCCATCAGAACCAGGAGGGAGAGATTCAGCTCAGGGTCTATGGTGAGCTGAAATACCTTTAAAAATATAGGATGGCAGCAACAATGTAAATCCTCTAGACTGCATTGGGGTGAACTTACTGTAAAGTAGTAAATCAATTAGAGTAAAATAAAATGGCTGTAAAAGTAAAGTTAGAAAGATGTATTTTATTCATCCTATTCCATCCAGATGTTTTGTTTTGTCTTCCTCAGGGCTCACTGAAGATGATGGAAGTAAAACAGAAGAAAATGACACGCTTTATGTGGTGCTGGCCATCACTTTACTTATAGCAGCACTGATGATGTTCTATGTTAGTTATGTAAGTGATCCTGGTTTGTCTTCCTCTAGAGTCAATATAAAGAAAAGCAGATACATGTTTTATGGTCTAATACCTTTATTAACCTAATCAACATCTGGTCAAAATCTGTTTATCAGAATGTTAATGTTGAACACCATTTTTCTTCCAGATTTGTCTAAGGAACACACTAATCAGCCACAAATCAGCCACAAAAGATACGCGACTAAAGGCAACCCAGCAGATGAAGCACCTCATTGTTACCTTGGAATCACAAGGAGTGGTATCAAAGATTTTACCCCAGTTTGAATATGTGTGACTCTAAAATCCTCATATTCTGGTTTTAAACTGAGGAACACGTTGAATAAGACGTGAGGGTCTGTATGGATCCATGGAGGAGATGGTGCACACTGATCTGTGAGATGCAGTTCAGTTCTGGAAGAAGAAGGTCTGGGCTTGTCCTTATTATGACATAGCCGCTGTGTTGGAAAAGCTCCATACAGGTGTACTCTAAGTTCCCTGCTGTGCATTTTAAATTGAAGCTAATTTTAAACTATGTAAACATGGCATTTCACAAACACTAAGAAAATGCTTTTGCTGAAAGTTTCAAAGCTGAGAGTTTTGTGGATGGAATAGGTCATCATATGACATGTAAAAGCTGGAGTTTGTTAAGCTCTGGCATTTTAGACTGGTAACATTAAGTAATGCGCTGAAAGGAAAATTCTAGGCTGAAAACCAAAAATCAAGACATAGTTGGATGAAAACTAATGCCCGAAAACTGAAGAAAAGCTTTTATAGAAGGTATATGGGAAATAAAGGAAAAAAAAGGTTGAACTTTCTTTGGATACTCAACATGAACCGAAATTATAACGGCGCCTCATGATCAATTACTGTTGATCCTGCTACTGCTCAAACTGATACAGGACCATGTGTGAGCTTGTAATGCTAGTTCATTAATGTTGTAAAGTGTGTGTTATCTGCTGACACTGAATCCCATAACGTATGTGTTCATATATGTATATATGTGAATATACGTTTAGAACCTGTGATTTTTTTTTTGTAAAGGTGCGATTAAACAGCATTTGAAGGAACTGAATGTTTTTGTATTTTTCAATAAATAAGGAATGTTTTACCAGCCCCCAACACACACACTAAAACAGTCAACTACTACAATGAACTCACTTTGATGCCTTGTGTAAAGTACAGGAATTATCACCATAAGAAAGCCATCAATGAACACCATGCTCAAGCCAGCAAGCCAGACTTATTTACCTATTTACCTTACTTACTTCACTAATTTGTAGCAATAGAGAGACAAACTCACTAATAATACGCTTGGTTGTGGCAAAAATGTTGGAAAAGCATGTGTCCAGGTAGTTTTTAAACCTACTTTGAGCTATTAGTTTTAGCTGGCTATATACAGCGAAACCTTAAAGCAACTTGAATTGCTTGAAACATACATGACACTAAATTGCACTAACCTGCATAATGCAAACCGTCCTGTAAACATGCCAACTTCATGACACACATACCAAACAAAGAGATGATATACAGGAATGTGACAAGATCACATTACATCATGTTATGCAACTGATATAAATACAACACTGTGGTTTATTTGACAGTTAAAAAGCTCTGCTTCTACCATCAAAATGCTAATAAAGGCCAAACTGCTCCTCTATTCTGTCACTTCAGTGTTAAAAGCTGAGTGTAGCTGCTTATTATTGTTCAAGGTTTGAGAACTGTCTGGAGTGAAATGTGCAAATTAACATCTTGGAATTAAAGCTGTCAGGGATCCTGTTAAAATGTGGGAGGTGAAGTCGGTTTCCTGTTGGCCAATTTTTTGTTACACACCGCAGTCACATTTGGACGCCTAACAAGTTGTACAATTTAAGGTAGAATATAACATTCAATTAAGAAGCTAGTGAATAGCAAGCCAACTTCAACCTTGTGCCATTTTCGTGCCTGTTGCTGTTATTGTATGTGAATTTTGGGGCATAAATATTAATTATGAGTCAAGACTGTTAAGCAATAATCCAGAATGTCAGAATCACCTTGTTCACTATATGTCAGGTCCATGTACCCAACTCTCCTTATTAAACTTTGCCAATATATATTTTTTTCCATTCCATGGCACCTTTAACTAATGCTAACAGCTGTTTGAACGACTGCTTGTGCTGATGTTTATTGTTTGTTGTTAACCTGTTCCTGTTTTGTGATTAACGTAGCTACATTATTAATGTTATTAATGTTCTCCTCTCTCACTTCTATATAAGGACCAGTATTATTATGTTTATACAGCATTTTGTACACTATGTGTATGATACATGTATACTTAATAAGGATACTTGAGTCTATAATTGGCTGCTGTTGCACAGTTCTGTCTTTTATTTGCACGAATACTGCATACTGTACAAATGTTCTGCTCTCCTATACCTTTCAGTCCTTTAGCATATATATATTTGTACATTTTCTTAATTTATATACATACATACCTATATTTCTTCCCTCTAGTCTTTTTTGTGCTTTTGTATTTAGTACTTAGTAGAGCTGCCCTCTAGAAGTCGACGAGTCGAATCGTCAGTCTGAGACCCTTTGAGTCGATTGAGAACCTTCAAGTCGACTGACAACAGTGCCCAGGTTTTTTTATTTATTTTTTTCTTTCGTAAAACAGACAAAAGCTTACAAAATGCACAAGAACTTCAAGAATTTAGAAAGACATTTTAATAATTATTAAAAGGGGAATAATAAATATATATTTAAGTTCTAACTGGGTTATGATGCATGCTTGCTAAAAAATTAAATCCACGTGACAACGTGCGCTGGCGGTTCACCGCTGAAGGGAGCTAAAGCTGTGAAGCTGAGAAACACGGGTGGAACAATGTCTCAGAAAAAGTCTGGAGGAGCTTTTGAAGAAGAAAATCCGAACAAATTAAAGCTAATTCTGCTCGTCATTTAGTCAGACATCGAACACTGCTTCAAACGAGTGAGTTGACTTTCGTTTTAGACATAATGGCTGTTTGCGGTGAAGGAAAACGGACCGAAGATGTTTGTTTTATTACAGCTAAGATTAATTTTATTTAAAGATAAGTACAGTCACTTAATATGCCTGCCGATAAACGAGAAATAATTATTTCAGCGCCGGTGATATAATAATTAAACGGTTCAGGTCTACCGTTCTCCTTTTCATGTAAAAATAATTTAAATATTGACAAATTTGGTTTTATTTAGGAGTTCATTATTTATGAGAGATGAAAGACGAAGGGTCATCCTACTGAAGAAGCTGTTAAAGTGAAATTAAAAAGACAGGCTATAAGCGCTAATTTTTTAGCATAAATGCCCGACGCTATATTCTGTAATTAAATCAGGGTCCAGATCGTTCATCATATGCCACGTCTCTTTTAGTTCAAAAATATGTTACTGTGACTCTGCTGACTTTCTAAATGAGGAGGACATCAGATCTGAAACGTATGCAAATTGATTTACTGATTACTATATAATGTATATGGAGAAAAAACATGAACGAATAGTCGAATCGTCGGCCAGGACGGGCGAATCTGATTCGACTGACAAAATTCTAAGTCGGCTACAGCCCTAGTACTTAGTATTCATATTGTAACTGTTAGTCTGGGAGTTAGTGCAGAATAAGAATTTCATTGTACACAACGATAAAAATGATTACAGTAAAGGAGGCCGAGATGCACTCTTTAATGAACTTGTGCATCTAGGACTGTCTACCAGTCTCTAAGTAAAGCCAGCCCTAGAATAAAGATTGCTAAATGGTTCTTGGTTAGAACTTTAACTGGTGGCTAACTTCAAGATGGAGAAATTTCTTTCTTCTGAAGCTAGTTGATAGAGAAGCAAGGCTCAAATCTCTGCATGCCGCCCACACCTGAAATTCATGCACATGCACCACAGAACACGAACTCATGTATTTGCACAACTACTTACAGGGCTTTGGCATTTTAGAGCCCCTTAGCAGGATTTTTGGGCGCCCCACCTAGCTAACTGATTTACTATGAAATTAAAGGCTAATGATTATGATTATTACAAGATGTATGTAACTGGGCAATATAACTGGCTAATTGGATGCCTGTTTGAGATTCTAATTTCTACTCTCTGTGTACAAATGAGAATTTACTGGGGGTTGAAAATTCAAAACCTCTGCAGGAGTATTTCCACATTTTCAGCTCATATTATCAACTAACCAGCAAATGACTTTGTCATTAATAAGTAGTTCAGTTTATTATTTATTATTACATTATTACTGAATACACAGATTAACCCAGAAATGCTGTTTATTTCTGTGTTGTCTTTGGAAATGTGTAAAAAACAGTCTAGAACAGGCACATTTACCATATCACCATATCTGGAGATTCACATTTATTATCTGGCACGCTGGCTCCACTGAAGAATTGCTTGAGTAAATGGTGGATAGAAAGAGATACTAAGCAGTGACTGGAGGGCTCGAGAGCCATCTGTCAAAGGGCAAACATGCAAGAATTAATGCTTCAATATACATCATTTTTGTGCCATACTTGTGTTAAAGGAGGAGAAAGGTGAAAAATGTAATTAACATGATTTCTCACTGGTGGGTACAGCCAGGCAGCCAAGACATGTTTGATGTCTACTTCTCTAGTTTACAGCAGGAGATGCTAGGCTAACATTGCTAACAGATGATTGTCACCAAACCTATCCCCATAAATACATACTAAATTTAATTTATTTGCTTGAACAGAAGCAACACTGGAACTACGGAATATGAAAAAATTCAAGAAAAAAAATCCAGGAAGACAACCAATGATAAACGGCCCTGTAGAATTTCCTGAACTATCCACAGTTTAAATGTGGATTAGTGTTGATTTCTTGTGGACTTGTGAAGGGCAGCGTGAATTTACCAGTTACCAGTCTGTCATCTTTTAAGCAGCATCTCTCTTTTCAAAGCCAAAGGTTGGGCATGTCTGTCACCTGTCACAGTTTGTTCACTCATTTATAACTTCGCTCATGCGTTTTTAGGTTTCTAGGCTACGCTAGCTTAATTTGAGGTGTGGTGTCCATGTATGCCTACACTATATTAACACATGCACGTGCCATAGATACTACTAGGCCACATAACAAACAAAATGAATGCGTATGCTTGTTTTTGTGAGCACACACATTAAAACAATAGTTATTATAGATGGTGCACATGGCACACCCCTACTCGGTGTAAGCTAGAAATGCAGACTTCAAATATCAAACATGTCTTGACAAATCAACTGTATCTGGAAGTGATAAATAATGTTAATTAGATTTTTCACCCAACTTCTGAAATTATTAGTTATTAATAATCAAGAGGCACATGCTCCACAACCTGCAAGACAACATGATACTACAGTAATATTGCAATAGCTGATAGGTACCCCCTGGTGGCCCTTAGTAACTCATGTGGTCACTCATATGGCTTAATAGGCAGAGTTGGACTATTTATTATCAATGCAGCCCCTGCTTTTTTTTAATGAATTAATACACTAAGACCACACATTACTATGTTGTGGGCATAAATGATATATTCTCATAGCTCATGTCTCATAGACACATTCATTTATGACCTCAGCATTTTATTCATGGCCATGGCTTATTAAAGTATAACCACAATGTCACTTTAAGGGCTCTCCATGATCTTCTTGCTTGTTTCTACCATCACTATTGGACTGTACCTGTCTGTGTACTCACCAACCCCTTCCTGTTGTAGTCCAAGAGTTGGAAGTGTTGGAATGCCCCCAGTATATCTACTCCTCAACTCTCTGTCCTGTAAGAGGCTCTTATACTACTGAATTAGTCAGCACACAGAAAAGCTTAACTACATCACCATGAATCTAAGGTTGTAATAGCATAGCTTTCACAGGTTACATCCTTTATTCTGTCTCTTCCTAAAAGACGGAGGTCATGCCAGTGAAAGAAGTGTGAGGAAAACTTCATTTGGGTTTGTTGTTTTCTGATAGAGTGCCAATAGCAAAAAGTTTTTCTTGTATTTTATTTTCCCTCAAGTTAAAATGTTTGTGTATTTATGCACCAAAACAGCTATAATTCATTGTTGCATGACCATTTTCAGCCTCTCTACTCCTAACAATTAAACAGGCTGTTTTGTTACTGAGCCTGTAAGATTTATATATGTATAAAAAAAAGCTCTGATCTGATTGACTGCACTGTGTTGGGCTGAAACACACACAAAAGACCTGAGAGTAATGAGTGAATGGGGCTACAGACTACGTCACTATACAACCAACTATCAAACCCCTAAAGAACATGAATTGTTACTGTAAAGTTTTACAATAACCCTGTGGAAATGTGACATGTCTGTAGCCCCAGTCGCTCATTAGTCTGAGTTTTAACTATACTGATCAGAGAATGTAAGTGCGGCGCCATTTGAAGTAGGACAAAAAATATAAATTAAGAAATCATCTTTAAGCATACTTCGCATTTCAGTATGTTGCAGTGCTCAACTGTCCGTGTCCCTGGTGGTCTAGTGGTTAGGATTCGGCGCTCTCACCGCCGCGGCCCGGGTTCGATTCCCGGTCAGGGAACAAGTACTTTTGACACTCAAAACACTTTAACACTTCCACAATTACTGTTATTGCCTTAGTTTGTCACAACGTGTTTGCGTTTGACGCCTTTTTAAAACACTTTTATTTGTGCGTTTTCCATCAAACGGCGGATATTGTTTTAAAAAGGCGTCTATACCAGCAAACACGCTGTTTGATATTAATCATAACCCATACTTCTTATATAGGTAAATCACACTGCCAGAAACTTATACTACGGGGAAAAACAGTAAGTAAGTAAAAGTACATGCTATGAAAACCTAGAATTCGTGAGACAACTCTAGTCACATGACAATCACATGACCTTTTGTAGTACTACTTCTCCGTGTTGTCGTGGCCGAGTGGTTAAGGCGATGGACTAGAAATCCATTGGGGTCTCCCCGCGCAGGTTCGAATCCTGCCGACAACGAGTCACTTTTTTTTGTAGCTCAAAGAAAACCACGTGTCTGTTCACGACTAACAACCTGATCGAGCTCAAAGCCGCCTCAGTACTTCCATCAAAGCGCGATTGAAGTTTTTTACATTTTAAGTCGAACTTGTATCTCCTCAAGAACTGTACATTCTCATGAACAATATATGTATGTTTAAAATAAGATACAGTTATAAGATAAGCTAATACTTTTCCGCACCTGAACATTTCCCTGGGTTTTGTTACTGTAGTGCGATATAATGCGTGTCACTATGGGGTTTCTATGGTGACAACTTTACCAATTCCAGCAGCCTCCCTTCATTCGCTCCCTACTCCCTTACTCCCTACTCCCTCATCTGTATACGACAAACAGAATACAGAAACCAAACACGGTTTAAAACCATAACTTCTAGTGCCATTTTCTTGTTAAAGCCTCCCTCGAGAACATGGTATACACAAGTCTTAACTCTATCTACTTATTTACTTTTCCGTCCCTTCATGGACGTGATTTCCCCTCAGACGGAGTGAAGGACTGGAGGGAACACAGTGGAGGATTGAGACAAAGACGATCATGGCGGATAATTTGGACGATTTACTTGACGAGGTTGAAGCAAAGTTTTGTCGAAATACTTCACTGTCTGCTCATCCTTCGCGCAATTTTACAGTAAGCCAAGACAGTTTCAGACAACGAAGAAATAAAGACTCAGTTCACAGGTAATTAAATCACCGCTCTGCTGCACAGAGCTAATGCTAGGGACGCCAGCTATGCTAAAATAGGTGTTGTGAGTTAGCTGGCAGGTTCAGTTAGGCTAACTGTAACTAGCCAACTTTACAGATTATGATATTTTCTAGAAACACGACCATTTTGGCCAGTTACCGATATATCTATGATAACGTATCACCAGTTGGAAGTTGGTAGTTAGGCTGTATTTGCTCCGTTTTTATGGTGAAACTCTAAACCGACCTGTTGGTTTTTCATTGCTAGCAGTACGAATCAGCACGAAGCCGGAGCAGAGCCTGATATTGATGCTGTCCTTCAGGAAATTCTGGATGATGATGATGACCTGACTGGCACTTCAGACGTGAGTATGGAAACGTTTTAGCCCATGGAAGCTACCCTGAATGTCCAGAAGCTTGTAGACATCTGTTCACCCTGTATTTCTCTTGAAATTAACTGCATTAATATTGAGTTTGCTCCTCTTTGCTGCTGTAACATTGTTGTGAGGATTTTATTGCATTCAGCCACAAGAGCATTAGGTATTAAATGGAGCTCCATCACACTTGGTGTTGGACATGATGACCAGAAGCTGATGTCCGGCTGCTCCGGAGCATCCCATTCTATTGGCACTGCTTTTCCGTGTATCAGCAATGGGGAAAGTAGTTAGTGGGGGTGTCTGGACACTTTTGGACATACAGTGTAACTGGGCAGCTTCCACATCTAACAGTAAAAACAGTGTGCTGCGCTGCTAAATTAAATAAAGTGCATGTTTACAGATACCCGCTGCAGAAAAGAGCGGCACTAAGAATTCTTCTCCTCGGACAGCTTCAAAAAAGTAAGTTGAATTAAAAATTTAAGAGAAGTGTAGAAGTAGAAGTAGTGCAGAACAACACTTGTTGTAATTGCACATATTATTATGTGAGGTTTATGTTACAGCGCTAGTCCATTTATTGTAATTCATTGCAAGAAGTAGTGGTTGTATTCATGTTAATGTGTTCACTTTGCTATTTACAGACCTTTCGTCATGGCGGTCTGATATTATGTGTAACTATCATCCAGTACCTTGTTTGGCTAACCAGTACCAGTAAATTAAATCAAGAGCGCTGGTTATGGAGTTAAACACATCCGTTTTCGTGCTGGAGGCACTGGGGAGAAGTCAGGAACCCAGCTTGTGTTCTTTTGTTACTGTTTTTTGAAATATATATGACCATTTAGAATTTGATGCCAGCATCACATTTTAAAAAATGGCACTGGGGAAATAAATGACTGGTAAAGATGTGAAATGCTAAAACCTGGTGGAACATCTCACAACTAATTAGGTTCATTGGCAGCAGGTCAGTAACAAATCACCCAGCAGTTCAAGAATAACATTTCACCATGTAAAACAGCAAAGAACTTCGGGATTTCATCATCTACAGTACATAATATAATTAAAACAGTTCTGTAAACAAAGGGAAAGGCTCAATACCCGTATTGAATAGCCATGATCTTTGGGACCTCAGACTGCACTGCATTAAAAACCGTCTGTAGTGGAATCACTCCAAGGGCTCAATACGCTTCTCAAAAGCATCATTTGTAAACACAGTTTGTCACTACATCCTCAAATGCAAGTTAAAACTCTTCTGTGTAAAGACAAAACATCATATAAACTGGATTCAGAAACGCCATCAGCTTCTCTGGGCCTGAGCTGGTTTAATATAGATGTAGTCAAGGTGGAAGAGTGTCCTGTGGCCCGACAAATTAAAATTCTAATTCTTTTTGGAAATCTTGGATGCTGCATCCTGCAAACTAAGGAGGAGAGAGACAACAAAGGAGACCCTGAATTGTTGAGCATCAGAAATTTTATTCAGAGAAATAAAACATTGGGAAATATTTCACTTTCAAAACTACAGCAATGGGTCTCTTAAGTTACCAAACCCTTACAGAGTGGAAGAGGTCCCAATTTTTTTGGAAATGTGTTGCAGGCATCAAATTCAAAATACAAAAACAATAATGTTTCTCAGTTTCAACATTTCATATGGGTTTTTTGTGCTATTTCCAAATAAGTGTAGGGTTAAAATGATTTGCTCATTGTTGAATTCTTTTTTTGCTTACATTTTGCACAGCATCCCAACTTTTTTGGAAAAGGGGTTATATTAAAAGCTAGTCTATATGGAATATGGTATATGATAATGATATCTGTCAAGGTAATCCACATGATGAGCTGTTTTAAGTTTAAGAAAGTTTTAAGCTTAGAAATCACTAACCAATGCCAGTGTTAATTTGGGCAGGCTCAACACCGTTCTTATCAGTGTCTGTAAATCGGCTCTTTGTGGTTTAGAAACTAAACGAGAGAAACTGAAGATTGTGATCTTCAGCATAGCTATTATTATTCTGCTGATGATACCTCCCCACAGACAGTAGATTACCTTTGCTCCGTCAAAGTTGTTCAGTTTGCTGTTATCAGACGCAGTTATTTTACCACATTGCTGCTGATTATTGAATATCTAAATACCAGGTCTTGGGTAATTACTGCCCGACTAAAATTCAAATGAGGATGACTAAGACTAAGGCACATTGGAAATGTATGAAAAATGTTCTCTCAAAATTTCTTGGTGGTGATTACAAAAAGGTAATAATTTTGTGAGAACCAGTCAGATGCAGTTTTAAAATATGTCATGCATATAGGAGACTAAAAAGTCGTTTATAGAAAGGGTAAAAATCTATAGTGGTATTTTGGTAAATATGGTTTTAAACAGACGATGTCTATAAATCATTTTAGTGACAGTTACAGGGGTTGGACAATGAAACTGAAACACCTGGTTTTAGACCACAATCATTTATTAGTATGGTGTAGGGCCTCCTTTTGCGGCCAATACAGCGTCAGTTCGTCTTGGGAATGACATATATAAGTCCTGCACAGTGGTCAGAGGGATTTTAAGCCATTCTTCTTGCAGGATAGTGGCCAGGTCACTACGTGATGCTGGTGGAGGAAAACGTCCTTCTTGGTGGTATGCTGACATTACCCTGGATACCGTGGCTCTTGATACATCACAAAGACTTGCTGTCTTGGTCACAGATGCGCCAGCAAGACGTGCACCAACAATTTGTCCTCTTTTGTACTCTGGTATGTCACCCATAATGTTGTGTGCATTGCAATATTTTGAGCAAAACTGTGCTCTTACCTGCTAATTGAACCTTCACACTCTGCTCTTACTGGTGCAATGTGCAATTAATGAAGATTGGCCACCAGGCTGGTCCAATTTAGCCATGAAACCTCCCACACTAAAATGACAGGTGTTTCAGTTTCATTGTCCAACCCCTGTATAGCTATAGTTACAATGTTAAAACACTTGTTTTCCAAAGGTTTCTTGTGCTTTGTTTTTCTCTTAATAGGATTAAGAAGATCTTAACCAAAGTAGCAAATGTAACATTGTGCCAACCATTGCTTCGTCATCACTTCAACGCAACTAATTCAGTGTCGTCAGTGTTAAAACTTTCTGACATCACATTCATTTCACATGGACTTTCCCAGATATCATCAAAGTGTTTGTCACAGTTCTTAAACAGCTGAACAGAACAACGTCCAGAGTTCAGAACCAAACTGATCCTTAGTACCCCGAAAATCTAAGGACTTAGGACCTATAAGATGAGCCTTGAGGATGAATAATAAGTACAGTTTTTTTGTTTCTCCTGAATAAGACCTTGAATTGAGCTGATGAGCGAACAGAAAGGTAAACGTGCTTCTGTATTTTACGTACAGATGCTGCCCTCTGTTTCTGGGTGGAACCTTGATAATAAGTGGTGTCGGAACAGCTATTTCACAAAGGTGAGTGTTATGATGATTAACGTCTGTCAGACTGCTATATGAACCCACTGATGATTGATGCTTAGTTCAGTTATCTTAAATAATGATCCACTAAAAGGTCCATATCATGGAAAACTGAAAAATTTTGCATTTTTTACAGCCCATGTGTGGAAATTAAGCTGCAAAATCCATCTGTTTTGGTTTTGTTGTTTTTTTGTAAAGTTATGAACACCAGCACCTTTACATAGGCCTGCCTATTCAGCCTACAGCAATTTAGCCCCTCCCATTCATGTTAAAGTTATAAGGAGTGTTTCAGCCTTGACTGCCATTTGAATAAGCCACAATACAAAGCAGCCAATCAGGCTGTGATTCCAAGAACTAGTAGATAAGTAGTTAGCATTATAGTATTTGCATATCACAAATAGCCCAGCTCAAATAATCTTGTGTAGAAGTCTAACTACTGAATGATGACAACATCATTTGTTGTACAGTCTCAATATGTGTGTATTTTTTCTCGGTACTTTCTCTTGGAGGGCATGTGACCAACTAAGATGCACAGCTTGCGATTTCCGTGTAGCAGTGTTTGATGATCATGAGTGGGACTCTTCCTGTGACTATCTCTTCTTCAGGTAAGTTTATGTCATATTGAATGATGCAGTTTTAGTCAGGAGAGGGCAGCAGTAGCACATGCTAGAACAACAAGCATGGGGCTGCTGAACTAGTTGTTGGTCCATTATTTTTTTTGTGTGACTTTCAGAATATTGTGTTCTGTTTTCTGTCAGGGGAAAACAGATTGAGATATTCCATAACCTTTCATAAAGAGCATTACTCTGAGAAACGATGCTGAAAGAAAATATGCAGTAATGTCTTTTTAACCCGGAAGCATGAATAACGGAACACAAAAGCTTTTTCCACAATGACTGCATCATTTCCTTGTCTCAGACTTAGAGTCTATGCACTCTGTACTTGGCTTCACCAATCAAACACACTGTGACTCATTTTCAGCTTCTTTTTGTGTTGTTTACTCTACTTATGTACTTCATTGTGTTGCGTTGTGATGCAGATGTAACACGTACCACGAAAATTGTGAAAGAAAAACTTCACGGTTTCACTCTTTGGAAATTGGAAAGAGAAAAAATGTTTTTCAATTTGTGTGTGTTTTTGTCTTGCAGAAACAACATGCCAGACCGTAACAAGTTGCGAGCCAAGCTAAAGAGGAAGCAGGGTGGTCGCGCATATGCCTGCCAGTGCAGCTGGCACTCCACCTTTACCCTGACCGAACTGAGGCATTTACCGCAGCTCAAGTGGGTTTGTGGGCAACACAAAGCTTAATGATCTCATGGACCACGTTGTATCGAGCAACTTTCAGAAGGGGTTCTGATATGTTCTGTGCTTTAGAGAAGATGCTGGCCATTTTCTGTCATCTATTATTAGTCTGTTACTCAGGTTGTTGAGACAAACAAACCAGGTATTAAGCTATTTATAGGCTAGACTACGCTTGGTGTTTAATGTATGGTTGCTTTATGGTGTCATTTGGTGGTGGCTTTGTACATCTTTTTTGACTTCTGAGAAATCTGCAATCTGAAATCTTTTGCAGTTTTACCCTTTATTGCAACATTTAACTTGCAATAACTGTACTTTAGGTGGCATCAAAGTATGGAAAGGTTTTACTGGAACATTATTGAAAGGTTTAGACTACAGTTTTACACCAAATGGAATTTCTTTCAGCTCTCTGAATAGTTTCTGTAAAGATGTTTTATTCCGGATGAGCTGTAAGACTGACAGCAAAATATTTGGGACCATGTAATGAGAACATTCTTTATTCGGACATTCATTGGACTGTTAAATTCTTATGACTGAAAAATGTCATAGGAATGTTGTGTTCAGAACCGAAAACATCCACCATGTGAAACACGATTAAACTGTTTAAACGTATGTACATTCTTGTAAATCCTATTTTTGCTCTGATCAAATGCACAGAGGGCAAAAAATATAGTGTATAGAGTAAACAATGAATAAACATTATATTTTGAACAAAAGTAAATGTTCAGTATTTCATTACCACCACATCCAGAGACTAGAATAAATAACATGCTAACAGTCTTAGAGAACTTGTCCAGTAATAAAACCTTAGCATTTGAAATTCACCAGTTTGCAACATCATCATAATCATTGCTTGAAGACGACTGGCAATCCTCCTCATCAATATCTGGTACATTTTCATATGCTTCATCAGATGAAGTGCTACTGTCATCTAGAGAGAGTAGGAACAGTGATATCTGCATTAGTTCATGCCAGATACGGTAGATGTTAAAAATGTCACTGTCTTTATGTTTGTATTTTCATACTGTAATAAAAAGTCTTGTCACATCAGAATACTCAATGAAACCTGAACTCAGACTTGGCCAGTTCATTGAAGGCCTTTGAACAGAGATTCTCTGCATGGCTACACCTTAGAAATACCTTGATTCAGGGAGACTGGTACGAGAAGATTGCTGTTTCCTGTCGGCTGAGGAGTGTGGTAGCCCAGGGGGTTCTGCTCAGGAAGTGATGGGCTTCCCTCAACTTTCAGAGATGAACGAGAGGATATGTTTGATGTTATAGAATAGTGTACTGCTTTCCCTCACATACCACTGAGCTTAATACGCACTCTTAAAAATATAGACACCAGAAAGGGTTTGTTGGAGTGATGCCATACAACAGAGGTCTTCAAACGGGTCCACAGGTCCCCCCCAGACCGCCAACATTTTTGCTCCACCTATATGCATTGTTAGTTAGGTTATAAGTAAAATGTGGACCGTCTTGAGAGTGGCTGAGGACCAGTTTGAAGACCTCTGCCTTTGAGGAACTACTAAAAAAACATTTAAACAAGTGGTTTCTATTGACTTTTTCAAAGAACTGTTAACTGCAAGTTTTTTAAGGCAGTGTTATTAGCTGTAGTGCTGGTTACTCGCTTCCTTGCAACACAGCTGATTCAGCTCATCAAGAATCAAGTTCTAACTGAAGCCTGTAGGTTAGCATAGTGGTTATTTAAAACTGTGCATGGGATCCTCAGGACTGGAATCGAGGACAGCTGCTTTGGGGAATGAAATGGTTTTATTTTATGGCTCCAAACGACTCTTTTTGGTACTTTTCTTTTTAAGTGTGGGTTCAATTCAAGCTTTCAAAGGCTTGGATCCAGGGGGTCATGAGTGATATTTTGAGCAAACATATGCATATGTATCAAATTTAAGATCGAAAAAAATCAAATATGAATACAGTTTTAATGTTTCACAGATTTTTTTTTATAATACATAATCGTTTAGTCAGTGAGATGAACACAGAAATATTCAGAGTGGTATGATGTGAAATGGGTCATTGTAGAGAAACACACTTCTTTACAGTGGTGGTAATGGGAGCCAGGAGCCCCAGTGTCTACAGCACAAATATAACCATTTTATTTACTATCCAAAACCACCCAAAAACTTACTCATGTCCTCCGAGTTTTATATGTAGTGTGGATAATGAAATGGGTGCAAGTTGTTTTTCGGGACTGTTTTTCTGTACAGCCACTCTGCCGTGATTAGAGTTACAAAAATATGTATTTAAGGCCGAAATTTTGTGTTTAAACTACTGTAAAACAATGTGTCAGACTCAGGCAGGGTATTACGTACTGTTTCATGTTTTAACTTAAGTAATAACTCATCTGGTTCCCAACACCACACCACTGATAACAATGCTGACTTGGTATGTTTCTGTAGAACAAAGCATTTCACATTAGACCACTCTGATTTTCTTTGTTTACACAGTTTAACAATGTAGAAAACAACTGGTGAGAAGGATGAAGAACACTTGAGCTTACATGTCTGGACAAAGGCTTCAGCCTCCGTGCCTACGTTTTCATAGCATTCGTCAGATGATGTACTGTCTGCATCACTCCAGTCTTCTGCTCCACAGAAGAGAATAAATTAATAATCGTATGACCAAGCTGATTAAAAAGTAAGGATGTTTAACTTACGGGTTCTGTTAGCAGACTGACCGGTGTCGGGTAATGGTGCCGCCTGCTCTGAATGCTCAGGGTGAAACTGGTTACCACCTGTAAGAGAAATAGAGGTGATATTAAAACAACAATAAAATAACAAACACCATATGGGTTAATGTGACTGGGAATGTTCCATCAGCTGACCTGGATTTAAAAGTTGCTCCTGTTGAGCTTCTATGTTTTCATAGCATTCTCCTGAAGATGTGCTGTCTGAATCACCATCATCTATAACCACAGTGAAAAGGGTCATCAGTGCATTAACCTCCCCACAGAATGTACTACAGTGAAGAGAATCAGCTTTCAGGCGCTTCAGTTTTTGTTATTTAGGTTTAAAGGCAAACAGTAAATGAATCAATGTCAATCAAAGTCAATGAACAAAGAGCATGTAATGTCTTCATAAGCCTGAGCAAAGGAAATAGAGGTAGAAGGCAGAAGTTAGTAGGCCCCTGGTCAAATGAAATGCTTTGCTAATATTTATAGCAAAAACAAGGTAACACACTTACTGCAAAGACCACACTTAAATTGTACATTTTAATACACAATTACTGTTTATTTGTGAATATTATGTTAATAAGAAAATAAATATTATATTAATATTAAAAATTACTCATATTATCATTGGGGGGGAGTGCATAAAATTTCACCTGTACAAAAGTAATAGCACGTGTGTNTGTGTTTTCATAGCATTCTCCTGAAGATGTGCTGTCTGAATCACCATCATCTATAACCACAGTGAAAAGGGTCATCAGTGCATTAACCTCCCCACAGAATGTACTACAGTGAAGAGAATCAGCTTTCAGACGTTTAGTTTTTGTTATTTAGGTTTAAAGGCAAACAGTAAATGAATAAAATATGAACAAAAGAGAAAGGAATGTCTTCATAAGCGTGAGCAAAGGAAGTCAGAGGTAGAAGGCAGAAGTTGGGGGCCCCTGGTCAAATGAAATGGTGTTTTTTGTGAAGATAAAGGAACACGTCTGCCACAAAGTACACACTTCAAAAGCATATTTTAATCCACAAATATCGTTCATTTGCTGGGTTTCACTCACTGGGGAAAAAATAAAACTTAAAATATCACCTGTACAACAGTTATATCACATTTTATGTATATTCCTCCAAATATGTTAAAATCAGCAAATAAAAATCATAAAATTGTTCACTAAAATTTGCGATATTTCATTTATTCCCGTTGGCTGCCCAGTCCTGGTCCTGGAGACCTACAACCCTGCCACCAGGCCGGGATTGGATCTGAACGCTCCAGAGTGGTAGATCTCCAGAACCAGGATTGGGCTCCCCTGCTGTAGGGGATGTGTACATTCATATAGAACTATGTTTTTGAGAAATCAACTATTTCCATCAAGATATTCAGTCCTGGTTCCTTTTTTACTTTTACTATTTATGTTTATTTTAATTTATTACTGTAATGATATATGATGTTGTTACAGGCAAAGACACACGTATTGCCAAGATAAATGGTTTCACGAGATTTGTACCACAATAAATAGAGTTTTAGATATTAATGCTGCTCAAAATTGCACTTGGTGTCATTAAAAACTTCAAAGGACTCCAAGCAAGAAGCTATAATCATAGTGAAGGTGAAGAAGCTTCCTAAAGTTCTCAGGGACAATGTTATCCAACAATACATGAATAAAAATAGCCACTGAGCCCTTAGAGTAATCCTTATGAGTCTTTGATTTCAACCACATTATCAAGTTGAGTGAACAAGAAAGCAAATCTTTTAAACTTACGGGTTCTGTTAACTGATTGACTGGTGTTAGGTAATGGTGCCATCTGCAGTGAGTGCTCAGGCTGAAACTGGTTATCACCTGTAAGAGAAATAAAGGTGATATTAAAAACTGTATATCAAACACCATATGGGTTAATGTATTTATCAGCTGACCTGGATTTAAAAGTTGCTCCTGTTCAGCTTCTGTGTTTTCATAGCATTCTCCTGAAGATGTGCTGTCTGAATCACCATCACCTATAACCACAGTGAAAAGGGTC